>OY987191.1:1051803-1406803 GCA_963920625.1 Dinocampus coccinellae
GAATAATTTTATATTGGTCTTGAAGGCGATGAAGAAAATTTGGGATCGTATACCTGGCACCGAAACGCTAGAAATATTTTCAAGTCGTTTTGACTATAATCTCATTATTATAATTCGAATGCTCGACAGAAAAATCGAATGTTTTTGAATTGTAATAGAATATTTGTGGATATTCGCAAAACACCATTTAATACGTAATGAAAAATAAATATACATTCGTATCTTATTCTATGATAATTATATTTATTAATAAAAAAATTAAAAAATGAATCATTTTGCAAAATGTCAAGTATGAAAAAAATTATGAACTATTGCATCACTTTCATGTATTTGTTATGATGAATAACATTCCTTCATTCATGAAAACTATTTTTACTAAATAATTATCTGTTGATAAAAATATTATACAAGTAACCGTTTATTTTGGGACCGGCTACCTGCACTTCCATGGCTTACAAATATATTTTCTTCATTTTAGGTCTGTGAAATATTGAATTTAAATGACGAGTAAATTAATTTTCTATTATTGACATACGAGTCTTCATTATGCAATATGAAACATAACAAAAAAAAAAAAAACGTTTCAATTGTTCATCCATGAAGTTATAAATGAAAACCGCTTCTATTACACATTAAGTTTCAGGAAAAAGTTGATCATGATAAAATGGAATTGAAACGTTTTTTTTTTTTTTGTTATGTTTCATATTGCATAATGAAGACTCGTATGTCTATGAATTACTTCATAAGCTTAATGACCCATGAGAGAAATATCAATCTCATATCATCTCATCAAAACTACGTGCCATTGGTATTCTCAATAAAAAAACACAAATTCATCCGATAGTCTCGAATGCAATAAATACATTAAATATTAGTAGAACAAATATTTGTATTTTCAATCGTTTAATAAAATCTGGAATACTACATACATTAGAATCATATCACAGAATCACAAAAAGCGACTCATCATATATACAATATTATTATAATGCTGTCAAGGAATTTGGATTTATACATTGTTTTATTTAAATATCTGATTGTGCATGTGAATCATATTGCAAAGATAGTTGTATAGTGAAATACTCTGCTGTTATAAAAAAATGTAATGTTATACCAAAATTTAGTGTAGAAAATATCAATTTCACTCGTATATATGAATGTACAATAACAAATAATTTGAATATAATTGATGTCAATACATTTTCATTTATTTATAAAAAAATGGATTATTTATTGAGTAAACTGAGAAATTTTTATTTCATCAAATTTATCTATGTTCCGATATCTTGTCAAAATTTTTCTAAGTTCGTGAACGATTGTTATTATATTTTTTTTTTATGATCTTTTATGACACCCGATCGGTTAAATCCTTCCGAAAAAGGTTTCGAACGCTCAGCACAGGTCATAACGCCAGATCAACGCATTTAGGCTAGCAATCAGAGGTTTCCAACGCTCAGCAGAGGTTATAACGCCAATTCAACGCTTGAATATTTCATCTGAGGCGGTCATAACGCCAGATCAACGCATTTAGGCTAGCAATCAGAGGTTTCCAACGCTCATCAACGGTCATAACGCCATTTCAACGCTCGAAAATTTCATCTCGGGGTATGTAAATTATATGCTCCTGAGTATATACGAATGCGTTTATAACCTCTGGATATAACGTTATATCCAGAGCTACCATAAAAATACAGAAGCGTTTATAACCTCTGGATATAACGTTAGATCCAGAGCTACCATAAAAATACAGTAGCGTTGATAACCTCTGCTAATGGCACTGAGCAGAGCTGTTTTGCAGAGCTATAACAAAAAAAAAAAAAAACGTTTCAATTGTTCATCCATGAAGTTATAAATGAAAACCGCTTCTATTACACATTAAGTTTCAGGAAAAAGTTGATCATGATAAAATGGAATTGAAACGTTTTTTTTTTTTTTGTTATGTTTCATATTGCATAATAAAGACTCGTATGTCAATAATAGAAAATTAATTTACTCGTCATTTAAATTCAATATTTCACAGACCTAAAATGAAGAAAATATATTTGTAAGCCATGGAAGTGCAGGTAGCCGGTCCCAAAATAAACGGTTACTTGTATAATATTTTTATCAACAGATAATTATTTAGTAAAAATAGTTTTCATGAATGAAGGAATGTTATTCATCATAACAAATACATGAAAGTGATGCAATAGTTCATAATTTTTTTCATACTTGACATTTTGCAAAATGATTCATTTTTTAATTTTTTTATTAATAAATATAATTATCATAGAATAAGATACGAATGTATATTTATTTTTCATTACGTATTAAATGGTGTTTTGCGAATATCCACAAATATTCTATTACAATTCAAAAACATTCGATTTTTCTGTCGAGCATTCGAATTATAATAATGAGATTATAGTCAAAACGACTTGAAAATATTTCTAGCGTTTCGGTGCCAGGTATACGATCCCAAATTTTCTTCATCGCCTTCAAGACCAATATAAAATTATTCCGATACCAATGCAAAGAAAAGGAATTCTATTAAAAAATGCATATCAAATAATTTCATATCATTTTTGATTTGTGGAAAAATTACAGTTGTGTAGTTAAAGAATAAAGGAAGAAAAAAAAAAAAAAAAAAAAGATGAATATGTTGTTAAATTGAAGGCATGAAAGATATAATGGACTGTTTTGGGAATCACAAACTCTCTGCAACAGTGAAAATTCCTTTTTTTTTTCTCAAATTCATGATGTTAGATTACAATATGAAAAAAAATAGTCAACAAATAAAATTCACAATGGGGGAAAATCCCGCTGTAGTACGAAAAGGACAGGTAATAAGGGGGCAATAACCATTTAAACATCTTTGATAATAATCTGTTTGTGAATTTTTATTTATGAGACTTTGGTTTCATGTCACAACGGACTTGAGAAAATCAAAATTATTACTTTTGTGAAATAAAATTCTTCATTCTTCAATAATTTCCATTCTAAATTTTTTTGCATATTTCTCATATATTCATTATGAGAAATAAACATTATTTCATTCATGAAAATTATTCTCATCAAATAATTATGTATTGATATAAATATTATTATTAAAGTAATTATCAGTTTCGGGACATGCTACCTGCTCCTTCATGGATTACAAATATCATTTCTCCATTTTATATTTGTAAAATATTGAATTTAAATGCCGCGTGAATCAATTCTCTATTATTGACGTACAAGTCTTTATAGCACAATATTAAGAAAAAAATGTTATAAATATTTGTTCTTCAGTATTCGTGTACACATGAAATAAATGAAAATGCCTTGCGATTAGACTTGATACGTAGTCTTTTCTCTTCCATCGCATAATTTTCATTTGAAAATTTTATAAATAAAAAAATATAACTCATTCAATAAATCATGCATATTTTACAAGAACTATTAATCCCAAATAATTTTAAGTTAATGTGGAACTCTGAAAAGAATGTCGATTGTGTACATAACGGGTGTGGATATCTATTCGGCGATACGTAGCAGAATCTTTTGCCATTTTTTTAAATAAAAATACAAATATATATAAATTTAAAAAAAAAGTCGAATACTAGAATCGAACCTACTTCGATCCCGCCTGGTGACTAGTGAAACGCTTTAGCGCACTAAGCCAACTCGGACATGGAAAATTTTATTTAAAAATATTTAATGAATGACAGGTAGAAAAATTCGAGTAGAAACCTAAATATTACAGCCTTACTATTTCTGTAAAATAAATGAAGAAATAATGTGCAAGGCCCTCTACTACCGAAAATTACCTGCAGACCCAAATCATTACCGACCGTAATTATGCTTATTCTGAGTCGGTACATACATTTTATCATTTTTCATACAATAATGTAAGCACGCCCACCTCTGTATGATCTACTTTCTCGCGCCCCGATTGGTTAATGCATATAAACTTTATTCATGAATATCTCGTAAACGAATCCAGATGTAAGTACGTTATGACTATGCATCGTGATCAGCATCACCATATCTTTCTCCACGATTCGGTTGGACTAGTGATTCTGGGACACGGTGTATTATATATTGTTTATGAAAATATAATATATTTTTTATTTTATATAAATATATATACATATATTATCTATTCATATATATACATTATGAAATATATATATAATTAAAATAAGTTCCTTTGTACACATTACTATATTTCTTTGTACTTTGGGTTTTATCACTGGAAATTCCCGGCGCCCGTCTGCTTGTCCTATTATCTGTGTGATAAATAATCGCACAGAATGAATTTGTCCGCCTTACCATTTAAGTTTTCCAGTACAACATTTATTGTTAAATTTTTTTTTTTGGAGACCACATTCAGTTTTGTGCTGTTATCGTGACTGGACTAATCCTAGTGCTCGATATAATATTTTAAAATAGCGAAATGGCAGTCGAAGAAACGCGTGAAATTTTCATAAAGTGGAATTTTGAAGGATTGATTGATACATTTAAAGGTAATATATAGTGTTGTGTTTTCAATAATATGATTTTATATAGAATTAACAAATAACCGAATCAGTGATTGTGTTTTAGAATCAAAAATCACCATCAATAGACTGAAATTATTAGATGATTCAACTATTAAAGAACTAATTCAGATTATTGGTGACCGGCTGAAATTCATTTTTCATTGGAAAAATTTATTTCAAAAAGATAATGTTAATGAGAATCGTCTCACACCACCACAACAAACTTCATTGAATAATAATGAAAATTTTGATGGAAATGTAAGTGACAATATTTTATCATTTCTGTAATAAAAATAATATTAATGTGGGATCTTGTTGCGGATATATCGAGTATTAATTAAACCGTTTTTTTCGTTTGAAGCGAGTAAGGTAGTTTATTAGTTTTCAAAAAAAAAGGGAGAATCAACAGATGTACAATTTAAAATTTGATACGACTCTTCTGCTCTCGAAATTACAACTGAGTCACAATTATTATCTTACTTACGAGGTAAACTTTTGTTTCTTTACCCCTACTTATCAATGACGCACGACGTGGCGTGATCTTCGGTTTGGCGACAGTCCTGGGCCTTACCCTTGGGTTTTCCCCAAAACTACTGTCCATTATTGCCTGAATTTTTCCTCCATTAGCGCGCATTTATTTTTACAACGTTCTTAACTTTATTATATAATCCATCTATTTCTATTTCTATTTATTTTATTTTATTTTATAGCACTCATATTTCAATCATTCCTACTTTTAATTTATTTTATTTTATTTCATGACACGCATACTTCAATCATTCCTACATTAATATAATATGAAACAATTTTTTTCTAGATATCGGATACGAATAGCAATAATAAGAGTGAAATAAAAGATCGGCCATATAGTCACGAGAGTGAATATCGGAAAAAAATAAAAAACGGCGAATCGAATTATGTGCGATCACTTTTACAAAAGTCTGGTGGATTTGGTGAAGTTCTTCGTGAAGAACATAGGCTCAACATTGAACTATCCGATATTTCCAGTCTTCAACTATGTGATATTATAGTTTCAGATTTAATTACAAGTTGCGACAGGTACGTTCATAATTGCAATGATTCATTATTTAATATTGTACATACATTTCAAAAAATTAAATAATAATCTAAAAATGATTTCCAATTTTTCAGTCACATATCAAATGACGATTTATTAGATATTACTAATGAAATATTGAAAATTTTTCCTCTCGAGCAACGAGACACTTATTATATACCTCCGAAAAGATAGAGAGATAGTGAGGACAATGTACACACTAAGAGACGAGGCAGACTTGGGGATAAATTTGCAAATGAATTGCAACGATACAGATCTATGAACGGGTATTCATCTAAACAGATACAAAAAAATGCAGCAAAAAAAGTGCAGTTAGAGCTTTCGGGTAAGTATTATTTATATCTATACATATATTTTTTTGTTTCCATAATATATATATATAATGTAAAGAAAAAAAAATTTCATTGATTCGTTCTGAACATTAAGCCCTACATCTTTAGAATTATAGACGACAATTATAACTTTAAGGCTAATTATCAAAAATGTAAAACGACTCCCTTCCTCCACTTTCACATCTATGAACCCACAAAATTATCATAACCTCGTTCTCATTTCTTCTTCGACAATCACGTGTATAATAATTTAATTCAACTTTTATGTGAAAAGGTCAAAGGAGGATATTTTTTTTTTATATTTACAGAATAGGTTACAATTTCAAGTCGTTTAAAGACATTATTGAATAAACCATTTTTTTATATTGTTGCAAAAGTAAACAATTTTACTTGAAAAAACCTTCTTATTTACATTAAATACTTTTTTAATTGATTCAATATTAATCGCAATTAAAAAAAGTTGATAATTATTAGAATGAACTCCTAATGACGTATCTCAATTCCTTACGGAATTGATACTATTGGCCGCCCAACTACGCCAGGGAATTGAGTTGAGACCTATGCGGGTTTCGCCGTATGCAACTCCGCCGCGCAGTTGGAAAAACAGAAAATCATTTGACGCAAAATATCTTTTTTCTCAGTAATTTTTGGTCTACGACGGGATTCGAACATGGAACATTGGAATCCTTTGGTGGTGAAACATGAACGCTATTTCTGAGCTACCAATGCATTATATAAACGATGTTTTTATTTTTAGTTTCTTCAGAATGTATGAGAATCATTCGTGAAAATTATTTCAACTAATTTCATTTGTAATATTTTTGTCTTATTTTATGGCTATACCAATGTTATTTGAAAAAATTGAATCGAACTGTGTAGTTTGTAAATTAATTCATGAGCTTAATAATCCACAAGAGAAATACAGATCCCATGTCATCTCATCAAAACTGCATGCCATTTGTATTCTCAATAAAAAAAAAAACACAAATTCAACCAATAGTTCTAAACGCACTATATAATAAAATATTGTTAATACAAATATTCATATTTTCAATCGTTTAATTAAACTCGGAATACCATAAAGGAATTTATGTCGTTTGGAAATGAAGCATGTAGTCATGCAGCCAAACTGGCGCATGGGCAGAAGCATTTCCACAACACCGCATCGGGCCTCTCCGGCACGATTCGGCTTCAACGAAGTTTTTGCCGGCAACGTGCACCGCGTGGTCGAGCATTACATTCGCTTTTACTTGTCTTCTTACGCCTTTACTTTACGAAGCATCTCTGCAACTACTTTTAGTGAAATTACATTACTAAGCTTCTCACGCTCAAAAACGTATGATTGATTAATATGATCAATTATACTCAACGAAGATTTCGGCGGTCATCTTCGTTGCATGGCTCACGCTCATCGATTGATAATTAATACAATTGTCCAACTCTCACCTCAATCGCCATTTTCCTCTCACACATTCACATCAAGCATTTATTAATAGGGTCCACGACCATTTGTATACCACTCAGTGATTTCAATATACATACATTTATTCAGTGAATTTCACTTCGTGTGTTGTATTTTATTTTTTACTAATTACATTCCCCAGCTTCCAAATACAGTCTACACCCAACATCTTCAATTCACAAACAACTGTACATATGAATGTACAATTGCAAATAATTTGAATATAATTCACATCAATGATCTTATTCGTGTATGTTTTTATATGAACATAAAATCATTGACATCATCAAACACAAAATATATTATAGAACCGATTAATTTAAGAAAAATAAAATGAATACATTGCTTTTGCAAAGAATAATTATTATAAAAATTATAAAGGTATTACAGATATAATTTTAAACAGTATATGGGTAATAATTATAATTGTAAATTGAAATAAGTGAATAAATGAACGGATGAAATTAACAAAATTATATTATTGAATGATTGTATAATAGTAAACCCACTAATCATCATTTTATTCATAACAATATCATTCAAACAAAAACAAACTGTTCAATACGTTTTCATTTATTTATAAATAAATGAACTATTTACTGAGTAGACTGAGAAATTCCTATTTCATTAAATTCATCTATGTTCCGATATCTTAGCAAAAATTTTTAAAGTCCCTGAACGACAATTATAGTTTTTTATGATCGTTTATGACACCCAATCAGTTATATAATCCTTCCGAAAGAGCAATAGATACTTCCAAGAGCAATCCGTACGGCAATAATGGCTTTCAACAACTCAGCAGAGCTAATAATGACTTTTCAAAGCTCGAAAATTTCGTCTGGAGTTTGTACATGTATATAGATATAGATTTACATGTGTGTAGATTGCCTGCGTATGCATCGCTAGCTCCCGTTCCCCCACTCTCATCTAATGTACCTGGAAATTTAAATTTAATTCCCTTAGGTGGAATACCACTTGAGAAAATACATGCCAGTTTTAAAAACTTTTTATAATCATCTCGAGGTTGAGATTTCTAATAAACAAAAAAAAGAGAAGATAAAATTATTTTTACATATGCATAAAAAAATTAACTCCTTTTTTTTGTTTAATATGATTTTCCACACGGAGAAAATTTTCTCATAAAAATTACTCTGCACCCCACTAATAGGAAAAATATTATTTATTTTCATTGAAATATTTAGAGGAATCAGTGCAGAAAATTCCTGTCATTGAAAATAAATTTCACCATATTGCGTGATAATTTTTAGGAAAGTTTAAAAATTATCCAAATGATACTAGATTATATTCTCAATTTGTTTTAATTTTACTCTTATAATGATAAATTTTTGCCATGTAGCACACTATTTCTTCAATGTCGCACTATAACATCAAAAGTTATTGATGCTTTGAATGAATTATCCACTGAGTTGGAGAAAATTTTACCATAATTTGCATGGGAATTCATCGTTTATATTCGATAATCTTGTTAAAATTTCGGGCCCGCTTCAAATTGACCATACTGCATTGACACATGCATAGCACTAGCGCGTCAAGTCAATCGGTCACTCGAGATAAGTTGAGACGTGTTTTAAAGTGCAATGAATGTTACGTATAAGTTACTCACGCTTGTGTTATTATTCTTGTGCCTCTTATGATGGAATAATAATGATGAAATAATAATTTATGATGAAAAAAATATTTGTGAAATTGCAAGAAGAAGGAATGATGTGTACCTCAACGAGCATGTACATCGTACGAAATTATTACGAATAATTATACAAGGAACACAAGAAATTCTATATTTGTGTGATTTATATGAACTTGTAAAAACACATATTGTAAGAATAAGTATGGTCGAAAAATTTACATTGAGAGATGACATCAGAACATCAATGAATAAATATTAATTATTTTTTATATTGATATCTATTTTTGTGTATATTCATTTCAATTAATCCATTTTCCAATCCCTACTTATTTCGTTATAGTTATGAACATGTTTAATTTAATGCATTATATGTAATGGCTCTTCATTTCAATCTGCACATATTTTATAAAATATCAAATAATTTTTGCCATCAATCATGTGTGACAATGAAAAAAATTGTGGCAGAATTTTGATCTATGGTAGATAAAATATGCTTACAAAAAGTTTTTCTCACATTCTACACTAGGGGTAATTTTTACCATGTAGTTCGTGCGATAATTACTTCAATAATTTTTATCCAGCTGATGAGTAATATTTGCTCCTGACAAGCAGTAATGATGATCCAAAAATAATAATATCCCAGAAATACTCGATTGCGGGGTATTTTTTCCTCTGTATTCTATGGTAATGTTTGACATTTTCTATGGTAACGTTTCATGTATTCTATGTACAGTTTTCTATGGTAATATTTAACATTTTCTATGGTAATGTTTAATGTATTCTATTGTACTGCATTCTATAGTAATATTTAAATGGTAATTTCTATGGCGACATTTGAATTTCTCTTCGTGGTACATAGTTCATTTTCTGGACATGGCATGCACATTCCATTGATTAACTTAACATATCCAGGTCTACATGGAACTCTGATTGTGGGTACAGCATTAGAAAAGTATATAATGTAACACATAATCAGGAATAGAGAAAAAATGTTTCTCATTATTACCGTTGTATTCATTCTGAGAAAAAGAAATATATACACAGAAAATTATTTTATATTCAGGATGAAATTCAATTAATAACATTATATAAATGATGTTGAATATTTTTCAGAGTGTAATAAAATACTTACATAAAAGAAATGGATTAAAAATTGTGTAAAAAATCGAATAAAAGTTTCATCACTTATGAAATGTAAATGTTGAAAAATGTGTACAGACAGTCAATCGAGGAATGATAAAATACCGAAGTATCAGAGTATTTATAGGTATAACGACGCCTGTTATATTGGCGTAGGTGATTATTTCATCAATTACTGAACCAAAAATGAAAATGATAAAGAAACAAGATAAAATTATAACTTGAGTTATAAACTTATTATTTTATTCCATACATAGTTAGGATTTTCAAGATAAAAAATCGCTTTCAATCGAAAAAGTAATAATAATAACTAAATCAATATCAAATATCATTAAAATTCAATTTAAAATATTTTTTTATTCACTGAAATCTCATATGTCATTGAACATTTGGGTCATTTTCATGACGAATGGTGTTATTTCAATAATTATTCGAATGAAAATACTAAAGTAGCAAAAACAACAATGTACATAGGTAACGGAATATGCTGTACTTCTTCCATATTACCTATATATCTAGTAATATTAAAATTTTCACCATTGATTATCATCATAAATGGTGAAAAAGATAAAAAATGGACTTTTGTATGTGTGTTCTATTTTACGTTTGTGTATAAGTTTTATTATACGATTGAAAATATGAATATTCGTGTCGCCAACATTTAATGTTTTTAGCGCATTTAAATCTACATACCAATCGCATGTAGTTTTGATAAGATGACATGGGATCTGTATTTCTCTTGCGGATTATTAAGCTTATGAATTAATTTATAATCTACACGGTTCAGTTCAATTTTTTCAAATGACATTGGTATAGCCAAAAAATAAGACGAAAATATTACAAACAAAATTAGTTGAAATAATTTTCACAAATGATTCTCATACATTCTGAAGAAACTAAAAATAAAAACATCTTTTATATCATGCATTAGTAGCTCAGCGGTAGCGTTCATGTTTCACCACCAGAGGATTCCAATGTTCCATGTTCGAATCCCGTCGTAGACCAAAAATTACTAAGAAAAAATATATTTTGAATCTAATGATTTTCTGTTTTTCCAACTGCGCGGCGGAGTTGGATACGGCGAAACCCGCATAGGTCTCAACTCAATTCCCTGGCGTAGTTGGGCGGCCAATAACATCAATTCCGTAAGGAATTCAGATACGTCATTGGGAGTTCATTCTAATAATTATCAACTTTTTTTAATTACGATCAATATTGAATTATCTAAAAAAGTATTTTATGTAAATAAAAAGGCTTTTTCAAGTACAATTGTTTACTTTTGCAACAATATAAAAAAATGGTTTATTCGATAACGTCTTCAATCGACTTGAAATCGTACCCTATTTCGTAAATATTATAAATTATTGAGAGAATTCATAAAATTGTTCAGAGAAACATATGAGTAATTATTCCAACCATTTTCAGCTTTGAACTAAATACAAAAGCATTCGATGTAAATTCGAATCAATTTGCGGAAATAAAATAATTCCATCGGAAGAATCATAAATATCACTCTTTGAATTTCATATTTTATTTCTTAAATTATTTCTTATTGTTAATTGAATAGATTAGGTTATTCAGATAAATATACATAAATGTTTGGATAAACTACTTTTATTATATAATAAAAATATTGAATTTACATACATATGTAAGGAAGTTTACTTCCTTTAGTTTAGTTACATTTACATATTACATAATACATTCTACAGATTTTCAACGATATACAAAAATGTTAATACAATAATTGATAATTAACTTATTCCAAACATTATTTTTAAATATAGGATATACATACTAATTCTCTTAAATTATTCGCTATCTCTCTTTACCCTCTGAAAGAAGAAATAAATATTATATAATCAATCATTGCAATTATTCATAAGTACGTTCACGTACTTTTCGCAACTTGTAATTAAATCTGAACCTATAATGTCACATAGTTGAAGACTGGAAATATCAGATAGTTCAGTGTTGAGCCTATATTCTTTACGAAGAACTTCACCAAATCCACCAGACTTTTGCAAAATTGCACATAATTCGATTCACCGTTTTTTATTTTTTTTCCGATATTAACTTTCGTGATTATATAGCCGATTTTTTATTTCACTTTTATTATTGCTATTTGTATCCGATATCTAGAAAAAAATTAGACGTGTGGCACTCAGAGACTGCCGCGGTAAAGCTATTGCATAGCATTTTTTATCAACTTCGTGCCGCTGTCTCGGTCGGAGTGGGGGGCATGAGGTTTTTTCGTTACGGAATTTCTTGATTTGGTCCATGCGCCAAGCCCGCGATAAAAGCTATACAATAGCTTAATTTTGTTTTATATTATATAAATATTATTATTATTACAAAAATGATAAAACATTGTTACATACATTCCCATTAGAATTTTCATTGTTATTACATAAATTCATATTATTAAAAACACAACACTATATATTACTTTTAAAAATATCAATCAATTCTCCGAAATTCCCCTTTATTAAAATTTCACGCGTTTCTTCGTCTGCCGTTTCGCTATTTTAAATAACACTATTGAGCACTAGGATCAGTCCGGTCACGATAACAGCACAAAACTGAATGTGGTCTCCCAAAAAAAAATTTAACAATAAATGTTGTACTGGAAAACTTAAATGGTAGGGTAGGCAGATTCATTCTGTGTGACTATTTATCACACAAGGATTAGACAAGCAGACGGGCGCCGGGCGCCGGGAATTTCCAGTAATAAAACCCAAAGTACAAAGAAATATAGTAATTTGTACAAAGGAACTTATTTTAATCATATATATATAGGGTAAGTCATTTAACTTGAGACAATGTAATTTTACCTATTTATATATTTATATACAATATAAAATATATTATATCTTTATATATAACATATATTTCTTCATTCATAATATGCTTCAAAGAATTACTTGAAAAAATGTGACAAAAATTATTTAACGTTTTGAATAAATTTAAAAAAATGTCTATTCGAATATAAAAACTTTCATGTCAATCATTAAAAATTTTTTCATGGTACTTTTTATTTTGTTGCATCCATAAATAAATTCATTAATTCAACTTAAATCAAATCAATTCAACTCCACGTAAAGTTTAAGCACAATTCCCTCGCGCAATTGGTTTTAAAGAAGCTAAGTATTTCGTCTGATTTCGACAGACTTGTGTGAATCACGATTCTATAGACTCTACTACGAATTTTCCGATTCCGCGCGGAGTTGTCATAATTTTATAAATTTTTCTCAGTATTGTTTACTATTTACAATTTTATTTATGCGTAGATGAGTGGCGTATTGGGTAGCGTGCCAGTCTTCAAAATATGCTGTCCATCGATCCCAGGTTCGAGTCTCGCCATCGAATATTCCATTTTTTCAGATTCATGTTTAATGTTTAATCTTAAATTTCCAATTATCTTTCAGGTTTCTAACATGATGTATAACAGTTGACTAATGATTTAGATAATTTAATGTAAAATTAATAGCAATCAATTACGCTACAAAATTACACACTTACAACCCGTAACTAAGTGTGTGCAATGTTTTTTTATAATTTTGCTCATTTACTCTATAAGGTTAGAAATAGAAACCCGAGTAAAAATATTTTAGTTCTTTCCGCACCAAACAAAAAAAGCACAGATATTATTATTATTATTTCATTTTTAAAATAATAAATTACATATTTGATACCGATAGATATCACATTAAGAATTGCCTGATTCTATTGGCGCTTAGACGTATGTTTCAACTGTAAAATTTAGTTTTTTTGAAAAAATTCAATCATGAATGGACCGATGTAGACCAAAAACTAATCAACGCTAAGTTGCATCAAGGCCTACCGATGACACCATGGATCACCTGAATCGCGTTAGTGATTCTAACGTAATTGAAAACGAAAAATTTTGCTCACACAGCTACACACACACACACACACACGTGCGTGAGCGTACGCTTATACAGATGTCCAACTAAAAATGATTGCAATTTACTCTACTAACCTTGAAATGTGAAGATCTGACAAAAAATCGATTTTCGATTTTCGGGGTGATTACAATAACTTCCTTATGGGAAATCAAAAAAATATATATATCATGTACTATTTGCATAATGTCATATTAGATTTCATTGAAGAAAAGAATACGTAAAATTAAATTTCAATGATATTTAATATCAATTCATTTATTATTATGATTTTTTTGTTCAAGAAAGATTTATTTTTAAAATACTAATTACATATGAAATAAAATAAAAATTTTATAACTTTAAGTACTCTCAGCCATAAAAATAATTAATTTTTTTTCCTCATTTTTATTTTAAGTTTAGTAATCAACTCATTTGCATCCGTATGCAGTATATTCCGTATATGACGATCATTTTTTATCCTCAAGCGCGGAAGATTCCGTGAGTCGAGACTTCCTTATATCACGTCACTTGATCGCCACTGATGGTTAAATACACGAATTCAAATAGAATCATGATGCAAATGAATTCAGAACTCAATCACCTACGGTGTAAATTTCGCTCGTGAAACATTGAATTCATAACATACGTATCGATATACTTATAAATACTCTAATAATTCTGTATTTTATTATTCATCAATTGGCTATCTATAAACACTTTGCAATATTTACATTGCATCAACGACGAATATTATTATTTGATTTTTCACACAATTTTTAATCCATTTCTTTCACGTAAGTATTTTATTACACTCAGAAAAATATTCAACATCATTTATATAATATTATCAATTGAATTTCATCATGAATATAAAATAATTTTGTGTATATTTTTATTTTATTTATTATTATTATTATTATTTTTTCAGAATGAATACAATTGTAGTAATGAGAAACATTATTTCTCTATTTCTTATTATGTGCTATATTATATATATTTCCAACGCTTTATACATAATCAAAGCTCCATGTCGACCTGGATATTATCTGACAGACTTTGGAATGTGCACGCCATGTCCAGAAAATGCTCACTGTTGGGAGAATAATATTTATTGCAATATAGGATTTGTTCTACTATATGATTGGTGCGAACCTACATACTAATGACTACCCAAGATGTAAAATTTCGGAATTTTGTATTCAATCCCGAGATGAAATTTTTGAGTTCATTGAAGTCATTATTAGTCTTTCTGCGTAGCTATTAGTCATTATTGCCGTACTGATCGTCCCTGTTAGTATTTATTGTTTTTTCTAAAGTCGTTATTGCTGTACGGATCGCTCTTATAAGTACACGAAGAGAAATATATGTTAAATATTACCCTCGAATACAGAGGAAAAATTACTCTGCAATCGAGTAGGTCGGGGATATTATTGTATTCGGATTATTATTACTGTTTGGCAGGAACAAATATTCCCCATCAGCTGGGTAAAAATTATTGAAGTAATTATTACACGAACTACAGGGTAAAAATTACCCCTAGTATAGAATAGAATAAACACTTTTTGTGAGCATATTTTATTGACCGTAGATCAAAATTTCACCATAATTTTTTAAAATTTTACTTATAAGCAATGGAAAAAATTATTTCATATTTTATAAAATATATGCAAATTAAGATAAATGTACCTACCGTGCACGGTAAAATATACACGGACCATGTGATGAAAATTTCTATTATGATTACGTAATTATTTTTCTCGAATAAAAGAATGGATATATCAATCAAAGTAAATCATTGATAAATTAAAAAATTGATTATTCGAGGTTAAAAAGCCATTGAATAAAATTTTCATAATTTTATTAAAATAAGTAGTGATTGAAAAGTAGACTGATTGAAATAAATATGTACAAAGATAAATATATCGATATAAAAATAATTGATATTTATTCATTAAGGTTCAATGCCATCTTCTTACTATAAATTTTTCACCTGTACTTATTCTTACGATATGTGTTAATACAAATTCATTCATATCACATAAAAATAGAATTCCCCACGTATAATTATCCGTAATAATTTCATACGATTGTATATGCTCGTTGAGATACACATCATTCCGTTTTTTTCACAATCATACAAATATTTTCTTTTTCATAAATTATTATTTTATAAATTTTATAAAATAACGGGTCATCATCTCCAGGAATCATTAAAATGCTGCTTTTACATAGCACATCACATTTAAATACAATTTTTTTCAACGTAGTTACTGTATTCGAACTTTGTATTTGAATAGGTAAAAGATGTTCGAAAAAATTGCTTGCTGACAATTCCTCAAATCTGTCTTTTTTGATCCTAGCAAAAAAAAATTCAGAATAATAATAATAATAAAGTACAATAAGACATATTTCTGTTTGAAATTTTTTGTTGACAAATAATAATGTTAATACAAGGTGATACGTATGTGAATTATTGCAATTGCTGAAACTCTTCTCTTATCAGGAGTCCTTGAGTCACGATATCTTTTTCTTCGCGAATTATCAGTCGTGTCATCAAATTTCGAATATTTTTTACAAAATATCCCTTATTCCGATACGATGATGATACGAGTTTTCCATTTGCCGATTTCAGCAATATGCGACCAATTGACTACATTTAAAAGTAAATATTGTCAATACGAGAATAATAAAATTTGATTGCCGATGTAACATGTAGTTAATACGTACGTGATTTCGAAGTTGTGAATCAGCAGGATAGCCTTGATACTTAACTTCTTGAACCTATGTATTCAAAAAACACATTGTATATTCAACAGTCATCATTATTTATCTATGAATAATTAGACAATGAAAAATGAAAAAAAAATATAAACGATACAAAAAAAAATATTTCATTAAAGAAAAAAGGATAGGATACATCACAAATATTTTCCACTTGTTCCTTTTTTTCATACTACGTAAATATATAGTAATTTTTTTTTTTCGTTCTTTATCCGTAACTCGATACTGCCGATAATATTTGAAATAAAACAACTTTGCATATGAATTTTGAGGCTTCACGAAAATATAGCGAGATTTATCTCTCGCTATCTTATGAATGAATTTTTAATAAAAGTCACTATCCATTTCTTACCGATTCCCGATTATTATCATCCATGTTACCATCAACCAAAGATAACTAAAAAACGTGCCAAACTTATTTATTATATCAAGCATTTTGAAATATATTTTATATTATTATTCATAAGAATCATGATAATGCAATTTTATTTATTCGTATGTCTTTACATAATCACATGCTATAACATCAAAACATTCAGGTACCCATATTTAAACATTACACTCACAACGTAGAGAAGGACAAAGACACGTTAGAAAAACTATAGAAACGTTTGCTTTGCTCACCCTCTGAAAATTCATAAAAACAAAGACCGCTTTATATCTTTGTTGCAACGAGGTACTAGTCTGCATGTATTCAATATACATATAATCTGAATATCTTGTAATAATGATAAATATAAAATATACTTACGTATAAACAGATAATCCAGTTATCCAATGATGAATGATGTACACCGATTGATAATATACACTTAAGAGGCACAAGAATAATAATAGAAACGTATGTCACTTATGCGTAATATTCTTCACTTAAAGCACGTCTTAACTTGTTTCGAGTGACCGATTGATTTGGCGCGCAAGTGCCATGCATGTGTCAATGCAGTATAGTCAATTTGTAACGGGCCCGAAATTTTACCAAGATTATTGAATATAAACGATGAATTCACATGTAAATTATGGTAAAATTTTCTCCAACTCTGTGGATAATTCATTCAAAGCTCAATAACTTTCGATGTTATAGTGCGACATTGAAGAAATAGTGTGCTGCATGGCAAAAATTTATCATTATAAGAGTAAAATTAAAACAAATTGGGAATATAATCTAGTATAATTTGGATAATTTTTAAACTTTCCTAAAAATTATCACACAATATGGTGAAATTTATTTTCAATGACAGGAATTTTCTGCACTGATTCCTCTAAATATTTCATTGAAAATGAATAATATTTTTCACAATAGTGGGATATCCCGAGCTTACCCTGAATCGCAGGGTAATTTTTGAGAAAAAATTCTCTCCGTGTATTTACTACTTTTTCGAAAGAATTATACTATATCTATAATAAGGTTGTATTTTTTTAATAATAATTATTCTTTGCAAAAGCAGTGTATTCATTCTTTTTCTCTTAAATTAATTGGTTCTATAATATATTTTGTGTTTGATGATGTTAATGATTTTATGTTAATATCAAAACATACAAAAATAAGATCATTGACGTGAATTATATTTGAATTACTCGTGTTATACATTTTCTGCATAAGCCCTCTTATGTTATATCCCCAAACATAGCAATGTACCCAGAGCGCACATCGAACGCATATGTATATGGAGATACGTTTAGCCGCCATAAAATTCAAAATGCGACAACAAGAGATATTCATTTTCTTTTCCAAGCAAAGTCCACTTCAAACACAATAAATAAAAGCATAAAAAAAATACGTGAGAAAATAAACAACTTTTAAATAAATAGCCTGACACATTTATACGATAAATAAGATATGTAATCTAACACAAGAAGACCAACTCGACTTTATAGCTTTTCTAAGTAAAATCACTCCAAATAAATAAATGAAATTGAATTAGGAAATTATGTATTCCCAAACATATTTTTCCGATAAATAAATGTCAACGATACAAGAAAAACACGTACAGTTAAATTCCAAGAAACTATTGACTAAAACACCACCATAAGTAGATAGGAAAAGAAAAACATGCCTTCATAAATGCCAAGAGAAATATATGTAATAAACTATAACCATCGTAAAAATAATATCAAGTTTCAAATGAATCCCAACACATGGAGAACTAAAACAAATATAAGATTTTTTCCCACCTTTTGGAAATAACCATATTAGATTAGAACATATAAATAGAAGAAGAAAAGAAAAAGAGTCAGTCTCTCGCAACTTAAGATTCACACCAGACAAATCTCGACGTTTATATTCGCATAGACACATAAGAATTAATTTAGACAAATAAAGAAACTTGTAACATCAAAAATCGTCTGTAGAAGTCAGTACAACTAAATAACAAATCATTGAACTATAAGTGAACAAATAAAGATAACATCAGAAATAAAATTGTAACGTTTATTGTGAAATATCAACTTCTCCTTTGAATTTCCCGGGTAGAACCTACTTATAAAATTGTTTTTATCAACAGCTGAGTGACGTCGCCCAAGACGTAACACTTACATGACTAACTGTAAGCTATCAATATAATGGTGCGTGCGCATTCAAACTAACCTAACATGTTTTTTTTTGTATACGTGGGAATGATAAAAATCAATATTAATTTAGAGAAATGATGAAACGAAGTGTGAATTCTATTCAAGATGGTACGTGTAACATTTTTACATCCAGATTTGGGTATTGGAGGTGCAGAAAGATTAATTATTGATGCTGCATTAGCATTGAGACAATCTGGACATAATGTTAGAATTGTGACAACTCATCACGATCCTGAAAGATGTTTTATTGAAACAAAAAATGGTACATTGCCCGTTGTTGTCGTTGGTAGTTGGCTTCCACGGCATATTTTCGGAAAATTTTTTGCCCTCTGTGCTTATATTCGTATGGTAAATAATGATTTATTTAATTATAAAACATAATCAAATTAAAATTATTTTCAAGTATAAAATACATGTACATAATATTAAAAATTCGTTTTCCATTCTTCATTGTAGATTTATGCAGCTTTGTGCATTTTCTTTATTGATACTCATCCGGACATCGTTTTCTGTGATTTAGTATCAATTTGCATCCCAATATTACGATTATTTACTAAACGTACAATATTTTATTGTCACCATCCAGATCAATTGTTAACAGCACCTGGAGGACGATTGAAATCAATTTATCGAATTCCATTGAATTATCTGGAAGAAATTACAACTGGACAAGCTGATAAAATATTTGTGAATAGTATTTATACAGCAGGAGTATTTAAGAATACTTTTAAACGACTTTCAATTCAACCAGAAATTTTATATCCATCGATTCACACAAATTTCATTGATTCAATTGATATTCTACCATTGGCACAAACATTAGGCACTGATAAATTGCCACATGACAGTATTATTTTATTGTCAATTAATCGATATGAAAGAAAAAAGAATTTATCATTAGCAATAAATTCCTTACATAAACTTAGTAATTTTTTGACTGATGATGAATTTAACCGACTGTATTTAATTATGATTGGTGGCTATGACAAACGTGTAGATGAAAATGTTGAACATTATGAAGAATTAATTAAACTTGCAGATGAATTGAAAATAAGTCATAAAATAATTTTTTTACGTTCACCATCAGATCATGATAAAATATCATTGTTAAATTATTGTACACTATTGATTTACACACCGCCAAATGAACATTTTGGCATTGTCCCACTTGAGGCGATGTATTTGAAAAAGCCTGTGATAGCACACGACTCAGGTGGACCTAAAGAGACCATTGTCAACGGTGTCACAGGATACTTGGTGCCAGAATTATCCCCTGATTCATTCGCTGAACGAATTTCATTTTTAATTCAAGACAAATCGTTGAGACAAAAATTTGGGGAGGCTGGACGTGAACGTGTTATTCGAACTTTTAGTTTTGCTACATTTACTGGTCAATTAAATAAAACAATCAACGAATTAAATGAATAATTATAATTGATAAGAATATTGTTATATTAATATATGAAAAATTTATTTTAAAAATTAAATATTGATACCAATTATTCGTATTAAGATTTCACGATTTTGTTTTTTCGACATATACTTTGATATTTCTTTTTCAATCTGCAACAAAATTTTTAATCGGAATTAAATTATTTAATCATTGTTTATATATGAATTGTTTCAAATATCTTACATCATTTTGTAGTTCTTGGGTTCGTCGTGTGATAACATCGAGAACGGGTAGAAGATTACGTTTTTCTAATGCAATTTCCTCGCGTTTCAATCTCGTTGCCAATTGTTTTGCTATTATTTTATCAACAGTCGCAAGTTTTTGCTTCAATGTTCCAGTTAATTCATCCAAATATCTGACATATGAACAATGAAAATTATAAATAACAATAATGATAGTAAATTATTTCGCAGATTTTGTTTTGTTTTAATTACCTTGGGTAATGTTTAATATTGTATAAATGTTGCACTCGGCTGTCTAATATCTCAGATAAAATAATTTGTACATTATCCAACATATTTTGTGTACTTTCAGCAGTTGAAAATTGCAATATATCCGATTCATCTTGCATTCGGCTCATACTTAATAAATTATTACTGCTATCATTTTTTAATTCAAATAAACGCAATTTTAAAAATGCCTCAAGCTTAAAAATAAAAACATCAATCAATTCATTATTTATATTATATTCATAATAATCATTACCTCGAGAAGTTGATCGATAAAATCATTTCGTGTTGATGGATTATCAATTATTGTTAAAGCTTCACTTCCTGTTGCATTACCACCTTCATGGCCAGCTGATTCAACAACGATTCCTGACTCTTCCAATGATATATTGTAATCTATTTCGATATTCATTTCATTTGTAGGTTCTAGTACATCGTCACCCCAATTTATTTCATTTCCATCGCCTAATTCAACACTCTCGCCAAAATCAATTGTATTATTCATTTCTATATCGAAATCAATTACATTTTGATTTGCTTCTGAATTATTTTTTTCATCTTCTTCAATATTCATATTAAATATTGATGGCACAATTGTCAGTGGTGCTTCACCATAAATCCATTCGTAAGTTGTTGTATTTCCTTTATCTGTGATAATATTATTCATGAGTTCATTTACTTTTTTTATTTTTTATATTTTTGAAATAATTGTTATTTCAATTACTTACCAATTATATGTTGGATCATTGGAACAACACCGCCGTCATGCACTTGACCGAGAGTCAATACGACAAATGCCGCATAAAATTCGACAACTTTATTAAGATTTTTTGTTTTTTTTACAATCCTATCGTAAATATCCTGTAAGTCAACAACTCTTTCGCATAGTTCTTTTTTTATATTTTTATTTCCAATTATTCCCAATTGTTTGCATAAATTATTGAATTCAGATTTCACAATATTCTCAGATTTTTTCAATTCCACCTCTTTCTTTTCTAATTCCTAAAATAATCAATTCCATTTTGAATTATTTTTAAATTAGTTTAGAATTGTATTTATGTTATTTAATTGCATATATTACTAACTAATTCTCGCTGTGTCATCTTTTCTATTTGGTTTTTCAAACTTGGAATTTCATATCGATTATTGTTGAACAGCATTAATGCTAATTCTGATAAATAAATATTATTTTTCTCGTATAAACGTATTATTTCCTGCCAATCTTTCATACGCTGCGAGCCATAACGACCAAAGAAATTTTTTGAATCTGCCTCAGTCTCCTTCAATATTTCCACGATCTTTTTACAATGAAAATAATTTATATCTGAAAAATGCAATATCATAATTATTATTAATTGACAGTAGTGAAGAATAAACAATATTAAATAGTACGGACAAGTTCCAGCAAGCAATTTAACTATTCCATCATGTGCAGGCATATCTTGTATGGCATTATTTATTTTTGCTCTGATATCAAGAATTTTTGTTTGCCTGTCATTATCATCACGGCTAATTTCATTGCGATTTTTCAACCAATCTACTAAATTTCCCAATTGTATACTTAAAGTTTCCTGCAACAATAAAAGTTTTATTAAATCTTCATCTATTTTAAAGCAATGCAAAATAAATCATTGAATTTTTACCGTCATTTTTTCAGAAATATTACTATTGATTAATATTGCACGAAATAAATTTATAATAAATTATTTATTATTTAAAATATATTTGAAGTAACAGATGGTTTCAATTCACTGTAAAAAAAACATGTAAACGTCACGACATAACCTAAAAAATTACGTTCATTTTAGAAAATGTAAAGATGGCGCTTCATAGGTGAATGTTAAAAAATTGATGAAATATTGTTAACATAATTATTCATCAAACGAAAAATTCATTTACGTACTTTATTTATCGTTTATATCATTCCAAAAATATTCAAATTGATTATCAATAAACTGCACACAAAATTTATAAACCTATAGTACTTAATTTTACGTTTCAATGATTTGAATATTTTATTTTTTGTATATTGCTCATTCATTCTTGTAGACAAAAAGAAAAAAAAAACTAATCTTTTTGACATTAAGGGAATAAAAAAAAATTAAATTAAGCATACACTCATTTTTTAAACAAATATTTCACACTCTATAATGGACATAAAAATCTATTGACGATAATACAATTGCTATAAATAATTAAAGTCGCTGGTAAGGTTTTCGTTCAGTAAAGAAATTTTTCAACACGAAAATTTGACCAATTGTAGTTACAAGAATTACAACTGTTTCCAAAATTGATTCCCATAAAACACGAGAATTTAAATCTTCAGCACGCTTACGTCCTTGTGCTTCACGTAATCTATGTGACGTTTGATAATCCACAACTCGTACCATATTTTTGTGTATTTCGTGTACAGATGTCTCCATCTAAATGGAAATAAAAAAAAAATTAATAAATATTTTGAGTTTATATGAAATATATATATAATTAATTTGTGTTTATTACGAGACGAGTCTAATATTAAAAGTAAAATGGATATTTAAAAAAATATTATTAACCTGTGTCATGACTGTAACTTGTTCTTCCATACCAGGAAATGCAAATTCATCACCAACTTGGAAATCCATGAAGACAAGTTTGTGTGAAAATGTTGAAAATTCATTGCTGAAACAGGCTTTATATTCTCCAGTAAGTGGTGCCGTAAATGTATGTGAATCAAATTCTTGTCTCACTTGACTGTATATTATTTCTTTATTGGGTGCTTCCAATGTTACATCAACATCATATTGACCACCATTCACAACCTAAAAATAGGATAAATAATAGATTCATTTAATTCTCCTTGGAATAAAATTAATATGAACAATTAAGTATATAGGTATATAATAATACACACCCTGAACTCAAGTGTAACTGAAACATTTTTTTCAATGACTTCATAGAAACATTCTTTGGCTTTATCTGGCAATTCAAAAATTAATTCAACACTACCCGCAATCAAAAAAGTGGATAGTAATGTAATAGCAAAATACAACGTCTTGTAGTTCATTATTAGTTATAAATATGTATTGCAATATTATCTATGAGACATTTATTGATATTTCTTTATATATTATCAATGAATTTATCTTTGTTTAGTCCACCTAATTCTTCTTTGTGGATTATTATTTATTATTTCCAAATAATTAATCTGCGATCGCACCCACGAATGAAAATTTACACCGGCCAAATAAACTTTATACACACAATTTTTAAGATATATATTTTACGTGGCCGGATATTACACTATACTGTATCCCATGATTCTGTGGCGGTCTTGCCATAGCTTCAAATTTCGACCACCAAGCGGCGTCTCGACAACACCGAAGCGCAACAAACCGCTCCAGGAAGCAAACGCCTCAACCAAAAAAAAACTACCTGTAAATATCTATGATATGACAGTACTACAGCATAGTGTTCTTCTGTAATTATTATTATTATTATAATTATTGTTAGTGAATATCCTGAAGTGTCACATTGATAAGCCCGACGTGTTTTGTTTACGCCGAAAACAACGGGAATAGCACACAACATAGAGCTAACCTCGTGGATGCAAAGAAAAAAAAATGAACGCCAACCTTGTCATGTGCCACAATGTCAATGTCACAATCATCATCCAGAACACGGCGAACGACAAACTTCGAGGATATCAATCTTGAGCTGGAACAACTTGCCAATTAATTGACAATAAACAAGACATAAAAGACTTACAATGGTGTTTAGCTGAACAGTATAGTCAATCGTCACAGCAAAAGCAGCCAGCTCCAACTGAAGAGTCAGCCGTCGATCCTATGCAACATTCATATGTCAGACATTGGTCACTCTGGAAAGGCAAATCTCGCCTGTGGCTCATCCAAATAGAATCTCGATTCCAAATCATGAATGTGCAAAATGTTATCACAATTATCTTGGCCCGGGATTCAACAATAATTGAAGGGATTTTTGACATTTCCCTTCATCTACTAAACTAAGATAAATACAATTACCAAAAAAAAAAAAAAATATTAAAAGATCCATGATCTCATCTGGACGTTAACTTCACAAGTTTCTTATTGAGCTCGAGCTTAACAATAAAAAACCATCACAATTGTTAAGACAGATCAGAAACCTCACTAATCATACTGCCACAGATCAGTTATTACGCTCTAAATGTGTTTAATTAATAGTCAGAAAAAGGTTCGATATATCCTAAGTGCAACCGAAGAAGTAAGTTTCGACAAACACGCTGAAATAGTCGACTGCATTGTAGAAAATACCTTGATCTCAACGTTATGTCCACGACGTGTCCCACGCGTTACAACAAAAGAAAGCCTTCGTGGAGGATGAACCCAACAAAGGGAAGGCTTGAGAAATGCTTTTTAGCAATATATTTCACGATAGAAGTTTTATCAAAGTGGATTGAAAATCCATGCCAATTGTGTAATAAATGGTGTCATTTTACACCTTCCTAATTTGAATTTGGGATGTTATTTGAATAAATCACAGGTGACATTTGCTTTTCCAGAACGGTGATAGGTTTAACATGTCCTATTGTTGATTGGCAAGCTGTTGACACAGTTGTTCCAGTTCTGAATTGACATCCTCGTTGTTTGTCGCTCATCATGTTTTGAATAGTGATCATGATATCAACATTGTTACATGTGAAAAATTTGACATGCTTTTGCTTCATGTCCATGAGGTTAATGTTATGTTGGGTGCTATTCTAGTTTTTTCGACATAAACAGTTGGAGTTACCAATGTGGTATTTTGGGATACTCTTTAATATTAATGATAATAATAATAATTACAAAACAACACAATATTTATTTAAACACATATTTTCAGTGTTTAATTCAGTCTTTGATAATTTTAGAAAATATTGCATTGAAGATTGGCATATGTAATAAAAATGTGGTTGAATAGATTAATCATTGCTGTTGGTATTACAATTTAATGAAAAATGAATTGAATATTTGATTAATTCTACTATTTCTTCTACACCAATTTTTTAAAAGGTGGTAGGAACGGTTGAAATAATTATCGAAAAAGAATTTTATCAACAAAAAAATTTTGAATAGTTTGAATAACCTTACCGGCAGTAGAAAAGACAGGAATTATTTCAAGAGGTAGTAATTTATGTTTTCTGGACAACCCGACATGGGCTCTACCATATTCAACTCGGTATGGTCAGGTTATGAAGACTAGAGACTTTTCATGGGTCATGTATATAGCCTATGGTTCCACGGAGTGGATAGCAGTATAGATCTACACATCGTAGTAAAATAGTGGCACATATGCAATTTCAATTATTTATGTTGGAAATACTAGACATGAAGCATGCATACACAAATTGAAAAATCATATTCAATTTCGAATCATCGAATAAATCAAAAAAATGATAATGAGCAATTTGTGACAAACAAAATTTTAGTTTGATGTAAACATGCCCCATTTTTAGGAACACAAGTGAGATGGAAGTAATAAGATCCAATTTGGTCTGTTACGATTTTATTCAATTATATCATATATTCATTAATTTTTTTAACACAATTTTCGTCTGATTACGCCTATATTGGATATATTGAATGCTATTGAATGACATTTATAAAAGTTTGATTAATAATACTGTAGGAATATAGAAAAAAGAATGAAACGGAACAAAAAAAGATGCATTATTGCATTCATGCAAGTATATCAGTCTATATATTTTTTGAAATATATATTCGCTTAGCTAGAATAAGTTATAAATGTGACCCTATCTAAGCGTAATTCGTCTATATACATCTGAATTATTTGGTACAACACGGATGTAAAGAGGGCGCAATGATCGGCTGATAATTAGCACTTTTCTTCTCATTGAAAATAGGGAATTTATCATTTATCGAGTGGTAAACCTGTTACTATGGATCTCTTAACTAGACATGTCATGGACATCAGTGAATTTTCTGTGTTCATGAAAAATCGTATCACAAGTGGTGTAAGTTCTGTAAAAATACACCTTTAGATAAATTACTATACCGGTAAAATGTCGAAAGATTCAAGGATTTCACATGTCAGTAAAAAATGTCGCATTTGCCTTAATGATGGAGGATCTATGGTTAATATCTTTACGGTAGATTTGAGTCCTAAAATTCAAGAACTAGTTAAATCAACCTCAATTCAAGTATGTATTTATTTTTTTCAACATCATTATTTTTTACATTTGGTTATGAGACTTTTTCATATATATATATATATATATATATATTATTTGCATCGGCCCTCAATTTATAATTATTACATTTGTTTATGACTTTAAAATTTTGTAGATCAATGATGGAGACAATTTGCCACGGAACATTTGTCATGTATGTCTGTATAAATTAGAGATGTGGTGTGACTTCAAAAAACAATTACTCAACTCAAATAAAATACTTTTAGAGCACTTGAATAGTATCGATACATTCGATGCCGCTGTAAGTGTATTTAAACGCAATGCAAACTTTCCTTCATCTGCATTGCATGAATGAATGAACAAAAATATTATTATGGATTATGTTGTGTTTACAATTGTATTATATCAGTTAATTTTCCTAAATATAGGGGTCAACTGCCAAAAGACGTCATGATGCACAGGATAATTTTATCGATGATTCTGGAAATAAAAAATTCAAGTCCGATATTAAAATAGCAGCAAAACCATTACAATCAATCGATAATCAAAAATTAAAAGTAGAATCGAATGTTTCATCCAGAACGTTGCCTGGCAATGAGGATATTTGTGACACATCATTGTTTTCGATTAATGAACCATCAACAATTGAAGAAGAAATAACAACAGACTGTAGAAATGCTGACGGATGTCAGATGAAATCGTCACCTATAACAAAAACACGATTGTTTACCGGGAGGAGAACGTCAGAGCAACGAATGGCATCAACACAACGTTGGGTAGCACGGAAAAAAGCATTACTAGCTGCTACTGGTGAACACGATTCAGATACAGATTCTGTGGGTTCGGATAATATTCAACTGTCACCAATTCAAAAAGCACGTTCAAAAAGTCAACAAGTGGAAAAAGAAGTTGAAAGACTGACTCAGTTAAGTAACACAATAAATAATTTTGAAGCTATTGTTGGTAATCAAATTGATGATGATACAAAAAAAATACGAAACGATAATAAGATGATAAATAGTAATGAGTTGACAGACCATTTCGGATCGCATACAATTCAATCTGAATTAGTAATTGGCGATACAACATTCATAGTAACCTCGAAATTGCTTTCATCGGAGCCTCAATATTTAGCTCCATCGTTAAATAATGCACCGAAAATGAAAATATCTCCTGACACAGCAGCAGGAGCAACACCAAATGAGAAGCAAAACATTGATATTATTGAGGCTGTGAAATTGCGGCGTGTAAATCGAGAAAAGGAAAAAAATTTCATAGAACGTTGTTTAAATATTGAAGTAGAAGGTTCAGATTTAATGGCTTTACAGCGAATACAAAGTGAACTTGATAATTATTTGATGACTGATATGAAAAAAAAGTTGTTGAGTAACGTTACGTCGATGTCAGAAATAGTAAAAGTTGAAAACAATAATTTTCCACAATTAGCGTCCCAAGATTCATTTCAAACATTAGAGCAGCAATTGAAAACTATAGTAGAAAAGACAATAAAAAAAAATTTAGAAATAACAAAGATGCGTCGTGTACCAATAAGTAAAATAGCAACATCTAACAATCGTGGTAACAAAATATTCTCAGCTGCGTTTATTAAAGCAGCAATGAAATCACAGATATTCCAACCAAAAGTTGTATTAAATCGTATCAATCCAATTAATAATAAAAAATTAGATGGATCGGTGACAAATATTTTATCATATAATGATAAAAATTCAGAAATGACATGTTACAATAAAACAATCTCTAAAAATGAAACGATGGATCATTATGTCGTCAACGAAAAAAAGGATAGAGTGAGTGTAATTGGCGAGAGCGATATTGATATGAAAAAAACTTATTTCTGTACTACAAAACCAAATCTCGATGGTGGCAATTACAGTTGCAGCATTTGCAATGAATTATTTGCCACAAAACTTGACATTGAGTTACATTTAAAAAATCATAAATACTCGACAAATACCAAAACACCAATAAATATTATTTCAAAACGAAAAATGATGCGTTGCAAACGTTGTCATGAAATAGTTGAATCGCGTTATGTCAAAACACATATTTGTGAATGGAAGAAATCATTATATCGCTGTTGTATGTGTAATGCTACATTTAAAACAGAGTACTTAC
Organism: Dinocampus coccinellae; assembly: GCA_963920625.1. Lineage (NCBI taxonomy): Eukaryota > Metazoa > Arthropoda > Insecta > Hymenoptera > Braconidae > Dinocampus > Dinocampus coccinellae. The sequence goes on from OY987191.1 coordinate 1,081,430, forward strand.
TTTTACATCACTTAAAAGTACATGAAGAAGTAACTGTAGAGGAGGTGGCAGCTGCTGTAACAGAAGAAGAGGTAAGGGAAGTGAGAGAAGAGAGAGCAATGCTAGATGAAGTAAAAATAGAAAGGGTTGAAAATGTGTCACAAAAAAGTGAATCAATAAGTTTTTCTGCTGATAATAATAAAAATGACGGGATAAATGATTTGAAGACAAATATCAATATTACAACTTACACGTGTTTTGTATGTGATAAAAATTTTACAGACGAGGAGTTACTAAAAGATCATTTACAAGAGCATTGCGATGACGTGAGTGATGATGATAATGAAAAATATTGTGTAAAAGAGAAGGTGTATCAGTGTGCAATATGCGGTGAAACATTAAAAAATGAGACACTACTTGGATATCATGTTGAAAAACATTTATTTGACGATACTCCCAAGGCCACTAACAATAAAAGTTTGTCAAATGTTCAAGAAAATGATTTGTTCATGAAGTTAAATGATGAATTGGATGATAAATTTAAATTACACGCGTGTGTTCAATGCAATGAAAAATTCGATAATGAAGTAAATTTAGCATTACATGTACAGGGGCATGAGGAAGATTCAGCAATCGCTGAATGGGAAAAACACAGATTTATCAAAGGAATACAATTTTCCAATACCCTAACGTGTACCATTTGTGACGATACATTCGATAATGATGAAACATTATCACATCATATTGATGTTCATAATCGAAGTACGCACGTTTGTATTTTATGTGACAAACCATTTTTAACTCTTGCAGAATTGCAAGACCATGTTAATACACATTAAAATCGAATATCTTCATTGTATGTTCATTTTCAAATTGATCCATTTCCCCTGTTACGTACTTCATTCTTAATTTATTTATTCTTCATTCTTCTATTGACATTACGAAATTATTATAATGCCATATATATAATTCGTACGCATTTTTTTATTGTTTTAAATAAAATACTTCAGAAAAATTTATTCTTTCATTTATTTTAGCTTCGATATTTCTGCGAAAATATTTTTCTACTATTGTTTATTATAAAAATTAAATTAATAAGGTATTAACGATAACAAATAAAAAATTACCCGATTTGAAAAAAAAACAGCTTTGTTTTTTTCTTTGTTGATGTCCCAAATCATATTGAATCATTAAAAAAATATCCACGTGTTTGAAATAAAGCATAATAATGAAGACATTTGTAAATCATAGATTTTATCTCCGTTGATATAAAATGATTATTTGGAAAGTTTAAATGCGTAAATGTAGATTTCAAATCTAAAAATATTAAAAACTTACAAACTTAATGTCTATGTATGAATGAATGTGTGTATACGTCGGTGTGAATAATAAAACTGTGAAACTGGCACCTCTAAATTTTTATTTCACATTTTTTTTAAAGCAATCGTTTATTCATCGATAATTCATGTTTGTTCACTAACTATTTTTATTTGTTCACCCTTTGATAAAAGGTGATTGTATCTATCGATTTTTGGCGAATTATGACGAATGATTAGAAATCCTCATCAAAGGCATTTTTTTTTCAGTTTATCGATACGTCCCAATATATCGCAATTGCATTTTGTTAAATACAAAAAGTAAACTGTTAAAGTTGCCCCTTCATGCTTATTTTATCTATAGATAAAATCAAAGGTATAATATAATTGCGAAGTTTTGTAAAAAAACAAAAAAAAAATGAAGTTTTCATTTTTTATGATTTCAACAAATCTATAATCATTGACAACTAAATGTCTATCGTTACGTGAATATTATTAATGTTTATCACTTAATCGATTTCTCGCTCATCAGATCACATATCCAATAACATATTATCTAATATTACATTTATTGCACGTATATACGGAATATATTACATACAAAAATAGGAGCGGTCGCAGAAAAAAAATTTGAACTCATCTATGAAATTTTTTACTCGATATTGCCCGATCAAACCAAATGTTATTCGAATTCACAACTGAAATATAATGTTGAAGGACTTTCGTGATTCACAAATATAGGTATTATAACAGATACAATCTCACCAGTGAAACAATTGAGACGCAATGCAAATTATTGTATAAAATTGAAATCTACGCTTTTTTTTTGTTTATCATATTAGCATAAAGATAAAAGAATTTTAAAATCAATAATAACGACTAAACAATGCTTTGATATATACATATACATTCATTGTTTTGAAACGATGTGTTTTTGTCTTGCACGGCTAAGGTATAGAGATTTGTCGTTTGAAAAAATATGCTTATGTTTCAAAATATACGGGAAGATGCCGATTATAGTCACCGCAGTCGGGTGACGATATTCTCCGCTAGTACTGAAAGAGTTAATATCATCATAATATATTCTTCTATGAAGGATGGTCAATTCAAATTATTTGTTATAACAAATATAGGGAAATAACTGACAAACGAATACACTTGATTAAAAAAAAAAAAAAAAAAAAAAAAATGCAAAATTTCTATTTAGGAGTGCCAGCTGAATAATAAAATATATTCTAGGTGAATTAAATATATAACAAATTGTGTCTCGTCTTAATTGAGCATCTTCATTATATTTTATTCTTCTTATTGGTTTCATTTTTTCTTCACCCAGAGTTTTATATATTGTTTCATAAATTATAATATTATCGACATGATTTTTAATAAGCCTAATATTTTATTCGACTATATTTTTGTCAGCGTATCTTCAATACATTCGTAGTGGGTTAATCCTTTAAGTGATAGAGGGATATTATTTTTCCACCTCTGTCGTCTGTAGGCTGGTGGGAAATTATCATCCCAGAGGCTGAACTGAATCAGATAAATCAATCAGATATTATTTTGAATATATCCCAGTCTTCTGCCACTTAAAGGGTTAAACAACGCCGTGTAACGTTGGGAAATACATAACCTGAAAAAATATATTTTACATATGGTACGTCGACATCAGGTATTATGTAAAACTACAATACTTTATTTAATTCAATTGAAAACGGCTTTACATCATTTTTAAATCATCTATACGATTTATTAATATGATAAAACGCATGAAGTGAATTTTACCACTTGCCAGAATTCTATTCTATTTTGTCACTTGGAGCTCGACAGTCTTAGTTCTAACCATATACACTATTTCTCGAGCATCATATTTTGTAAAAGAACAAGCAATTTTTTTTCATTTATTGGGTCCCACTAGGATTCTTTGACATTAAATAAGATGGGTACGCTTAATACCCTTAAATTGTACTTTATCCTCTGTGTATAATATATTATTCATTTATATATAGTAGTTTTTCATTCAATGTTGACGAATAAATTTGAATGTGACCTCTCAATTTCCAATAATTCATTTTATTAATTTAATAATAATAATAATAATAATAATAATAATAACGTATTACTAACAACTTAAATGCTATTATTTACAATCATAGCATATTATAGACATTTTATTCGCCACTTCCTGCTTTTTTATCTCTTCTTATGAAGAACGTTAAATGTCAGAAACGTGCATATACACATAACAATAAATTAAATAGATATGGTGTCACATAATCTTTTTTTTTTTTTGAGCCATGAGAGCTTTCCTCTGCCAAATAGTAACATATCACGTTCTTTTCTATTTTACTATTCGAATTAATTTTTTTTTGTTTTTCATATCTTTATTTTCTCTTACATTTTTAATTAATCAAACTTAACACAAACGTATATCGATTAATTTTTAAACTTTTGTTTCGAAAACTACGAAATTCAAATTATACATGTAGTTAAAAAAAAGAAAAAGTTAGATCCAAAGAAATATAGTTTAACGTGAGAGACGTGAAGTTTTCATGATAATTAATTTACTGTCTTTAATTTATATTTGTATTCAAATTCTTCACTGTTTTGTTCACGTTATGAAATTCGGAAGATCAATAAAATTTTATAACTTGATGTAATTCTTTAATAAATGATTAACCAATAAAGAGAAAAGAAAAGTTAAGATTATAATTTTTGAAAAAAAAAAATAAAATAATAATAATAATAATAACAATCGCGATATCGTATGATTTGGTTTCATGGACTATTTCCTTAACTTTTGTATTAAGGTCACCAATTTCTTTTTTTTTTTATTGTTAAAAATAATTCACTGTGATACAACGTCGACATAATTTGCAGGATAAAGACCAACTCTTCCATCTTTTCTACCTTTGCACCAACCCTGTTCATCCTCATCTTCAAGTTTTTCAAAAATTTCTCCTGAAATATAAATAAAATATGCATCATAAAAATGATATATTTTTCAGTGTAACAATTTGTGAAAGTAGCATTGTAACGAGAGACGAAAAAATTCTTTTCATTCTCTTATGAAATTATTTAGTTCATATGATAATAATATGAAATGGACAATGTTCATATATACAGTTTTTAATTAATATCTGATAAATTCATAATGTATTTATATAGAAATAAATGTTGACGCGAAGTATGCAATAGTACATATACTACTATACTGTATATCAAAAGTGAAATATAAGCGGTAGAGCTTGGTTGCAACTCAAGTATGCAAGAAGCGCTAACTGTCTCATGTCTTCTGTTTTTGTTTTTTGTTTTAGTGACATTAGTGACGCTAATCACAGAAAAATTTTACGATCGCGGATCTGCGGACAAAAGCTAGCAGATAAATATAATTTTTTGTTAAAATAGAACAGTTGAGGTACAAATTATTATAAATTATAATGCCTCTTGAAAACCTTCATATCAAAACGTCCTGCGTAATGATAATAAATAAAAACTAATGTGTTGCTAAAAGTTACATATATTCACCCTGTTTGAAACTTAATTCATCGGCTTCTGCTCCTTCGTAATCGTATAATGCCCTCACTGGTATTCCAGGCTCGCCTGTATCTACTAATGCCTCACCACCATCTTCATCCCAATCTTCTTCATCAAATGGATTTGATTCTTGTTTAGCAGTTGTACCATTTCTATATTGAATTGATTAAAAATAAAAATATATATTAAGGAGAAATTAGTTTTATATTACTCAACATTTTCGCTGTACATAATATACATACGTAATATTGGAAGATCTATTAACAGTATTATCATTAAGATATTTATCTGAGCCTTGCTTCATCGACTCCAGATTGTCAGTTTTAACGTCACCATTATTTTCATCTGTAGAGATAATTCTTGTCATTGATTTCATCCTTGTTTTATTTACTGGCGGAAAATCCTGCTTTAAAAAACAAAATAAATTATTACTTTATTAATATCAAGCAAACTTTATACGTTTCATTGTACAATAGTTAAGAGTAATTTATTTTTTTGTTTATTCATTGGGTGTTGGAAAAAGGCTGACGTTGAATTGACTTTTTTTTTTTCAATACTAATAATGCAAATGAACGTGCACATTCATAAATTTTCATATTTAATAATTTTAATATTACAAATACATGACTATAACATATATTTTGTCGATAATAAATTCGGAAATAATAATATTGATTCAATCAAATTACTGTATCTTCATATTATATTCTCGATACGTATCTATCTATATTTTAATATTGGAGTCATAAATAAAATTTTTGTTTGAGAATTAAACTATGAACAAAAATTTTAAAATACATATGAAAAAAAATAATGAAATTTACATGCACATCTTCGCCAACAGGACGTTGATTGATCAGAGTGATAGATCCAGCTGGTAGCGCTTCTTTTGATTTTGATCCTTTGGTGATGTCACGGAATTCTTCAGTGTAATCCTGCATAATAAGCAAGCACCACGCAATTCCCATGCACACACATTCCATAATTATTATTTTTTCTATGTTTTAAACAATTATTGAATCATAAAATATATATAAAAATTTCAATCTATAATAATAAAGAAGAAAATTTGGTTGTCGACTAGTGAAAACTTTAAGCTAAGAAAAATTATTCGTGAAATGTATTTTTTTTTTCTTTGCTCTTCATTATGTTTTCTTTTTTTATTTATATTCTTCTATATTCTACTCTACTATATTGAAACAATAATGATCGGCTCAATAATATTTCATTATTCATTATAAAAAATATTCATCAACAAAATATTCATGCAAAATATAGAAAAATAATTATTGATGAATCTATTCAGCAGTAAAGTAAACTCACCTCGAATTGAGGCCAATTCATTGCCATATTTATTCCGTGATTATTCGACCACCATTTGAGATCTTTTTCATAGTCAGCATTATTAACTGTATGATAGAATTCCTCATATATTTGCGGAAGACTGAATAAACAATGAAAATAAAAATTTAAAAAACACACACACACACACATTTTGATTAATAAAAATTAAATTGAAAATGTCTAGTCTACAAATGGCCTACCATTATTTTATATTAAACTTTTTGCAGTAAAAAAAAATTTTACGAATTTCCGAAATATTATGCTCACGAAATCAGATTGAAAAATTGTCAATTAAATATGATAAATGAATCACAATTATATACTAGGAGGGTTTTTAAATTGAATATTTTTAAAAATGAATTGAATACAAGTTTTAAATACTAGCGCTTTTAATTTGCCTTTATAGATTTGAAAAAATTGAAAATTGGATTATTTGATACTTGTAAATTAAATTAACTGAATAATATTATATATTTACAGTGGATCCTGGGATATATTGAGGCATTTGTGAATGCCAAAAAGCACATCTTTAAAAAATTGTAATCGTTGAGCTTCCATTTCTTGACATTTATCGAACACCTGTGACATGTCTTCCATGTATTTTGGATTATATTGATTTATTTCATGCAACGCTGCCTCATATTTTTCTTTTGCTTTTTGAACTTCTTCTTTTGTCTTTTGTACCCTGTCCTGCATCTTTTTAACCTGTAAATTTAATTAGCAAAAAAATTTTGTAATATATTTTATATAGAAATATTATAAATGTATAAAATACAATTAATTGAATTAAATCAAACATCTTTGAGAAGAGTAAAAATATCAATTATTTGGAAACGTGTAAAGAGATTATTTTTTAATATTTTTGAAGTGAAAATTCTTTGGTGATTGTAGTGAGTCAGATAATTTTCGTCTATGACAGGCCCTATTGTATGGCCTTATTCCCTTCACTCAGCGTCTCACTGAGTTTCATGATGAAAGTTGTCCCAGTTTATGATAGGACCAATGTTTTGGAACTGACTATTTCACTACAGCAGCAAAGAAGTTTTATTTCAATCGTGCATTTATATGAGGGAGGCACATACCACATTTTTTTGTTTTAATATTATTCTTACCATCTGAATTTTCTGTCGTTGGTTGCAACAAAATCAGATGAAGAGAAACAAATAAACAAAAAAACAATAAAAATTATTACACATGCATCATGTTCTATTGTATACATACAAGAGCAACGTTGAATATCCGATTTTTCTTAATATTTTTAACAATCCTACAGATCCATGCCGTGCATCCGAATAACGCGATCTAGAAATTTTGTTTACTGTTTTGATTGAAAAAATTATTGATGTTTGATTGGATATCTGATCGATTCTCAAAAATTATTTTTAATATGAAAACTTTAACTCACTAACTTTTGAAATGATGAAAAAAAAATTGAAGAAAAATAATAATCTATGAATAGACAAAATATTCGTAACGTGTTATTAAATATAAGAAAATATTGGATGAATGACGTACACTATCCGAACCTCGGGCCATCTGCTGAATAATAAGAAAATATGAGTTGGTTGTTATTTATATACATAACGAAAATATTAATTTCATATTACTTTATTTATCATCGCTTTGTGCAAATAAAAAATATTTATAATTGTAAATATCTTGGAAAAGGTCGTAATCGAAAAATTGTAAATTTTCATTCAAAAAATATGATTCGGTCAAGTTTGAGGATGTTTTGTTCAAGTGATAGATTACTTGATGACGACAACTTTTCCAAAATTTTCTGATATTCTGTGTGGTATTTTTTAAATAATAATAAATAATAATAATTTTTTAATAATAATAATAATAATAATAATAATATAAATATAAAAATAAAAATAAAAGCGTTTATATATTAGATACAAAAGTTTGAACATCTCAGTGTAAGATTTCTGTGATGAATATAATTTCTGTGTGCAACTTTTTTTGTTTTAAATGAATGAGTAGTCTAATTGAAGAATTGAAAATTTTTTAATAACTACAATGAGGAAAATTCGTATTATGTAATTACAGGGAAAATATTTTTATAAATGATATGTTGAGAATAAATTGTCACAAAAATATACATTAATTTACATAATAATTATTACACATATACACACCTGATCTGGTGAGAGAGAACTATCGGCCGAAGCGTTTCGCTCCATGTTTGTAGCAGTCCTTTCTGTTTTACAGCTATTGTGATATTCCGATTTGGCCTTCTCTACTTTTTGCAATAATTTGCCCCATGGTTTCTGCGCTTTCTTGAAAGCATCTTCCATTTCTTTGCGCTCCTTCAATGTCATCATTGACTAGAAATGAAAAAAAATCAATTTGGATTCTTTTCATTTATGCAATTTCATCAAAGAACCACCTTACTGCAATACTATGCATATACTGGAATTTGTATGAAAATCTAGTTTTGCAAATCGAGAGAGAAAACAATCAATAACTTTTTTGTAACAAAAACAAAAAAAAACTATGAGATTTTATCATCTTGCAGATATATTATTGTGACTAATCAATTCATTTATATGACATTTTCGGAAAACAATCAAAAATTTCACAGCCATCATCTATTAAAATCGGTATTACTGCGATGAAAATTTTTTTGTCCAACTCATCGATATTTATTAGATTCTTTCTCTATACTTGAAATTTCAAAAAATTTAATACAAAACGTTCTTATGAAAAACGTGACACATCAAGAACATTTCATGTAAATATGCAGACAATTATTTATCATTATAATTGTGATTTCTCAACACTGAATACTTTTCAAAAAATATTTTACTATCGTAAATACCTTTCACGAATTAATGAGACATAATAAATGTTGAGAAAAAAAATAAATCTTTCATTAATTTGTACCTTGTGATACGAGTCTTTTTGCCATGTTTTAACTTGTTGAACAATGTCATTACAGAGATTGTCCTTGACCCGAAGATGAAGGTCACACAATCGATCTGATTCGACTAATGCTCCTTTCCAAGCTGCTTCCGTAGTCCCATACTCAGGTCCTTTTTCAATTTTTTCATTCCATGATTTTGACCAACCCTTTAATGCTTTTGCATAATTTTTTTCAATTTCAGCGCGCTCCTGAACAAGAGCAATTAAATTGTCACACAATTTGTGGCCATCTTCAATTCTTTTTGTCGTACGTTTGTAGTTGCCTGGCTCCCAAAAAGAGTCGGAGGTAGCTATTAACATATTGTCGTCGCTGTGATGTGACATCCTAACCTAAGTTGCGACGTTCTTATAAACTGTGAAATAAATATGAATATATTTGATTAGAAAATATATAAATTCATATTGTTATATTATTGTAAAAATTATAATTATTTGTATTCAAATATCTTAATTGAAGGAGAGTATTCTTGCGAATCATGATATTAAAATTATTCTGCCAATGCAATTCTGCCAATCAACTAAAGAATAATAATCATTCGAAATACTTGTGAATTTTTCTCACTATATATCATCAATATAGGACAAAAGCTCGTAATTTTACATTTCATTGTATGAACTTATGAGGATTACAACTTAGGGTGAAGATATACATAATTAAATTGTCGTTTAACGTCTGGTCTTTTATTCGATTATAATAGCTGCACGATTATTGATTGGCCTAATTTCAACTGCATATATTATCAGAAGCCACTGTAGTGTATTGATTTCATCATATTTGAAATAACATTATTACTTCAGTCAAATTAGAAATCTTTTATATTTGATGACCCAAAGATTATCTCGAAACAAATGAAACCTACACCAATTGAAGGAGGAACATTTTCTGATTGGCATATCAAAATGTTTAATTTCTCAATTGAAAAAATAAAAATCTAACTGGTCGGGACCATATTTCGCATGCATTTTTTGAAAATATGAATTTATTATTAACTCAAAATTTAATTATTCAGTAAAAATCATGGAACCGTCAAAAATTCGACCTTGGTGGATTAATTTCAAGTTTTAGTATTTCGACGTTCTCGATATTTCTGAAGCTGCAGGTCCGAATATTTTAAAATGTCAATTTGACTTAGTAAGGATTGGTGAGGGAAAGGTGTATTTTTGTCGACTAAAAGTGATATTTGTTGCATTTTAAAAAGTTTAAATGACTGACTGAAATCATCAATTGTGCAAAATACACGAAGAAAAATGAAGCCGAGTTCATAATAAAATTTGTCATATTAGAATAGAAATTACAAATGCATTCGCAAATATGTAAGAAATAGTATGAAGAATATTACTTACTATTCAAATTTTACTCTACGAATAATAATTTCTACAAATTAGTAAATATTGTAAAATGTGTTTAACGTGATATATAACAAAAATTATAAATAAAGATAATTAAATAAAAATAAGTGCTAAAATAATGAACGGGGTGGAAGACACCAGATCAATTTTAACAAATTGGAATTTACCTCATTTGACAGAAATTTTCGTAGGTAAGTTTGAATAAATGATTTAATTGCATCCTTGAGAGTTAATTATTTAATTTTCTTTTGTGCATCATATTTCCACATCCAACCCACGGAGTCTATCCTTATGATTTAATAACAAATATTAATAGGTTAAGTTCAATAATAGTGAATGAATATAATTGTTTAAAAGTTCGCCAAAGATTATTAGAATGGAACTCTTACGTACAAAATTCCTACAGGTATATCTTTTAATATATTCAATATATTTCATTTGAATCCGATATTTTCGTAAAACTTGTATTTAAATATTGTATTTTGAATTATTTCGTATTTTTTATCAGGATAAATGGTTGCAAAAATTATATTCTCGATAGATCATAATTAAATATTTTGAATTGAAAATATTATATGAAATGGCGATAGATATTATGACTAGAATTCATGCTTGAAATATTAAGAAAAATTTGCATTGTGTAGTGTGTATGAAGGTGAAAAAAAACAAAAAAACAAAAAAAATTCAATTTATTTCATCGAATATACAGGAAAATAAAGCTTCATCAAAATACTCACATCAGCCGGTGTTTTATGAAGCAAATGATCATGTTCAACCTTAATTCATAAGGTAAAACTTTGGTATATATGAAAAACTTGATTTCATTCGTATAAAATAATTTTATTTTAACAAATATTTTTATTTTTCACTTCAAAAAGTTATATCTCGCTATAGGAACATCAAACATTAATAATAATAATTTTGGAGATGAGGGGGAAATTATATTGATGTGTAGCACTTTATATTTTTCGAAGATAATGATGTCACATTAATGTTTTTTCTCAATGGCGATTATAGAGACTTCAAGAAGTGTATGAAGCAGCACCTTGGAGGGTCATGCCATTCTAATTATGAACCAAAGTGGGACTCATTTATAAACGAAAACCTAGAATCGCTTGGCGCGTGAAATAATCAAGCGTTAGTTGAAAAAGGCTATCGCAACAAATAGTCCAACCTGTCGATGTCTCAATTTGAGGAAGAACCACAAAAATTTTGCCCGAAATTTATGTTGATCAAAAATATAATACCATTTTCTTTTCTTTTCGAATATTTTTTGTCTTAAAACTTTTATGGAATATCATAAAATTACTTCGAGCAGACGAAAATCGAGAATTTTTTTGTTTTAATTCAGATTGAAGTCCTATCAGTCTGTTTGCGGTCGACAATTTTATGATTCAGACCTTCAGTGCAGCCCAGGAACTCTATTCGCGGTTTAGCATTTTTTAATAATCTTCTTCCAGAAAGGAAGAATAGAAGAAATGTGGCCCGGAGAGCTCTGAAGTAGATTTCGAAGATATTTTACTTCATGTAGAATGGTTAATTTTGTTAAAAAGCACAAACCATGGGGCTGTAGTAGGGACAGTGCCCTATGTTAAATGTATAGGGAAATTTTCCACTTTCAACTTCAAATAAAAAAATTTTAATCATCAAAATTGATGTTAATATATTTTTCTGTTAGAAAAAAAAAAAATGTTTTTCATTATTTCAATTCTAATTTATATTGTTATTTAGAGTTTTCGTTAGTAAAAATATTTTTTTTTACATATTTTTTTTACATCTCACTTTTACTCATATGGCGACATTGCCAAGCATAATAAGATCTACTAGAAATTCATAGCTTTTGCCCTATTTTTCAATACAAAAATTAAATTTTATTATAAACTAGAAACCAGATCTTTTTGAAACTTAGCACAGTGATTTGGAAGACTTTGAAGAATATTATGACGATTTTTTAGAATATTGTCATCACTGATTTTCGATAATGATATTTTACTGAACTAGATCACATTTCTGTGCATTTAACGCAATGTAACCCGCTTCCTCGAAACGGTAACTTTAGCATCTTTCATCTTAAAAATTAGAAACAGGACTAACTAGGTATTGGATTAGTTAACAGCCAAAGATGATTGAAAAAATAGTTCCATACTCTATTTTCTCATCCAGATGTCCATTTATTTATTTAATATTTTACTCGGAATATTTAATCATAAAAATTTAAACTCGTCAATTATGCGGTAGAATTTTTCGGATTTCATGAAAGTGCAGCAGACTGGGGCAATGATCTCGTGTATAATTACTAGTACGCGTACCAATTATCAACTCACTCGCGAATTATTGGCGCACGTACTTACTTTCTAGAATGTTCGATATCTCGTGCCAATGGAAAAGAAAGCCATTTTTTCTCTCTCTTGTGATTGGGACATCAAGCTCATATGTGCCCTGCGTGGCACACTTTATATACTCATCTCAATCTCATTTCCTCACTCAGATCATATTAAAATCAATTTCAAATGATTAATAATAACTTAGTAAAGTGTTCATTTCATTTACGATCTCACACTCGGAATATCTTCAAAATTGATATAATTGTGAAGTCACTACATGTTGCGTCAGCCACATGGTGTTTTCCATTCGTCTCCCATTCATGTGTCATAGAGGATTCATGATGAATATAATTATATTTACCAGTTTGTTATTTTCAATATACATCTCGCATTCATTAATTTTATAACTTAAATGTAAGTGAAATGTAAGTTTTTCACGAACTCACCATTCTTCCGACTATCTCAAACATTTCAAACAAATCTTTTGAATATACAGCGTTACAGTAATATATAGAAAAATAAATTTTATTTAGTTGAGATGGTTGGTCGGCCAAATATAATTGAATAAAAAAAATATTAATATTGAATATGTTATAAAGATACACAAACAAAATACGTCTTTTACGAAAGAACGATAAAAGTTCATCGAATAGATATCGAGATATTGATAATTATAGTTGATGATTTTAACATGTAAGTCATAGCAACATTCTTAGAAACTGCATTGTTTTTGGGGAATTCCTGATAATAAACCGAATTTAAAAATTTGAAAAACTTTTCATTGTACCACATAACTATTTAAAAATGGAATGAAATAGAAATTTGAATGCTATAACTGAGCGCATCATTTGGATCCAATAAAAAGTATCAAAATTATGTTTGAGCATTACGATCAACCAACTCGCTCGGTTGATCTTATATTTGGAATTATTCTTATATCTTCATAATCATGAGGAAACCGGTAAATGTACATTGACAAAATTAAATAATAATTTTTGCAGCTTCGCTTAATCTATTCCTCTCACAGACATTTATTTCTAGTTAGCCTAAAGTTTTTAGATGACGTGATAGTAATAGTTACGCTGCCTGTCATACATACGAGGTATAGAGACTATTCGATATAAGATATCTACCAAGCGTGATCGTTGATCGTAACGCCCAAATATAGCTAGGGAACGGATAGCAGAAATTTTGAAATCTTTTGCTCGTATGACAGAAATTCAAAATAGTGATGTTTTTGTTGTAACAACCACTAATGTCAACTCCTGCCAAACCATCATCGCTGCGTTATTGATTAATAAGAAAACAATAGTCTGCCATCTTATTTTTACTGCGATGAGGGGCGAATTTTTGAATTTGCAAAAAAAAAAATCCTTGATTAAATTATTTGCTCGTTTCCGACTCTTGGCTAGAATGTTCTATTATATGTCCAATCAATGAATATTGCTATGCCAGACATGAAAAATTACATATTTTTCATAGCCAGAAGATTTTTATCGAAACGTTAGCAGCTCGGTGAGTGAACGAATCTTTATGCCCGAACGCATATTATAATAATGTGATTTATTAATTAATATAATGATATAATTTGCATGATGATTCCTCAATAACAATATTAATAAAAAATACAATAATAATTATATTGATAATAATTGCAATAATAATAATAATTATAATACTTGATAATTTCCGTTCTCCAAAATTACCCGACTACAATTTCTTCTCGGATTTGCCTTATGTTCTAGGTGGGCCTAATGAGGAAAACTTGAATCAAGTAAACTTTTTAGTCATACATTTGCGAATATCTCCTAAACGTAGCAACGTAAACGTCTGAAATTATGTTTTTCTTGTTCTGGAGACAAAAACGAACAAATTTTTTAAAAAAATGGATGACAAGCAAATAATTATCAGTATCTATATAGCAATCTTAACATAATAACTAAGTGCCAAACACGAGTAAATAATTTAGGATTTTTTTTTTACAATTTTGAAATTTTTTTTTGGGAAAAATCAGTGATACTTGGCCTTGCCAGATAGCCTACACTATTGACGAGCATCAAAACTCGATTCCCTATCATTTCTAACAAAGTGAAAATCATATACTATTTCTGCCACCAGCTCCCGAGCTAATAATTTTGATACTTTTCATTTCATATCGTTCACATCAAACTCAATTTCGATGGATTCATTTTTAATTTTTTGTCATTGGATCTAAATTATGTGTTGCCACCACAAATGACAATACATTGTATTTACAACACTATTTGAATGTCGGTTGGTTCATTGTGGTTAATCGGACACTGTCCCATACACACATTTTGTTCCTCACTGTTCGTAGTGTCCTATAGTGAATGAAAATATTTTTTAAATATGTCTTTATTGATAAAATTCGATAATGATGAATATATATTAATAAAGTCATCAAAAATATAAATAATTCAAGGCACAAACTGTTCTATGAAATATGAAAGATCATCGCACTCCGCGTATTTCATTGAGAGTAACGGTAAGTATTGAACTTGTTATGATTTTTGTAATAAATTTATGAATTCTTTCTCGAATTATTCACTTAAATTCTTTGACTCATTTTTTTTTTATATTAAATTATATATATTTATTTGCGTATTTATAGGAGACTGAAATAAATAAATTGTTCATGTATTATTTATCTGTGCAGATTCTAATAACTTATTAATGCAGAAACTCGATGATCTTCCAGAGTAAAAATATACGCGCCCAAAGCACGCCCGAAATTCAAGAAGCGCCCGATACAAGCCCAATACGCGCCCCAAAGTATTTTGTTAATCTCAAGTGCAAATATGCACGCCCAAATTCGAGAAGCGCCCGAACTGCACACCATCCTAATCTTTTTATGAGGGTTCGATTTATTACCCGAAATACTCAACAAGAATTTTGCAGTGGTGAATGTCAATTGTCAGCATATATATATAAATTTTCAAACGTTGAAATGGCGTTATGATCTGTTTATTGCATTTTCGGAAGGATTTAACCGATCGGGTGTCATAAAAGATCACAAAAAAACCATAATAATAATCGTTCACGAACTTAGAAAAATTTTGACAAGATATCGGAACATAGATGAATTTGATGAAATAGAAATTTCTCAGTTTACTCAGTAAATAATCCATTTTTTTATAAATGAAAACACATTGAACATTTTGTTTTTGTTTAAATGATATTATTATGAATAGAATGATAATTAGTGGGTTTATTATATAATCGTTCATCAATATAATTGTGTTATTTTCATTCGTTCATTAATTCACTTATTTTTATTCACAATTATAATTATTACCAATATACTGATTAAAATTATATCTAAATATATTTATTCTATTTCTCTCAGATTAATTGGTTTTTTTTTTGTTTATATATTAATTTTTTAAATATATTCATTATTTATTCATTTATTTTTAATTTATCTATTGACTATTTATTTTATTTCATTTTTATTTTATAAATTTTTTAAAATATATTTTATGTTTGTTTATTTATATATTTAATATTTAATAAATTTTTTTTTTTAATTATTGTGTTGGCATTCGTATATATGCGCAGGTGTGTGTGTGTGTAAGTGTAAGTGTAAGTGTAAATAAGTGTACATGATATGCCTTAGTGAATTACAGTTTACTATTTACAGTTTTATTTGTAAATAGCTGAGTGGCGTATTGGATAGCGTGCCAGTCTTCAAAATATGCTGTCCATCGATCCCAGGTTCGAGTCTCGCCATCGAATATTCCATTTTTTCAGATTCATGTTTCATGTTTAATCTTAAATTCCCAATTATCGTTCAGGTTTCTAACATGATGTATAACAGTTTACTAATGATTTAAATAATCTGATGTAAAATTATTAGCAATCAATTACGCGACAAAATTACACACTTACAATCCATAATTAAGTGTGTACAAACGTTTTTTTTTTTCAAATTTTGCTCATTTGTTTTATAAGGTTAGAAATATGAAGCCGACTCGAGTAAAAATATTTTAGTTCTTTCCCGAGTGAAAATTTCTCGTCTTTCCGCACGCCCAAAGCACGCCCGAAAATGTGAATTCGGGCGTGCTTCGGGCGCGTTAAGTAAACAAATTTGGGCGTGAGTGACCTGCAACGGTGCCTGCTTTGGACGCGTTTTGGGCGTGTTAAGTAAACAAATTTGGGCGCGCATCGGGCGCGTTTTGGGCGTGTGGAAATAATGCTGATACGGTAAAACGTCGAAACTGTAATTTATCGAAGTTTTTTGTTTATATACATCTGAATTATGTAAATAATAATAATTAATAACTTTGTTACAGTATCATCCTATGGAAAAACTAAGCGCGTGTGATGGAGCATGGAAGAGAAAATGGCAGTAAATGATTATTTTGGAGCCGTATAATTTTTTTCAACCATGCCAACAATATACAAATGAGAGTGAATAATAGCCAATGAAACGGCTTTGAAGAATAGAACTGGACCCGCTCTACGGATATGGCTGGGCAATCAGATGAGAGCGGAGAACAGGCGAGTGATGTATCGACGTTGCAAATTATTGGACAACAATTAAAAACAATGTTTAATTTTTATTGCCTTTCTCTTTCTTTTTAACTTTTTTTTCCTTTTCCTTTCTATTCTTATTTATATTGACTTATTCTTGTTTAATATAATTTAAAAAAATTTTTATAATTTCCACAGGAGAAAAAAATATTATAAAACTTATTTTTAGCATGATTTGAGGCATCTCCTATATCGTATACATGAGTGTTGTTTCAATCAACGCCAGCCATAACCACACGTTATTTGCGTTATGTGTGTGTGTGTGTGTGTGTGTGTGTGTGTGTGTGCCATAATGAAGAATCATTTTTTAACTCATCTAGTTTTTGAGCTAATGCTATTATAATTTTTTTCTATTAGTGATTTTCGGCTCATTTCGAGTGTTTTGCATGCTAAGTATTTTTAAGGCATCGAATTTGGATTTGAAGTAAATTTCTTTGAAAATTTCTGAAGTGATTTCACATTCGCAATTCTCGTGATTATATCCTCATTAACTCCGAGTGATGATTTAATAAATCACAATATAATTCTACGACCCTAGCAGAAATTCGGCTCGACATAACGAGATATGAATATCGATACTACGTTTTGGCGGGTTTTCCCCGCATTCTTATTTTCCACGTGGGAGATATATTTGATACTCAAGAGTGAAAAACAATAAATCGATATTCTTATTTATATTATTCAAATTGTGCAGTGTGTGAAAGTTTTTTTGTGCAACAAAAACGTATCAACATTATCAGTAAGTATGTGGTGAAGTTTTATATGATTTAAATAATTATCTTTTAGTGATATTTTTTAAAATAGCTTCATGATAGTGGTCAATCATTCTAATTTTCTTTTCTTTTTTTTTCATGCAATTGTTTTCGTAAAAAATAGGATAACAAACAATGACTAATAAATTTTAATAATAAAATTTCGTTTATTTCACATTTTACAGAAATGGATAATCCTATCATAGGAAAAAAAAATGCAGGTGTTCGTCAAGAAATTGGAATTAAACCATTCCAATTAGTGAAATTCTTGATACAGGGACGGAAAACTCCAGAGATAGGAATTGTTCCACGGGCGTGGCTTTTTTGGGATGAAAAATAAAAAAAAAATGAAATGTCCATTTCCACCAAAACCGTATGAAGATTTGAAAAATTTAGTGAAAAATCAACATCCTGTCGATAGTACATGGAATGTGTACTCGATAAAAATTATCGGTCAATCAGGTATGATTTTTATCATTCTATACACGTTATTATAATTATGATATGAAAAAATAAAAATTAATCATCTAATTCTTTTCAGTAACCTATGTGAAAGCCCTGAGAAAGCTTGATTCAATATTAGTTAGGAAGATGCATGCTTTCTCATCTGGAAATGAATCGGACTGGCCTCAAAAAGCTGCTGGTATTGAAAAAGAAATTCACATGGAAACCCTGCATGAAAATATGAAAAGGATGAGTGCAGAATTTCATTCACAAAGTAAATTAGCGATAGGAATAAACGACTCTTCCCCTGAACAAATGAAAGGTATACATTTATACATTATTGTTTTCAGTATAAAAATTTATTTGATGTGTATATTAATGATTTATTACTTTTCTAGATGTTTTAGGCAGCACTTTATTAAAATCATCACCACTGCCTACATCACTCAATGCATCATCATTAACAGCTGAGACAACAGAAGATCCTCAACCTGGAAAAATAAGTGGCGAATCTCGAATGATTTCTGTCAAAGAGAATGGTAAATATAATTTTTCTACCTACATTTTTTGATGAAAAATACAATAGAAAAAATGTATCTTAAATTTTTCGTGTATCTGTTTTCAGTTTCAACAGGTTTGATGAGAGAATTAAGCCGGCTCCAGGAACAAGTACGGATTAATAACACTCTACTGCAAAATCTGCTGCAAAGATCAGAACTAAGAAATTCAGCCATTTCAGCAGATTTTTCTTTAACAAAATATAATATTCATTTACCAATGAAATCAGTAGTTGGACTACAAGATTTCGAGAAAAAATTGGATGGAAACGAAAAATGTTTATACGACACTGTAAGTATTTGATTTCTATTTTTTTTTTTTTTTTTTTTTCAGATAGGAGCGATGAAAGTATTGTTGGATGACGAAAAATTATCGAAGAGTATAATAAACATATTAAAAAAATTTTTAACGAGGGACCTGGCGATGCAATTCACGGCCACAAAGAAAATGCCCAAAAAATATGTGCTGGAAAAACAATGTCCAAAATTTCTTTCGTGCATTAAAGGTAAGAAAAAAAAAATGCTGAACATCAATATAATAATTAAAAATATTCATTCCAAATAATTTTTATAATCATATTAATTGTATTGCAGAGGCTGTTTTGAACGGGCATAAAGATGCATCGGACAAAAAAATAATATCCACCATTGAAACAGGACTGACGAATTCATTAGATTGGAACAATAGCCGAGCACTAAGGAAAAAAAAAGAAAAACAAAATGAATTATACAATCAACATTCAGATTCAGAATTACCTTTCGATGATGACGATAAACTGTCGTCAAGTTCAGGAGAGGAATTAGATTTTATTCATGAATAATTGTATCATTGAATTATAACAAATAAACTGATATAATACATAATTTTCTACGAATACAGTTATTCCATATATTATATTTATAGATCAACATCAATATTTTGAATAAAATATATAATCTTTATAAATAAATGGCATGTTCATTTATTAATTCCTTTCACTTTTCAATAATAATCAATATCAATAATAATAATTAATTAAAAAATAAAACTTTTATAATTATTATCAATATCGGAATAGAATCTAGGCACAAGCTGGAAATATCGATGTCGTTATCTTCGAATGGTACTAGCCTGTTTCGAGTCACAATGTACCTCGTTGCTGCTTCGATTATCGATCTCGTTTCGAACCTGGTAACTCATACAACGAGCTAGTTTCTAGCTCTTTTCGAGGTGCAATTTCTACTAGGGTAGTTGTTAATTTTTTTTTATAGACACTCTATTGTTGAATCATCGAAACAAAGAAATCAATTTCTCACTCTTCCTGAGCGATAGTCAATTCTTTCTTCATTTTAATTGCTTCATAACAATTTTTTTCAAACTTTTTCTATTATTGATTCAATGAATATTTGATATCCCTTTTGAAAAATCATGACAAACCGTTGATATATTGAGGCAAGATGAAATTGTATTTAGATGAGCCCGGCCGATTTCTGTATCGATACGTGCTGCAATAGTTTTAAATAAAAATTATGATTTCATAATTCAATATTATTTATGAATGAATAATTTATTTCATCAAAATTGATTTGATGATATGATATTACTTGATAAATTGTTTAAGATTGTACAATTGTGCAATGTTTTGTTTATGTGTAATATTTTGAATTTATAGCATGTATGATTATGTACCGCAAACACATACAAATGCATAAAATTGCATTACAATGATTCTTATAAACAATAGTATAAAATATATTTTAAAATGCTTGATATAATAAATAAGTTTGGTATGTTTTTTAGTTACCTTTGGTTGATGATAACATGTATGATAATAATCGGGAACCGGTAAGAAATGGATGGTGGCTTTTATTAATAATCTATATATTAGATAGCGAGATATTGATCTCGCTGTTTTTGTGAAACGTCAAAATTCATATTCGAGGCTATTTTATTTCAAATATTATCGGCAATATCGAGTTGTTATAAAAATGACGAAAAAAAAAATATCGGGGTTCCCCCCAACATCACCCCGACGGATAACTAGATAATTAGACCTTAATTTTGAGTAAAATTTCCCGCTCTTTTCATTTCTGGTGTCAAAAGTAGGGGATCCCATTTGAGTTTTTAAGGTTGACCTCCTAATGAACTTGAAGGTCGAGATCAAGCTCATTTTCAAGCGTATTACCAAATGTCTTCCTTGCAACCCTATAACTTTTGAATGAAACTTTTTTCAAAATAATGTGATCCTCAAAAGTTATTACGTTGTCTCAAGTTAAATGACTCACCCGGTATATTTATATATATAAATTATTTATTCATGAAGTATGAAAAAAAAAAAGAACAAGTGGAAAACATTCGTGATGTATCCTATTCTTTTTTCTTTAATGAAATATTTTATTCTGTATCGTTTAAATTTTATTTCTTTTTTTATTGTCTAATTACTCATAGATAAATAATTGATGACTGTCTAACAGACAATGTGTTGTTTGAATATATAGGTTCGAGAAGGTTCGATAACCATCAAGGTTATCTTGCTGATTCACAACTTCGAAATCACGTACGTATTGACTACATATTAAATTGGCAATCAAATTTTGTTATTTTCATACTGACAGTATTTACTTTTACTGTAGCCAAAATTGGTCGCATATTGTTGAAATCGGCAGATAGAAAACTCGTATTCTCATCATATCGCAATAAAGGATATTTTGTAAAAAATATTCGAAATTTAATGACACGGCTGATAATTCCCGAAGAAAAAGATAAGGTGACTCAAGAACTTCTGATAAAAGGAGAGCCGCAGCAACTGCAACAACTTACGTAAGTATTATCTTGCATTAACATTATTTTTTGTTAACAAAACATTTCAAACAGAAATAACTTTTATTGTACTTTATTATTATACTGAATTTTTTTTTTTTTTTTTTTTTTTTTGCTAGAATTAAAAGAGAAAGATTTGAGGAATTGGCAGCACAGATTGTAGATCTTTTTCTAACTGAGGCTATCAATACATATTTCACTTCATCCGTATGCAAAAAAAAATGCACGGTTGAGTGCATCAGGGTGTTTGTATGAACATTTTAATTTGCAAACAAAAACAAAAAAATCCATTAATTATGATGGAAATTATGAATTGTTTCAGAATTAGAAAATGAAAAATTGGATTGGTTGACGAATCACCTTCATTCACCAGAAGACATTGTTCAATACCGGAATTCAACATTTCATGCTCGTCGAAACATTTTATCATCAAGGATCACAATTGATGAATATTTTCAACGTTTCTCTTGTTTGAAAACTGCGATTGGGGCTGAATTGGTATGTAATTATAATTTCAAAATAAATATAAATTCAATGATACAATAACATTTATTTTTGTAGTTGTATGCGGATTCCAGTAAACTTCATTCAGATAAGGAAAAATTATTCTTCGATAGGTTTGAAATTATTCGCGATCACCTCATAAAACGATTCCACGATTGCACAATGCTCAAAAATATTTCGGATAAAGCCTACGTTCATTTGCTGCAAACATTATTAGTTCGTGAGTATATAAGTCGAGAATTTCTTTAAAGTATTATTTTATGCAATTTTTCATGTTTATTTTTTATTTTTATTTTTTTATTTTCATTGCGGTTTTCTACGTTATAGATAAAAGATTCAATCATTTTTCATCTGTTACCGTACTTGGTAGATCCTCAAAAATATAATCAACGAAATAGAGAAAATATTCCAACGAGTACCACTGGTAAAATATCCTTTCAAGAATATCGTGATTCTTTTCTCCTACACCTACAGGTAATTATAAAATAAAAAGAATTATTGCAAGTACTAGAGTGAAATATTATAAATGATAACTAATTTAATAATAAGATTATTAATAATATCAATATAATTAAAAATAATGATAAAATAAATTTGATCAAGTAATTATTTTTTGAATTTCTAATAGACAGCAGTTGATATAGATGCAACCATAAACTTAAGAAGAGAGCAACTTCGGCAAATAAAACAACCACTGCAGCCGTTACCCATATTTGTTGATCCGTTGGCATCAATAGTGTATGGTGCAATCAACGAGGTAATATATAAGACTGATTCGTCACTTCACGCCATTAATCTCGCGTTTCAAATATTTTTTGCACTTGACGCTGCATATCCTCAACAAAGTTCATCATTGTAACGTTTGTTGTAAATCAGTGAATGCGATATTCGTTTGAGTACGGATGTTTGTAATCGATCGATGAACGTATTAATTGATGAAATCGATCATAAACTCTCTATATAATCAAAAATTCAGAGATGTTAGACGAATATCACTGATATTTATTCTCTAGTTTATCATTCAAATTATTTTTTTATTAATTGTATTTGATAATCATTTCTTCGTATTTTGGTTCATATTAAATTAATTTTTTTCATTTTCATAATTTATAAATTAGATTTTGTTCATTTAAAACGTTCATGTGCTGTGAATGTAATACTAAATTCAAAGTAAGCAAGGACACCATTAATCATAAAATATTTTCATCAAATGAATAATGGTTTTAAATGTGGAGGACTGTCTTGTACATGAAAATTTTCATTAATCGAATCGATTAGAAAGCATATTAACCGTTTGAGTCCCAAGCAGCGCGATCGCGCTGTTGAGATTTTACGTCGAGAAAACCCAGCACATTTCGAATATTGTCGACAACTGACGGTGCGTTACATAAAACAAAACAAGCGCTATCGCGCTGCTTGGGTCTTTTCATACTCATTTAGAAAAAGCGCGGTTGCGCTGTTTGGGATTCTTAGACAGTGTTTTTTCAATACCTCTGGGACTCAAACGGTTAAGGTTAAACATAGTAAAGAAAACGATAATGTTCACCAGTTGCATAATGTTACCAAAGTAAGCTGTCATGATAATCACAAGGTTTTCCAATGATAATACTCTCTTAATTCTGTGCCTCGGAACCAGACTAACGTAAGTCACACCAGGCTAACTCTTCTGGAGAGCACAATTTACGTTTGCTTAGCTTGATTATAGGTTAGGACTTACGTTCTTACAACCATTAGAAAATACAAAAGGCGATTTTTCAACGGGTTCAAGGTGTTATGGCTTAATCTAGAATCAAATTCTACGTACAATGATGTAATAACCTGAAAATCGTAATATTTGGACTTACGTTCGTCTGGTTCTGAGGTACAGGATTGATGATAATACTCTCGTTAATGAACATTTTTTTGGTGATAATAATTTATCTACAATATTTGATGGAAGGGATGAATCAATTTTTTCACCAACCGAAACTTCAAGTACTAGTGTGGTACAAATTAATAATAAGTTATGCTCACCCCAAGCAAGCGTAGTCGATACCAAATTAGTTTTACATAATACATCCTTGTTTCAAAAATTATCTCATGTACCAGATCATATTATTTTTTGCGGCGAAAATCCATAGTTATTCCGATATTTCTCGATACCAACAAACTATTGAAGCATGCTATCAATAATATATAAAATAATGTTCTACAGTACCTGGAGTCTTCTGACGATGAAACTGATATTTCTTCTAATTTTGAGATGATCATTCAGGAACAAAATACTAAATTATGCGAGTTATTCACGAAATATCGCTGCTTCAGTACATTTAAATCAATGCATTCGTATATACTACCAGAAGAATATTTATTGGGCGAGCGTCAGAAATTTTGTCATGAAAATAACGTTCAGGTTTTAAAGATGGTTCCGGTAACAGCTCAATTTATATAAATAAGTAAAGTTTTTAGCATTTTTCGAAATGCCGGGAGTTTTAAATGAAACTTGTGATTATATTAAGTATCTTAAAAGTGAAAATGACATCGGTGAAGTTCGGTGAAAAGCTGTTTATTTTTCCATTCCATGCTTACCTCCTTCAATTATATCAAAGTTGGAATATATTTTCTTATTTATTCTATATAATTCATTGGACCGCTCAATTTTTGAAAATAATATAATCTTTTCCAAAGTTATAGATGAATTGATTTTCTTGGAAAATAGTGGAATAAAAGTAAATAGTTGCAATCAAGAATTCGTCATTTATTTCAAATCAGAATTGAACTTAGGTGACGATCATCGATGCGCTTTGAGAGTAAGCATCACGAAAGCAAACATCGCACGTTGCTATCAGTCGGGTGAATGTTTGCCGCACAATTGCAATAAAAAATCAACTGAAGTTGAATCGCCGACTTTTAAATAAATCTGTCTTTTCACGCGTTAATTATAATGTTAATCCCATCGAAAAGTCAACTTTGTTTAGCTGGCTAAAAATCAATTTTTTCAAACATCTTTTACCTGTTCAAATACAAACTTAGAATACAGTGACTACGTTGAAAAAAATTGTATTTAAAGGTAATGTGCTATTCAAAGGCAGTATTAATGATTTCTGAGGTTAAGGGGGTATTCTAGTCTGGAAATTTGAAAAAATCGAAAATTTTTTTTTTTTTCATAATTCGATAGCTTAGGTATTCAAAAATATTTCCCTAAAATGATTTTTCAAAATTCAAATTATTTCCGAAGTTATAGCCATTTTGGTGTCGTGGCAACTAGACTGGTTGAGCGGACGACTGCAACAATAGGCGACTGGAGGCCCGGGCTACCTGAGTATGAATAACTCTCTCTCCTTCTTTCTATAATACTTCCAGTATACTTCATCAATAGTTTGAAGGTCACTGTAACGTATTATACAAAAATCTTTATTCAATTTGCTTTAAGTTTGAGTTAGTCACGTGTTAACCTTAAAGCAGTGAAGACGTACAATCAAGTGAGAAATTTTCTTTGAACTCTTTTAAATTGCAAGTGAATATTTTATTTGTGTTTGTAATATGGATAAAAAAAGTAGCAGACAAGGTACTTATCGTCCAAGCAGATCAAAAAAACGGAGGTTCAGCGGCAATCAACATACTCTCGAAGAGGATACATCTTTTACTAGTGCGTCAGCAGAAAAGTTGAAGAGTTCAAGTAATGATGAAATTCTTGTGGATTATAATTTTGGTTATTGTATATTAGAATTTTGTTCTGTATTTTCATCTCTTGCATTAATGGTAATATGTGCTACTTGTAAGCAAAAAATGTCATTTTCTCGGTCAGCTGCATGGGGACTTGAATTTAAAATTCAAGTACAATGTGGCTGCGAAAACATCCGTTATATTCAGTCATGCCCGTTTGTGAATAAGGCATTTGAAGTAAATTGACGAATTGTAACTGTTATGAGGCTCATCGGAGTTGGGAAAGAAGGTATCAATATATTTTGTAGTATTTTGGATATTGGTCAGGGTTTGGCTATTGGTACATACTATAGTTGTCTGGATAATTTACATTTGGCTGCGTCAACTGTTTATAACCTGATAATTTCTAAAGCTGTGGAAGAAGAGAAAGATTTAATTTCAGCCTCAGATCCGAAAGCGGACTCTACACATTTCACAGTGTCCGGCGACAGGACGTGGAGGAAGGTTCAATTCACTTTTTGGAGTCACTACGCTTATAGGTAAATTCAGTGAGAAAGTAATTGACACTGTTGTGAAGTCGAGTTTTTGCCAAGGGTGCAATTATTGCAAGAATAAAAAAAAAGACGACATCAGTGCTTACGAAGACTGGTATGAAGAACATCAAGATTCTTGCTCAATAAACCACAAAGGAAGTGCTGGGAAGATGGAAGTTGACTCAGTGGTTGAAATGTTCGGTCGATCCGAAGAAAAGCATGGAGTAAAATTCATCAAGTATATCGGAGATGGCGACTCAAAGACTTTCAAAGGTATCCTTACAATTGATCCTTACAAAGGTAAACCTGTTGTTTCAAAAAAAGAGTGTGCTGGGCATGTCCAGAAACGTATGGGATCGCGTCTACGGAAGGCAAAAAAAGATAATAGTGGAATTGGTGGCAAGGGCGCTGGTAAGTTGACTGATAGAAAAATCAACGAGTTGTCTTTGTATTATGGATTAGCTATCCGTCGTCATCCTGATTCCGTTGAGAATATGAAACGCGAAATATGGGCAACTTACTTTCATCAAAGTTCAACTGATGAGAATCCTCAGCACATGAATTGTTCACCTGGACCAGACAGTTGGTGCAAGTGGCAGAAAGCAGCGGCCGAAGGAACTCTGAATAACTTTTCCCACGAGGATCCATCTCTAACTGATAAGGTTTTAGAAGTTTTAAAGCCTATTTACGAAAGCTTATCGGATGATTCTTTATTAGAACGTTATTTGGGTTGCGATACTCAAAATAACAACGAGTCGCTAAATTCTTTAAAATGGACATTTGCACCTAAACATATTCATGCCGGATCCCAGACAATCGAAATCGCTAATTATTTAGCTGTCTGTATCTTTAATGAGGGCTTTTATCCTATTTTAAATATGATGAAACTAATGGGAATAAAAATTGGTCTGAAATCTCATGGGTTTGCTGTCAGGCGCAACGCAGTAAGAATTCAACAATCTGAGGTTCGAGCTTCAGATGCTTCAAAAAAAGAAAGAACTGCTCGTTATAAGGACAAAAATGCTCAAATCAATCAATATGAAGAGAGGAAAGCCCAATGTATGAAGCTGGGATGGCTGATTAAGAGAATGTAAGTTATACGTACTATTCTATCAGTTACGCTGCCTGAAACTTGTAAAACTAAACGCGTTTTTCTCGAAACTACTTTTTTCGATGCAGTTGCCACAATATCTCAAGTTCTAATCAGCCGATTTACTTGAAATATGGCATGAATATTCTTTAAATATCTCTCTATAGCATGAATCCAACAAAAAATAAAAATTTGAAAGTTGTAATATTTTTAAAAAATTCGACAAAGTTAAAAAATGAGTGAAAAAATCGACCTTTTTTTTGAGTAGCCGCCATTTTATGAAAAAAAAAAAAAAATTTTCCAGTTTTGCAGGTTCATGAGATAGCGACATTTGTACTAATCAAGAATCCATCATTGTTTTATTTTTCAGATGACCACAAGGGTAGAAATGATGGCGACGAGGACATGACCTTCCCCCCCCCCCCCCCTCTCTACTTCAAGGACGCATAACTCAATGGAAAAATATTTTTTTTTTTTTAAATTAATTTCGTGTACTCTTCAAATATAAATAAACAAATGATAAAAAAATGGATAGTAAAAATATCAAATGCTTTTTTTTTATCAACTACCAAAAAACGCTTGAAATTCGGGCCTCTAGACTAGAATACCCCCTTAATGAACCATTATTTTATGTAATTGATAAAATAATAATTTATGAAAACGAAAATATTTGTATGATGGCGAAAAAAATGAATGATGTGTACCTCAACAAACATAAAATCGTACGAAATTATTACGAATAATTATACACGGGAAATTTTATATTTGTGTGATATGAATGGATTTGTATTAACATATATCGTAAGAATAAGTACAGACGAAAAATTTATAGGAAGAAGTTTTTTTTTCTCTATTGAGTATCCATAAAGAACGACCGTATAGTTTTTAAGCTTAATCGGACTTATGATTATACTGAAAATATAAAAAACGAACCCTATGAACGCATGATGCGGCGCATTTTTTCTTGAAACTATCACTATTTTTTATATAATGACGGATAAATATAATGCGGCAACAGAACTCTCATCGACTAAAAGTGGGTACTTGCACTTCGTTGAGCACATGTATATATGCTTGGATGCTCTTTACTTGACCAGACCAACGCGTAACGTCTGATTAAAATATAACATGGGGGGGGAACAGTACAGAAAAGGAAGTAAGGAGTGCAAGAGGAGTATGTGTTCGGTCAGCATAAGTGTAATGAACTTCCGTTGATGTGTGCATAAGCATGCATGTACAACGAGAAAATGATTTTGTCGATTAATATCTTGGAATTAAAAAAAAAACTACTGTGATCTTTTATTATTTCTGGTAGTTTCGTGAAATGATCGTTCATCGCAGTTCGATGTAAAGTGACGCTTATGAATAAAAAAAAAAAAGAAACAGTCAACAAACCGTATAATACGGTCATAGTTCACTTTGATTTTTCGGGAAAACCGCACATCAGATCAAGCCTAAATATAATAAAGTCAATAGAAGTTCTCTCTTTCAGGTACCTAACACAACAAAAAAAAATTTCTTGAAAACCGCTAGACATGTAAAAATTATGAATCCTCTCTAATAATATGGAGTCAGACTATAGTAAAAGACGAACTAAAAAGAAAACTATAAATACGATTGTTGACAACACCAAATTCTTAACGTGATTTTTTCAATTAATTACGCTCGAAAATCACGCACTTTTGCAAATTTTTCATGATCGATAATGACCCAGTTTTATGAAATATGAAAATTTCCTCTATGCCTCCCAGTGTATCTTTGAAGTGATTTTTCTAGTCATCGACCTCATCGATGATTCCTTCTCTTCTTTTCCTGTATTTATTTATATACTTTTACGCTTGTGTTTCTATCTTTATATATTCTTTATTTTTTATTCTTTATACCAATTTCTGTATTCTCTTCTTTCTTTTCTCTTTAATGATTTTCCTAAGTTTCTTTTTCTCTTTCTTTACTTACGCTTTTAATATTTCAGAAATAGCTTTGTTCTGTTATTCGGAGACATTTCCAGCTTTCCGCATTAAGGTGGTGATGGTTCGAATCAACCGGGTGAAGCTAGGACCTCTAAATCGGAATTTTGTTCTATTTTTTATTACGTTCGTTTGTCTATGGATAGTCCACACTTGTGCAAAAAAATCTCTTATTTATCCTCGTTTTATTAAAAATATATGACTCAAACAAAATATTTAAGCTTTTTCTGACTCGCACCTCTGATAGAAAAAACAAGCCGTATTTTACGGTCCCGAGTTTGCTCCCTAAATTGAAATTTTGCTTTTTTTCAACAGTGCGTTCGGTTGTCCATCGTTAGTCTACGTTTGTCCAGCGAAAAGTTTCATTTATCTACGTCTTGTTAAAAAAATATGAGACAAATGAAATTCTTAAACTTTTTTGACTAGGATCTCCATTATAGAAAAAAGAATGTTTCCAATGTGTGAGTCGTTTGTCCATTGTTCGTTCACTATTCAAGTTTATTTGCCCACCCTTTAGTTACAAGTAGCTCAACAACTGAATTATCGAAAAATGTGAAACTAGCGCCTCTAAATTTTTATTTTTCAGCACAATCATTTATCAGTTATGTGGCCATATTTGGGTAACAAATAATTTGAATTGGTCATCCTTTATAGAATAATATATTTTATGATATTAACTTTTTTGATACCAGCAAAGACTATCGTTACCCAACACCGAATCTTATTCGTAAACTCGCAGGGATCATAATTACACTTAGAATTGCGACAAAAAAAAATCATATCGATTTGGCACCCTCCCGTACATTTTAAAACAAAAAAAAAATTTTTCACATGACGAATCTCTATACTTTAACCGTGCAAGACAAAAACACGTGTCAAAATAAGGAATATATGTATAGAAAGCATTTTGTAAAATCCGCATGAAGTTCCAGGCCTCAGTCTTGAACGTATAGTCCAGTCATTTTAGGCATTTTAAACCCCAATCTGCGGAGAAATTCCTAGTGAGCTGAATTTTTGTATACACCTTTATTACGGCGTTGTAATGAAGATGTGAAAAATCGACATTGATATCGTGCTGGCTAAAAAAGTTATGGAGGTCAAAAGGTCACGAAAATCAGTTTTTCGCAAATATTTCGCGACCCATTGCTCAGAGGTCAATAGAGGTCAGTATAAAAATTATATGTCGTAAAATTATCTACAGAAAATGCCTCCTGCATTTTTCTGTAAAATTAACCGTTTTTGGAGTAGAGCGCTGAGAAAGCGACTGCATTATGACGATGCACTCGTTTCCTCACCACCTTCGAAGTAGAATGCAAGGCGCGTTTTATTTACATCGTTTCCCCCGTAGGCATAATCCATGATATGTAATAAGAGGTTTTTTTTATTTAAGAGTGAATAAATTTTTATTTGAATACTGAAAAATACAGAAAAAGTAATGATTCTAACGTCTTAATAGTTGAAACAGCGATTGAAAAATCAATAAATAATACTACAATTATCGTTGGCGAAGACATAGATCTGTTGGTACTTCTCATAGCACGCACACAAATACTCGATCAACCTACATCAATTTTTTTTAAAAAACCAGGAAAAAACAATGTTGAAACAAAAATATACTCGACTGATCGCCTCAACAAGTATCCATTTTTCAGAAAAATACAGAAAAAGTAAACTTTAGTATATAATTTTTTTTTGTCATTCATTGTCGGTATCTTCAGTTTCTATATCATTAAAAGTTGCTGACAAAACGTCGAGTGGACTTATCCCTATATTTAAATCGACATCTCCATCATTTTCATCATTGGTTGACTCTGCATTCAAGCATGACTGGCCACGGCAATGTCCACAAACTTTTGAACATCTTAATCCAATTTTTTTGCATCCACATTTGCTGCCACAACCTTTTGTACAATTACAAAAGATTGTGTTCAGTAGATTATCGGGTGCTGGTGGTAATAAAGTTGCTATTAGCTGTAGTATATTATTTTTTAACTCCCAACCCCACTGTTCTGGATCAATTTCTCTTCGTAGCCAGGATTGTATTTGATAATACACTCGATAAATATGCTGTTGAGCTGCTGAAGAAGTAGGTAGTAATAATGGAAATTTCACAGCTATGCTTTTGTTGTTAGTTTAACGAAGCTACAGTATCTGTAATTATCCATCTGTGATATTCTGATTTTGGAGCACCGTACATTGCTAGTAGAAAATGTATTCCAGCATTGACAATGACATTTCGAGAGCGATTTTCTTGTTGGAATATTTCTGCAGAATTGTTTGAATCGGGTCTTTCTTCAAACATCTTCATGACTTTCATTTTTCCTTTCCCAAAAAGTGCTGAAGTTGTATCACATCCAGTCATGGCATGTAGAAACAGAATATTTTTCTTGCAATGTGGATACTTGTTGAGGCGATCAGCCGAGTATATTTTTGTTTCAACATTGTTTTTTCCTGGTTTTTAAAAAAAAATTGATGTAGGTTGATCAAGTATTTGTGTGCGTGCTATGAGAAGTACCAACAGATTTATGTCTTCGCCAACGATAATTGTAGTATTATTTATTGATTTTTCAATCGCTGTTTCAACTATTAAGACGTCAGCATCATCACTTTTTCTGTATTTTTCAGTATTCAAATAAAAATTTATTCACTCTTAAATAAAAAAAACCTCTTATTACATATCATGGATTATGGCTATGGGGGAAACGATGTAAATAAAACGCGCCTTGCATTCTACTTCGAAGGTGGTGAGGAAACGAGTGCATCGTCATAATGCAGTCGCTTTCTCAGCGCTCTACTCCAAAAACGGTTAATTTTACAGAAAAATGCAGGAGGCATTTTCTGTAGATAATTTTACGACATATAATTTTTATACCGACCTCTATTGACCTCCGAGCAATAGGTCGCGAAATATTTGCGAAAAACTGATTTTCGTGACCTTTTGACTTCTATAACTTTTTTAGCCGGCACGATACAATGTCGATTTTTCACATCTTCATTACAACGCCGTAATAAAGATGTATACATAAATTCAGCTCACTAGGAATTTTTTGTTTATGACTGGACTACGTATTGCTGTAGAGAATTGAAGAAACAACTTACTGATCGTAGTTTGTTTGACATTACCCTGATAGTTAATCAAGTATACTTGTGACAATAACTATATTTGTAAATTATGAAAGCTCTTCAATATTACATTGTAGTTGTAGATTCGAATAACATTTGGTTCGACCTGGTAATACTGATTTCTAAAATTTCATGTTCAAATTATTTTGCATTATCACAAAAAAGATTTATACGATTTGCTATTCGTATTAAATCATCATTTTTTGTCGCGACAAAAAGTTTTTGATCTGGAAAAAGCCTTGATCGCGATCGATGATTGTTTTTTCATTTGGATAAACAGTTGGTTGCAGTTGAGAGTGATTTTGAATACCAGAGAATAGTTTTTTGACATTTGATGATGATCTTAGTGCCTGAAAAAACATGGCTGCTTTTGATGATGACTTCGGGGCCGAGATAAATGATTTACGCACTAGACAAATGTGTTTTCGCGTTTCATGATGTTTCGCAGACACTGCAATCACTTTTGCCTTCGATGAAATTTTCCGACAATCCAGTTGTTGAGATACTTATAATTGAAAGGTAGAAAATAAACATAAATCAATATGGCATTGATAAGTTTGCCGATTTTACAAGTGAAATTTATGGGTAGTATGATGAAAAATAAAAAATGACTTCAACACTAAAAAATATTCATCAATAGGATGATACCAATCCTTCGTAACGAAACTTTATAGTAGCTAAGCGAATTTTACAAGCAAATGATTTAGTTAAAAGGGAATCAATCTAAGTAAGTAACAATGCCAAAATAAAAGTTCAGGTTTTTTGTTTAAAAAAGTCTAATTCGAGATATTCCCCACATGAAAAAGACCAAATAGAATAGATTTCCCGTATAGAAAGGGCAAAATTATTAGTTTGAAGTGCTCATGCAAAGCAGGTCAGAGTGTAAACATACCATTACTACACTGTTTTTTTGTATTATATTAGCATGTATATTTCAAATATCTGGGAAAAGTTTCAATAATGATTATATCGACAAATAAACAAAAAAAAAGTAAGTGACAAAGATATTTAAGAATGAATAATATTGTTATAATTCGTACAAGAACAGTTTTGGAGCGGAAATTTCCCGGGCGGCAAGGTCAGCGCGCGGGCCTTTTTCACCTGACCTGTTTACAGCTGCCCGAACTGTTGAATAGACGTTGTAGGGCCCTCTCCATAACATCTAGGAAAGCATCTGAATATAAATTAGTACGTAAATATGCCTCATTCTACAGAAAT
The DNA here is from genome assembly GCA_963920625.1 of Dinocampus coccinellae. Taxonomy (NCBI): domain Eukaryota; kingdom Metazoa; phylum Arthropoda; class Insecta; order Hymenoptera; family Braconidae; genus Dinocampus; species Dinocampus coccinellae. Next base: position 1,115,392 of record OY987191.1, read on the forward strand.
TTATTCAGGGAATTCATAACGTGTGCAGTGAAAATTGTTTATAGTAATTTTTGAGCTACTACAGTCAGAAAGGAAAAAAGTTACCGGTTTTTGTCATATCTGTTCTAAACAAACAATAAAAGAAAAGAAGAAAAACACGAAAGTCGTATAGTGATTGCGACCAACCTGTGTGTAACGAGCATTTTTGAAATTTTCTTAAATGTATAGAATGTATCAATAGAGAAAAAAAAAATTTTTTTTACCATGTAAATTTTTATGTATCACACTTTCATTCAACATATTTTACCGCTATTAATTAATGAAAGAAATTGAGAAATTAATAAACTCATGATAATTACTTAAAATTAAATTTTACTATAGTGGGGTACCCAGGTACCCGGGTGTCTCTCAGACGTAAGTGAACTTTCAAGTCCTGTATCTTCGCGAATTTTTTTTTTTTTTTTCATTCCAGAAATGTTGAAACCACATATTCTGTCGCACTTCTAAGCACAAATCTTCAAATAATGTTGGTAGTTCATTTTCCAGAATGTCTCAGTATATGTAACCATTCAAATTGCCTTCGATAATATGAGGGCCGATGAATTTGTTGCCAATCATCCCACACCACACGTTAACATCGAGATTTATGTAAACACACATGATATGGATAAAATTTCGTACGATGTAAAATTCTCCGAGTATTGCTCTGGGACAATCCGGAAGCGCAAGCTATTTCTCTCAACATTACTTAAAGACTTGTGTCTAGAAGTGCGACAGAATATGTGGTTCCAACATGATGATTGTTCAGCACACTATTTGGTGATGGCACGTGAAGTACTTGATCGTAATTTCGATGGTCGGTGGATTAGTAGAACTGGTCCGGTGAATTGACCTGCAAGATCACCAGATTTTAATTTTCCAGATTCCTTTTTGTGGGGCTATCTCAAAGATAAAGATTATAAATAAGTACCAACAACACGTGAGAATATGATTGAGCGAATTGGAAGTGCTTGTGCCGAAATTCAAGCAAACACACTTCTCCGTTATGTAGTCATTTGAACAGTGGATTAATATGTGCATTGAAGTCGAAGGCTACCATTTCGAGCACATACCTTCATTGAAAGATGATGAGGCGAGGAGACTTATGTAAATCGAGCACGCTGATATATGAGAGGTGAATGTACTCACGTTAATCAAGCACTCCGAAGGGAACAGAAAACTACTATGTCCACGTCGTACTTCCTGGGTTACGCTAGAAGTAGTTTTTTTACCAGCCATTCACATACATACATACAAGTAACAATGTCCTAGTTATTCGCTATTTGCAAAATAAATAAACTTTTCTGATGACGAATTTCAAGTATTTATAATAGAAACGTGGTATTTTTTTCATTGCAGAGAAATTAAAAAATATTTTCATTTTGCCGATTACAGCGCCATCTATCATGAATCGAAAAAAAAATGTTTGAGACAAATCCTACGTATTTTTAGCTGCGAAATTTGAATTTACAATAAAAAATAGGAGTTTCTATTTGAAATTTCAAAGTTCCTCCCATTCCACCTACAAGGAAAGGGGAAGGGGGATTAATTTTAACACTAACGCATTACCCTCACGAAATGATTCAATTTTGATTATAAACATTTTTTTTGCAAAGTGCTTATTATTCGAGATATTTGAAAGTTTCAGGTGAAAAGAATCACCCGGTATATATATTATACTCATTGATTCATGTCATCACTTATACTCAATAAAAATGGTGTAACAGGCTGCTCTAGCTGATATATTTAAATCACTATATGATAGAAAACAGGTTCAATTCGAGTCAGTAACAGTATCAAAATGAATTCTTCAAATTCTTTGAATGAAGCGATCAAATCATTTTTCTCAGACTATTATTGGCCTTTCAGTACAAAGAGAGACTCGCCATCGTGCGATGTACGATTGTCAAGGTCATTATCATTCATATTCGGAGCTAAGATTATTATGAAGCATGAAAATAATTTTAATACTCACGTAAACTAATTTATATATCAGAACTATATATTATAGGTATGATTTACACGAAATTCAAATACATTTTCCAATGATGGTTTTTTTTTTTTTTCTTCTTCTTCTTCTCAATAGTGCAGTAGTATATTCAACTAATTGTGCATTCTTAATAGTTTTAGTGGCTCATATCAATCAATCAAAAATTATATGATTATTTTTTCAGCTATATTGAGGCTCAATTTTGAATGCTTCTCGAATTCGTACCATATTTTTTATTATACGAAATGTCGAAGTCAACATTGATCTATATCCAAATGGTTTTGTTTTTTTTTTTGTTTACACACGTCATGACAAATATAAATTGACAGAGGAAAAGTGACGTGGTCTAATAATTTAAGCTTTATTATTTTAATCGAAATCTCATTAATGAAATCGTTGAACATAATGTGAATATATTTCCGCACGTAAAGTATATATCAGTCGGTTGCTTTACCCATGCTTTCAATATTCACAGGAGGGATAGTATTACATTCATGTACATACTGTCACTAACTTTTTATAACTAAATCAAATTAAATTATTGAGTACGATTCAATACAAGTGAACTGAACACTAGTATGAATAAATTTTTTTTTTATATTACAATCTATTTAATATTTATAACAATCAAATTATGATTCTTTATTAATTTTTTTCAATACTATCATTATACCAATATTATTGATAATATTCTTTAAAGATTATTGGCTAGCTCCTATTAAATGCAAACTTTTTTCCACAGACCATTTTTTCAATATCTTCGGGAAGATATTGATAAAATTTTGCTAGTTATCGTCAAATCAACGAGATTTATAATTTTCGTATGAACTTTATATCATGAAAAAAGTCTAAATTAAAATTAATATTATTCATCGTAATATTATGACTTTACATATACCACTTTCAAGTAAATGCCGCCAATAAAAAAACAGAAATACAACTCACATAATTCACAATGTTAAAAGTGCTTCAATGTAAACAACGGCGTAAATTCATGTAATAGTTTATCATAATGTAAAACGTGAAGTTTTAATGTAGATAGTTGTTTTTTTCTTGCTAAAGAGGTTGGCAATGAAAATGAAGATTATCTTTACGATAACCTGTTTGCATAATCACGAAAACGTTTTTAAGCAATTATGTTCACTTTGAAGGAAATCGAATGTTTAGTTACGGAAAAATTTGGTAAAATAAAAGTTATAATGAATTATTATCGTAAAATTTTATAGCGCTCAATTTTATCGAAAATAAGATCAATTTTTTTTTTACAATTCAAATCATATTTGGAAAATTTCTAATAGTAAAAAATGATATTCATATGAAAACAAATAATAATAATAATAATAATGTTTCAATTCTTCAATATTCAAAAAAAATATATTTGAATCATTTTTGAGCCGGACCCGCCGAATGAGAACCCATCTTAGCTCTATGCATTGCAATAGGATTTCTCCCCCCTAATTAAACCACACTGCCCTCCTTAAATATGACTGTATACAGTGGGCTACAACACAATATAGATATTTGGCTCAAGGTCATACCTATACAAAGTAAGTCGCTACTCCCTTTTTTCCGCGCGCATTAGTAGTTCACGCAAAAACCTTGGATAATTCTTTGACGTTTCATTTCAACATATTTGCAATAGTTGATAAGAATTATTTATGTGAAATATTAATGTAAGCATATAAGATGCTCCGGAATAATACTTTAGTATGAATTAGCTAAACATCAATTTATCAGTTGTGCCATATTTGAGGGGATACACAAAAGCGAGAGATATCCGACTTGCGCCCCAAATAATAGTTAACAGTTCATAACTTTTTTAAATGTAGCTAGACTATTTTGAAAGTTTACAAAAAACGAAAAAATTCGGTGAACGTAAAATTCAATTCAAAATTTTGTAAATCAATAGAAAATAAATACCGCGTATCATAATAATTTTATTTCAAAGTTAAATGCCTCACAACACTTTTTTTCCAGAGTATATTTACTATCTAATAGCATCAGCTTCAATGAAAATTGTCTTAAATTTTAATATGATGTCAAAATATAAAAAGGTATACTTTTCATTTCTTTATGCACAGTTAAAAAATTGTGTATTCGTATATGAACCATTTCATGGGTAAAGTCAATGATACAATAATATTATATTTTTTTTTCTGATTCGTCAGTTTTCTCTCAAAAATAATAAAAATTATTTTCATTTCCATCATCATCATTAATAGTTTTTTTTTTTTTTTTTTTCATCTTTAAAGAAATTTCTCAACGAAACATATTATCTATTTGTTAGCACCTGTCAAATATATATATTTATTTATTTTAATGTAGATGACATAAGCAGCGATGGATAGTTATAGTCAATAGGTATGTCACCATCTCTTCATACCGTTTTACCAAGGTCATTTATACAATATATACATTTTACATTACTTGACTCATCATCGATCAATAATGAATGCCGTGAGGAGTAATATAAGATGTTGAATAAACGTAAGGATATACGGCAGCTACAAACTATTACAAAAGTATACACAATAATGTTGTATGAGATGGTACAATTTTTCGTATTATTACTGGCGGGAATTTTTAGCCTGAACTGTACAAGTCAATTTATGACACAAAGAAATGGCACTCGGCATTTCATTTTTCACATATTTTTGAGTATCGATTCTATTTTTTCCTGAAAACGTCATAGTGAAATTATACAATTTTTGCACAGAACTTATAGGATATGTAAAGAATATTCTGTGAAATTTTGTTTTTTAATGGTATTTTAGTATTTTCTATTGAAATATAACCAGCAGATCTCCATTTTCTCATAAGAGCAGATGTAAATTCAATAAAAATATAACTGTTGAAAATAATAATTTAATCAAAAATTTTTACTATTTCTCGGTGATTTTAGACACGTACGATACAAAAACATACACAATAATATATTTTAATTTATCGTTTTCTGTTCAACATAATTTTGTATTAAAACGTACGTTCGAGTTTTATCAATGCATCGGCAAAATTATGATTCAATATCTTCATGTGGCATAAGATTTTTTTTTTTATTATGTGAAAAACCTTGACAGGACCGAGCTAGAATTATATATGGCTCGTTATATATATAAACTCGCCAAGACGGGTTTGTCGTATAAAAAATCGGAGCCTGGCAAGATGTTCGTACGGCGAGACGTTCTCACATCAAAATCGACAAAATCAATAAAAACACAACAACTCAACTCACGTCACTTTTTGATGGTACACCAGATATTTCTTTCGGGATTACACTAGCCATATATATATTTACTTTATAATTTATAATATAATATATTATATGTAACTCGAAATTTTCTTGTGTTTATGCATGTTATGAGTCTCTCATTGTGTTTGAAAGTCCTAGATCCAAGGACTCGATGTTTATTTAAAAGACTTGTACTCTTTAAAAGTCCTCGGTTTACGGATTCTCAAAGATTACGGTAAAGTCTTGAAATCGTTTTGCTCAATGTATTGAGCAGGACTATTCGCAACACAAAATCATAAAAATATTCAAAATTTTTCATCACGGGGATGCATTGAAAATATAAACTTAAAAAAATAGATGGATTATTTTGTAAATACAAAGAAATCAATTCGATAATTTCAATCAAATATAATTATATTAAATTAATGCCGGTACTCATGTATTTATCTGTTGTTAAATGTATTACAATAATTTATTCATAAATTAAATATCTCAATATATTTAATTAATTGCGGCATAACACTATTTTCAACACAACATGTCTTTTATATATAATAATGGCCAAAATATTACGATTATAGGAATATATTTATAATAAAAATACTTTACACAATTCAAATCAAATAAAATATTGAATTATAATTTGGCATATCAGTGATTTGGGCAATTCCCTCATACTTTTGATCAAAGACGTTTTTACTGATTATCTCGTATTCTTTCAATTGATAACCGAAATTCATTTGTCACTGACCACATTTAAATGATATCGAAATGATAAAATAGTATAGAAGACTCGTTAATGAGATTCTTGCGAGACAAGCACTCATAAATGAACACATAGTAAGGGAACAATTTTTATATTCACTTGCTACCACGCCGTCTAAGACACTCACAAGTCTTGTCAGACTGGGACAAAAATATAGGCCACAAGTTATCACATATTCTAAAATAACATTCAAGTGTCTTCAATCGCAAATCAGTGTCTTTATAACAGTTCTTCCTCATTATATTCCTTTTCATTCAATATTCGACAATTTAGTTCATCCCAAGATAAACAAACAACATGTGCCTAATCATTCACATATTCACTCTTACAAATACCATTCAATTATCAGTTGATTTTTAATTTAATCTGACACCAGGCTATTAATAAATGACTCATTATAGTTTTTACATGTTCGAGCGGCCGTACCCACGATATATCGACAACGAGTCAAGATTACTCCAAATATTTTATTATTCCATTGGTTATTTAGAGGGGATGACCCCTATTGTTTTTGACCACGGTCTAACGTAAGGTTATATATACCGTGAATTAAAAGAATCAACTATGACTGCATGATGCAAGCGGCTTGTATTAATGCATACACGAATATATAAGTCGTTTTGATATTTGTGAACGTCATAATATTACTTCCGAATTTCAAAAGCATTTATCATATTGTTTATTTTATATTTTATTTGTATTTATGAATACTGTTCATTTTTCGCACCAATCAAAAATTCCAATGAGGTCTCTTTATGAAAAATCTTACTCAGCACAATGCTGAGAATCGCTGTTCTTGACAAAAAGAAAACAATTTTTTCGCACGTTCGCATTCTCCTTTATTATTGTTTCCCGCGCACATACTTGGATATATTTGCATTTAATTCATGAACGAGAGACAAATAATACTAGTTTTTTGGGTTTTTATTTAGATATGCTTATTTTTAATATTATGAGGATTAATGATGGTATTTATTTTTTCATAATGTGGCGAAAATTAATTATTTGGGAATAAACAATATACAATTAATATTGAATTTTTTATATTTGTTATTGATGCATAAAAATCAAATTATATGATGATTAATGTTCGACTTGATTCAATAAATGTGAAAAAAATCATTTTGTTGGAATTCATTATGGAAATATAAGCAATATATTAAAATTAAATACGAACCGCCTACGTTCACAAATGAAATAAATTCAGTTATGTCTTTTTATGTAATGCAATGGATAAAAATAGAATTGTGTATGCACCTGATTTCAAAGTATTCTATCCGTATGTGATGCATAAGGAGAGAGGAGAAAGATTGATAAAGGTAGAGACACGTATGGAATGTGATAACTGGCGTTGAGTTTTTGCCGGATACAAATGTACTAGTGGGAGGAAGGGAAAAAAACGTGTGGAGCCATTGGATGTTGAACTTTCTTGGACAACCGCCAATTTGTGGATACAGTCACATCCAAAAACTTTGAAACTTCAATGGTTAGAACGGTTTCCACTTTTAAATATAATAAATTTTCCATTACATTCGATATTTATTACGAGACGCACTAATGCAGAATGTAGGTTTACAATACACTTTGCGTACGTATAATGTTCATTGGCATAAATCAATCAGTAATAGTCTTATAAAAAAACTAGAAAAGACCGGAATCCACATGCCTTGAGCTCGCCGTGCGTAGACGCGCGCGTGTGTGTGTGTGTACATAGAGATCTACAAACAGACGACGTGTCGGTTTGTCTACCAATAACATTTTGAAAAGAATTTCTTGATATTCCATATAGTATATTTATAGATGTATCAAAATAGCTGATAATATCTTGGAATGAAATTGTTTACTCATCATATTACGCTGAAGATTAATTCTATGATAAAACTACAATAAACGAAAATGGAAAGAAATAAAATTTATTAAAACTTTTGTATCATTACTTTTAGTCTGCATCTAACTGTTAGAGCATTAATCTCTTCTGAACATAATAACGGAAGTGTTTTTTGATATATCTCGCTAAATATTGATTCTACAACATAATCTTACTGAACTTGCATGAAAAAATAAAAAATTACCCAAAACTTTTGTGATTTTACTTTTTGGATTACGTCTCACCGAAGAAATAATCCGTTTTGAAAATTTTACGAGAGTACATTTTAATTTGTCCGTAACTATACAGCGCAAATAATTTACGTTATAGCAGAAATAACCAGACCACTAGATGAATTCTCAAGAAAGAAAAAAGAAAAAAATGAATTAAATGGCTCGATAATCTTTGGGGGAGTTGCGGTCACAAGAAAAAAAGTGTGGCGAGCGTACAATCAAATTAGATGGATACATACATACATACACCAATACTAACACTATAATTTTTGCCATTGAGGGTCTCAATTTTGTTATCGAACACTGAAGCTATCTTGGATATGCTAAAATGAAAAAAATTATAATTGTGAGTTCAAGATCACATTTCCAAATTCTATTTTATCGTCTACCTATATAATAATATATGTTTTAAAGAAATGTTCCAAGATAATTTCATTATCAACATAAAAACAAAGAGTCTTTAACTGCTTTTGTTGTCAGTTTATCTCAAAAATTTATTTCAATTAAGTATATTAAAAAAAAAAAAAAACACGCTTTGTCGAGAAGTGAATAAAAACGTTTCATTTAAATGAATTCACAGCAATTTGAAATAATCAAAAAGATTAAATCAACAAATATTTGTAAAAACTCAGATATAGTTGAACCTCGTTAGTACATTATTTGGGGGTGATGATCCCATCAACGTATTATTGGACATTGCATACTATCGAATAATGTACTTACGAGGTATCACTGTAATCTTCAACAAAAAATCACGTAGCGCGTGTCTAAATCCATGAACATCCACGAGTTCGTTTTCATGATTATTTCTTCATGTATATTAGTCAATCAATAACAATCAAACTTTATTACTATGTCATTTTGCTTTACAATCAACAAAACAATAACTATTAATAACTATTAAGCTTTATCCGAAAATTCATATCATCCAAATTATCGTATTGATTCTAAAGAATTTTTGCGAATATATTTATTTCCGGATTATGAGCGGATTCACAGCCCCCCATATGAATTAATATTTTTATTATTATTATTTTTTTTTTTTCGAGGTCAATGATAATAACGGTTGTAGATTCTCATAATGGTGATGTAGACGTTGAACTTTTATTGACTTGTAAGTCCCATGCATTTCCGCATTCTAGTTGTGTCGAAGTGTGTATATATATACATAAAAGGGAATAAAACTAGAAATTATTCTTGTTATGTTTCGACCTCGTGTCAGTCCTAAATATGTTGTGGACAATGATTGTTGAATGTATATATACATGTTTACACGTAGAAAAAATAATGGAACGAACAAAATAAGAAAAGAAATAAGCAGAATATCACAAGTTATACATAAAAATAAAAATCTACATCATCTAATTTCTAACTTTTCCTATCTTTCAATTCACAATTTTTCTTTAAATGTTATTATGCTAAGAAAATTCGAACATCTTATTCATCAAGTAATGAAACTCAGTTGTATCGTCGATTTCTCAGGACAATTGACTATATTATATGTTCATTTCTTCTTCGTTTTGATTATAGTGCGACAGTGGAAAATGAGATTATTTCAAATTTGAGTGTTATCACTCAATAAATAGATAATATGTTCAACATGAGTATTGTAACTTTATACCAACACAGCCACTTTGGTTGACGACAAATCTACGTTCATGACTCCACTGTAGGTAAATATGATTGTCGCGACTGTGTATATATCTATGTCAAATATCGGGATTCTTACATAAATCTACTTGATTATAATTTTTATATTTCTTCCAATAAAATCCAATGATCTCGCAAAACAAAAATCAATGTAGTATATAATATAGCGCTATATTGAAAGTATTTATGAATATTTATATACAATAATTAAATCATTTACTTGTTCAAGTTGATTCCCCCAATGAGGAATGGGGAAAAACGTGTAAGCTATTGAATATCCTCACTCAATTTACACAAACGCACTCACGACGACGACACACGACACCACTAAACAAAAAAATAAAAGAAAAAAAAAAATGGCACACGAGTGTAGAAAAGGCAATTCAATGCACAGATGTACACGTGTGTTGAGCAATAAGGAATTGCGTTGTCCCAACTGTAAGCACTTTCAACTACGTGTTATTCAATTAATCACATAAAATGCTTTATATTCCACATAATTTATTTTATTCACTATAATTTAAATGGGGTAGTACATATATCCGCTACAAAAATACTCAAACACGCGTATTCACTCAATAAATATCGCAAACATTCATACTGCTTCTCCGCGATGAACTACCGCAGCTTTCCTCCGTCACAAATTTTCATGGGCGTGGTTTATATTGCGAATGATCACGAACCATGTCGAAGATGATCGAGAATAATACTTAATTTTAATTGGTCCAAAATGAAAAATATTGAGTATATAACGCATGCGCGCAGTATACACAACATTGACCGGGATATTCAAATTTTATATCTAAAACCATTTGAAAAAGAAGAAATAAAAAAAATAAAAAATTCGCTCGTAACACAAATTGACACTATGAATAATTATATATGTAAATATATCATGATTATGTATACTTGAATAAAAAAAACTCTACACTCCTAGTACTTTGTGTCAGGTACTTTGATTTTTTCATATCCTACTCCAACGCAAGGCAATTCTAATCTAGACGATAAAATCAATTGTATATCATCATTTTTAAGTACTCATATTTGGGTGAAGGTCAAAATTTTCATATACCACAACAAAAAAACATTTTGTACGTGGTAAACTTGTTATTTCCTCTTTTACTATATCGATGCAACGTAAGTTATTTTATTTTTAATACTATGTATTAATTATTAAATAAAAGAAATACCATTTTAGATCGAATCGAATATGGGATTTAAATGATTTAAAGCGATTATATATATGTGTATATTATCGAATTTGGAGATATCTTAAACGTTGACAAATAGCAAAATTAAGCAAGGAAAAATTTTGCGCCAAAATGTGATACATTGTTGTTAGGTACGTGCCAGAAAGTAAAAAACAAATATTTTCAATGTCAGAAATGCATATGATGAGCAATTCAAAATATCATTATCTATTCAACATTCTATCTCAATCCTAATAATTATAAAACTATTGTGCACAAGAATATTAAACTATGTTGATTTCATGTAAATTTCTCACTTTTTTAGCATAATATAGTAACATTGCTATTTTCAAACGAGAGTACACGTCTGTGGATATGCATGACAGACATAGAAGAACTGGCGATGAGACCTGCAGTATTTAGTGCTAGCGAATAACTTAGATAGAGGACCTATTTAAATATGTTGAAAAAACATGTTGACTATTCTAAATTTGATAGTAAATTCAAATAGTTCTATCGTAATATCCAGTTAGTTTTTGAATCCTTTGTGGTGCTGTGAATGAGTTATGGACTATAATTTTTCAAATCTTTGATGGTCATAGGGTTGAAAATACAATCGCAAATAAAATAAAAAATAGAAAAAAAGAGTACGTTTGTCTGCAGAAAACGTTTTTTATGAAAAGTTTCTTTTGTTATTAATACAGTTCCAATATATATAATATAAAGTAACATTCTAATCTTTTCGTGCTTTATATTATTCTATGAATCATCTATTTAAGCTGAAGTTTTCAAACGAATATCTGCAGCTTTTCAAATTATATTCACCCACCTACAATTTCCAACCATATATAAAGGAATCAAACAAATTATCATGTACAAATGATTGATCAATTATTAATGAAATAGAAACTCGAATTTAAAAAAAAAATTCTGTTTTTTTTTCATAAACAATTCCCTACAGAAATTCTATTATTCACCAAATTCAAATACAAAAACTTTTAGTTTTGACTTTCAAAGACTAGAGATAAAATGTGATACTTAAGATAAGAGTCAATCGAAAAAATAAACATTTTCGTCAGCGTGAAAAAAATTTGAAATTGTATCGTCACATATGTATAACTTGGATTTTTCACATTCTCACCTAGACTTCTAAAATATCAAAATTATTTTGTCAAGTATGTTTCGAAATATATAGCAATATAGAAGACAAATTTCTTCCTCACCTATTAAAATATGTGTATATTTGTACTATAGATTTCCATTTTCCATTACTCCTTTACATGTGCAAAACACATCATGACTTTAAAATTGGTACAAATGTAACAGAAATGCGTCACTGATTTCGGTAATAGCTAGGGGTGACACAACTGCATGGAATGAATTTTATCACAGGAAGAAGAAAAGTGAAGTGGATAATCCATAAGACTTGTCTCCAGCAAACGCCGAAAGCTTTTACACATTTGATCACCATCGTAAATTCTGGGATTCACACAAATAGATTGAATCAGTTTTTGATGCCAATGATTGATGGAATTCCATAATTGAATCCGCTTAATACTCAAACTAAAAAAAATTTGAAAGAATATAAATAATTATTGTGGTGCTGTATATATATTCACTCTTTACATTAGCTGCTGGCGATCGACTTCAAATAATTGGAATCGATTTCATCGTCACGTATAATTTTTTCAAATATTTTTTTGCCGAATATTGTTAAATCGATCAAGTTGTATCTTACTTTTCTACAGTTATGATTAATTTTAAGCTTTGGTTATAGCTGTAATCAGGTCACCAATAATTAGACAAAATATTTCATCATTTTTTTTTTTTTTTTTTTTTTCATTTTTTTTCATCATCAATATTATCTATGGCGTTAATTAATATTTATTAATAATCGTATTTCATTTCATATTTATCTAATATACTCATTTAGTACTTTTTCTTAGCTTACAGATAACAAAGGGCTACGGAAGAATTCGGTCGCAATTCACTTTTTTTTTTTTCTCCAATAGTTTAATTTTTAGTTAATTTCAATTATTAATAATAAGAATACCTATAATAATAATAATCATCATAATAATAATAATAAATAGATATATTTATATTCGAATTGAACCGAGTTATATATAGACTTTCTTTTTCCTGGTTCATTTTCATATATATATATATATATATATATATATATTTTTTTTTTTTTTTCTCATAAATAAATTCACTCCTAGTTGATAAATATTTTTAAAATGAATTTACACAATTTCATGTATTTCATCTCATTCTATTTTTCATTGTATTTTCGTTATCCAAATAGATATTTACTTGTATTGAATTATCACTAAGTGATTGATGTCAGAATTTTTCTTATTTTTCAAAAATCTGCTGTAGGTATTGTATTTTATGATTCAATAAAACTGATGGCGACGTGTTTCCTCAATAATTCCATATTTTATGTTCTATCACCGAGATTATATGTATATCCTGGTATGGATGCAAGGCTTCAAGGAATTTGATAAAAAAAAAAATCGAGAAAATTAACGAAAAGTTAACAAAAAACTCAAATAATTAAAATTCTTTTTTCATATGAATGCTATGAATTGTATAATGTACTTGTACTGATTTTCATTTCATCGGTTGTGTTTATATTTCCGAAATTGGAATGGTTCAATATAATCAATTAATTAATCATCACTCTCTCGTTACTACATATGCATATGAATGCCACTGATACTAAAAAAATTTATTAATTCGTTCATTAATCTTTTCAACTATATATTTATATATTCTTACTACATATAACGGAAAAATGTTTTTTTTTTTATACATTTTTGAAATAGAAAGTTATCGTGAAGAAAGATAAGCAAAAAGGGAATAATTAGATGAATAAATGAATTTATGTATATCGATAAGAAGTTTAATAATTTTAGGTATCTTTTTATTTCGGGAAGCTTGATTTTTCATTCGGTTCGAAAATAATTTCCTATTATTTGAATAAAATGTAAATAGTTATTCTATCAATATTACACGATGAAAAAGATCGAAAGGAAAATTAAAAAAATATTTATAATAGAATTTTTTCGTTACTTTTTGGGTTCTTCCAAAATATGACCTTGAATGATTATACAATCGGCATACGCGTGGACATGAGAATACGCTGGTAACCGCCACATTTCGAGGTGCATAGAATCCATTCTGTTGAGGTATCAATGAATGAATACATGAAGAACAAAATAACATAAAAAATAGCAAAAGAGTTCAAAAATTCAACCAAAAAATAAAAACAAATCATCAATCATGTAAAAACAATTTTTAACTGTCAAGTTTAATTTTATGTTTTATTATAATTAATTCGATCTATATAATTGTTGATGTTTTTGTTCCGATTCTTATCGTATTCGTTTCTTCTTTATATTTATTTATTCATTTAATTCTTTATCATTGCGCATATTTTTTATTCATACCATGGTTTTCCATTTCTTTATTTTTTATTTTTCTATTTGCCATTTGATTTCATCTAGTTAAGTAGTAGTTAGATATTCAAAATTTCATGAAATAGAGAAATTTAGATCGCTACTATCGAAGACCAAGAAAGTAAAAGACTAAAAGTAAAGAACAAATAAATCGAGTGAAAAGAATAAAAAAAAAAATCAAATATAGATGAGAATTTTGAATTGTAGAACTTCATCATATTGTGAAATCGTACATCTGTTTTAGAGTTATTTGCAATTATTAATGTATTTCTTTTTCTTTTTCATTTATTTGAATATATAATTAATTTACTTTTTTTGTGTTCTTCTCGCTCTTAAATGTTCAAATCCTTAATATACTTTTTATTTTTAAGTATATATTTCAAGTTTTGCTCATTTTATTTATTTCCTTTAATTTTTTTTAAATTGAATTATCACGATTAATTAATTATTAAAATGTCAAGGAGGAGAAAAAGACGAGAAAGAGGCTTGGAGAGAGCGCGACAGTGACATTCAGGAAAAAAAATTGTGAATTTGTTATATTATTATTGATATTATAACTATACTATTATTATTATTATTATTATTATTATTTATATTGATATTATATCTAAGAGAAAAACAGAAATGAAGTGGAGGATGAACAATTGTTTCTACTTTTTCCAACAAAATGGTGATATCTCTCTCTCAATAAAAAAAAAATTTTTTTTAATTTTTGACAGAATTACTTAATTTGAAGGAGACTAAAATATCTTATAATTCAACCAGACGAAAGTTTCAAGTACAATTTAAAATAATCTAAAAAAAAAAATTATTTTTCAATAACATACCATTAAGAATTAATAATTCAATAAATCAATCAATTTTTTTTTCGTAACGCCACATATTTCTTTATGTTTATCTCTTATAATGACTTGATAAGTAAATCGAATAATCCCGCTCTCTCTTTTTTTTTTCCTTTCTCTCTCTATCTTTCTCTCTCCCCTCTCGCACCTTTTTCCTCAAATAGAATAGTGAATGTATGTGTCTCTGTATTTTGAATTTAAAACGTTTTTTAAACATCTTGGTATAAGTTTTTGTAACTTTTTTTTATTGTTATTTATTAATCCACTTTTTTTTTAAATTTAATTTATCTGTTTTTGCTGCTTTAATCGCATAGATGATTCGTGCTTTATCTTGTTATTACATGCTTAGTATTTTTTCCTTTTTTTTTTTCAATTCAAATTTTAAATACGTCAACACCACCCTGAGTTGCGATTCATCCCAAAAAATGTTTGGCCATTCACTTTGATGTCATCATTGTGACGAATTCTGAAAAACAAAGAGAATATATAAATATGAGACAAAAACCATGAGTTATTTTCATCATTTCATTATTAATGTGAAACATTCAATGTCAACTCGGAATTAATAAATATTATATCAAGGAAAGATGTCTCATATTAGAGAAATGTTTTCTCCAATAAGATATATAAATCATTATACTGAGTTGCAGGAAATAAATTTCATCGTGTGATTCCAACAAAAACATAACAATAACAATAATAATAATTATCATTATTTTTCATTTTGGTTTACCTTCATAGTTAACTTGACCATCGCCGTCAATATCTGCCTCCCGGATCATTTCATCCACTTCCTCGTCAGTCAACTTTTCACCAAGGTTTGTCATAACGTGTCTAAGCTCAGCGGCTGATATAAAACCATTTCCGTCCTTATCAAACACCCTGAACGCCTCTCTAATTTCCTCTTCACTGTCAGTGTCCTTCATTTTACGCGCCATCATTGTTAAAAACTCCGGGAAATCAATTGTACCATTTCCTGAGAATAAAAGAATAATAATAAAGTGAATGAGAAAAAAAATGAATAAATATTAAGATACCGCAATAAATAAAAAATGTAAAAACTTACCATCAGCATCAACTTCATTAATCATATCTTGAAGTTCTGCCTCTGTAGGATTTTGTCCCAATGAACGCATGACTGTACCCAATTCCTTAGTTGTTATGGTACCATCACCATCTTTATCAAACAGCGAAAATGCTTCCTTAAATTCAGCAATCTGTTCCTCTGTAAGTTGATCCGCCTTGAAAAAATAATGAAAAAAAAAAATAATAATAATAATAATAAATAAATAAATATGAAAGTAAGTGATGAATCATTTCCGAAGTTATTTTAATAAATCCATTGGGGTCCACATGAATTTCACTCATATTTATACAAGTTCAAGGAATAGTTTAAATACAAAAACATTGATAATTCACATTGATTTGTTCCAGAATCATAACAAACGTTACACACAGGAAATAAATAATTTCATGTAGAAGATAGTATGACTTATCGATAATCTTTCGAATTATTTATTGCTATTGAAAATTATCCAATAAATATATAGGGTTGAAAATCAAGATGAATCACAAAGCAAAAAGAAATGCTGAGCATAATGATTATAAATATAAAAAAAGTAATTCTATTTAGATAATTAAATTGTCTGACCTATATTCAAAATTTGACTTTAGTGAGTAATATTATTCATCTTGTATTCCGACATGATGTGTATACATTTTAATTCGAAATTTATATTATACTAAATATATTTTTTGTATTCACAGAAAACTTTGATAAACCCCTTGCCACGCCCGTTTCATTAACAATTCCTAATCTGATAATAGAATATCTTTGTAGAACACTTTATTTACATCATCATTTTCTCATAATCTTACACTACCATTAAATATATTTTAATCTAATTCATATATCTTATAAACAAAAGTTTAAGATGAAAATAATTGAACAACAGAATATAACCTTTTTACCAATAAAATCAATCACCTACGAATTTACTACACTTTCTATCACCAGGTTGTTCTTCATGTTTTTAAACTAAAGTAAACAACAATCTCTTGAATAATTCAAACATAATTTATACATCTTTCTTATATTTATTAAAAAAAATTTTTTTATTTTTAATTTTGTCAATTCTGAAGAACGCAAAAAGAAAATGTTACAGTAAAAACAAAAAAAAATGGACGAGGGAAGATATATAAGACAAGGGTGATCCCATCAGCAGAACAAGGGGTCGTCATCAGGATATATGGAATATGGTTTCGAGAATGAAAAGAGAATAGTGACATGAAGGGGATAAAAGGGAGGGGGTCGATGAAGGAGTAGGAGCAGCAAGGGTGGCCACATGAAGCACCAACTGCGAAAATCAATAGTCAAGTATATAGCACAATGGCTGATTGGCGAATGCCGCAACGCGCTACGACTTGCTCACTCGCGTTCATCCCCTCCTCTCTAGACACATTTACGTTTTCTCTTGCCTTCACCACTTTGTTTTTCTTTTCCTCCCTTTGTCGTACTATTGCTCCTCTACACCCTTACTCCCTTGACCGTTTTGTAATATACCTGTTTACAAAACACGAATTCTCCTTAGTTCCAAGTGATAGTATGTATAATATTTTAGCATGGAAATACAAATAAATCAATTGTGACACAATCTTTATAAACACGACACGTTGTTTGTGTGTTGCGTGTCAACTGCGTATATATATATTTTTTTTTTTTCTCTCAACAATTATTCAAACATGGCGGCCATTGTGCATCAACCTAATAATATATTTTTATTTAATTGTATTTCATTTTGTGTTGAATGAAAATATAGTTGGGAGAGGAAAGAGGTTATGTATTGGATATTTGATACTTGTTTATTATACGAAACACTGTTGCGCGTCAAACAAAACATTTAAAAAAAAATCCTACTGTAGTATTTTATATTTTTTTCAAAAATTGTCATGAATATGTAAGGAAACATATTGGATTACGGACATTCCCTCTCTCTTCCGTTTGCTCTCCCCTTGTTTCGGAGTATTCCTAGACTGACTGATTCCGATGAATCATAAACTAAACGCGTGGCTCACTGACTCAAACAATAAAATTAAGATCAAATGTACGAAACAAAAATAATTGTATGCACTAATCAACATCTTTTCTTCAATTTTCACTATTATATAAATACATTTCATCATGATTTTTGATTATTTTTATTAAATCATGTCGATGATAAATGAGAAAAAAAACCAGAAAAATATTCTGAAATCAATATGACAAAAAAATATCAAATCAAATTTCGATCATACACAGCAATACGTGTGTGCCAGTTACCTATATCTGTTAAAATTTCGGGGGTTAGAGTAATGGGAAGTTCGATACATAGAAATCAGTTGGTAGAGCTGAAATATACGTAATAATCAATAAATATGATGAATTTTTATACAAAATGGTGAAACTCAGTACAATTCGTGAAAATCTTCAAGTAACACTAGAAAGATGCATGACCCTCATTGAAAATAAAGATAATAATCAATTGAAAACGTGGAAAAATATACGAGTTTATTCTCACAAAAAAAAATTTCATAATAATGTATCATAACCTCCACGTGGTTCGTCATATTGCGTCAATATTTGGTCTTCATTTATCTGCAATGCTGATAATAATTTTTCTCCCTCCCCTTCACCTTTTAACACCGCCATTACGAATGCAACAAAAAAAAACCAATGACCAATAAATTTTCCAAGTTAATTTCGACACTATTCACCATTGATCATAAAAAAAGCAATATTGCGGAAATATTCAATGTGTAGCAACTTATTTCTCAAATATAACTCACCATGATTTATGATGGCCTGTTTTTTTTTGTTTGATATTCTTCAATTGCAGATTATTTCTGACGATAGAATTCTGTGATATAAAACAGATTCGATTGAAATATTTTAAATAAAAAATTATATGTGAAAATGGAAAAAAAATTTTTCTCTTTACAATACAAAAGAGAAAACAGGAAATCGGATGCGTCAGGTGTAAAGCAGCAGTCCACTTGCACGAGAATAAACTCCCTTTTTTTTACGTCGTTCCTCTCCTCTTCAAGATTTTTATTCCTTTTTACGGCGCAGGATTTTTATTCTTACTCACAGAAGCGATCACGTATTTCCCCGAATTTTCCTTCTACTTTCCTCACCTTTTTTATGTGCTTTCGTGTGTATGTCGCACGCGTTTTAACTAAGGCGTTCGTGCCACGAAGTGAGGTTAAACATATACGTCCCGGCGAAGATTTATGGTAAGAAATTGGTAAATGATTGTTCGAAAAAAGCAGATAAATAACTGAATGTTTGGTAATTAAATGCACCCGATAATTGAAATTTTTTTTGTTTTAAATGAATCAATTGTATATATTTGAATAAATATATATGATTTAAGCCCACTGTATAAGACGCGCGAAACCGTGCGATACAGCCGACGGGAAACGCACTCTGAACAGTAATGGCCTACGTTGTTGACGGTGCAGGAGCTCTCGCTAATATCACTACGCCGAATATCCCCAACACACCAAAGTGAAGTGAGGCGCAAGACGAGTTTGAGCTCGTGTGTGTGTGTGGATGTGAATGTGTGTGTGTGTGTGTGTGTGTGTGCTGCGCAGAATTTGGCTTTACTTAGGGAAAGAAAAAGAGAGAGAGATTGGAAAAGTAAGTAATATAAGGACTATTTCGTATGTGAGCTCTCGCGCATATACCCTTACACCTAATGCAAATGGTTGGGTATAAACCTGTGTTAGACTGTAGTTGCGATAAATGATAGTAAAATGGCGGCTATTATTGGCCGTAATGGTAGGGGAACCGACAGTTAATAGCAATGCGCGCACATCCCTACGCGATACGAAGCTAGTGCACAACGTGCGCGATACGACTTCAAAACCGTACAAAAAAAAAAATAATAATAATAATTATAATAATAAAATAAAATAATAAAAGAGAATATCAAAAAATATTTTGTCTTGTAACCATTTTCCTCTATGCTTACATGATGACATCTATTCCTTTATTTACAGCATTACAAAATGAAAAATCGTGAAAATAATACTTAAAGGTCAGATATCTATATCAGGATATTTAAGGATAATTCCAAGATTCATAAATACGTGAAATATTCAAATTCATTTTTCACTTCTAGTTGATGATGATGTCGATTATTATTCGACTTTTTAATTCTATTCATTATGTAGATTACTCGTTTTCATTTTTTTATTTTATTATTATTATTACTATTATTATTTGATTTTTTTGTTAATGGTAACTTCCTATCTCATGCGTTCTTTGGGTGCGGCTCTCCGTCTTGTTTACTGGATGGGTCCGGGCGGCGAACTAAGCGGCATCGTGATTGGCCGGCGCGCACCTGCAATGCGTCAGCCGCCGGCCGCCCGTGTTGACGCCGTTGCCGCCGACGGTTTTCCTTCCCCCGGCTATCGTCGTTTGGGTAACGCGCGTGTATACTCTTGTTTTGCCGCTACTGTCGGCTACAAACCGGCATCAGGCTCATGCACTCGACGACCCAAAGAGTAAAAAAGAAGGAAAAAAAAAAAACAAAAAACAAAAAACAAACAAATAAAGATAACGTACAAAAGAGAGGGGTTAGAAGCCCAAACTGAACGACAATCCCGATATACTTTTATATTATATGTTTTACACCACATTCTGGATCATCTTTCTTATTCTTTCATAATAAGATATTATTAAAATGAAATAAATATTCATCTATTTAAATTCAAAAATTTGTAGCATAATCTTATTATATAATTGTAAGGGGATTTTCAATGAGCTTTGTTTTTGTTATCATTTGCGCTTCATCAGGTATATTCATTGGAATTCAATTCAAGATATTTGAGTAATTTCAAAAATTCAATAACAAAACTATAATTGTTACAAGTGAAAATAGCGTTTGATTGAATTATATATTATTTCATAAAGAATATTATATTTCGTGCATACAGTATATCAAATATTTTTAATGTCTAATAAAAAAAAACATTGAATTTAGAAATTATTTAGAGTTTAAATGATATTTTCTCATATTTCAAAATATAGTCGTAAAGTAGCAATGCAGTTTGGAAAAAAAAAAATTAAATAAATAAATAAAAACAGAAGGAGCGAAATACCATTTACATATTGACGGTCGATTGTATGTTTGTTTTTACGCATAGCGTCACAAGTTTTTACAGCAATGCGCTTTTAAGTCGAGTGGACCTACATAACTTCACATCGAAATTCCTCATCCATTTAACACACGAACACCGATATGAAAATGCCTGTATACGTTTTCAATCACTTATTATCTTGCTTACCGTGTGTTCAAAAAATATTATGAAAATCGGAAATTTTTTTAAAGGTTTCAATCAACACATGTACAGCCATCTTTTATCTCCAAATAAATTTCCACATTCAAATAGATAATAATATGATAATTATCTATTCAATTAAAATGAAAAGAATATGTATAATATTGTGTGAAACATAATATAAATTATAATAATAATCATAATGGATTCCATCAAATCATTGGGGAGAAAAGAGAAGACCAAACTAAATGAGCATGCGCAAACGTACGCGCAATGCGACACATGCGAAAGAAAGAAAGAAATACCTATATAGATAGATAGATAGATCAAGAGCTGTAAGGCGTTAAGGGGGGAGTAGAGAGAAAGTCATAATCTTGTTATTAGAGAGGAGTGAGAGCTGGGTGAAAAAAAGTGGATAGGGTGACGAGAAAGAGGGAAAATGAAAGATGAAGAAAATGAATATTAAATGAAAATGAACGAAAAATGTAAATTTTACCAAATAGATTGAGATATATCCAATAAATACGTATGAGTAAGTAAATTTGCTACTAATAGTTCATACACAACTAATACAATGGAATTATACGGAAAAGAAAAAAAAGTTTAATCTTATCTATATTGGATTCATGCAATTTCTAAACATTAATATTTATGCATTATTATAAATACTAAATTATACCAAGTTCGAAAGAAGGGAAATTGAAAGATAATTCATATTCACATTTTCCTGTGTGAATATTTCATTTTTATTGGTAGTCATTTTATATATATTGAGATTTTTAAACCAGTTTCAAAGTTTTCGTGGTGTGATTCTTGAAAAAAATATGACGCTTTGAAAAAAATTTATGTTGAAATGAATAGAACTAAAAAATTTTTCCCTTATGTAAAATATAATGAACAAGTTTTTATACTTATGTCAATATTTATTTATAAATATGAATATTTTTTTTCTATTTATGAGCACGAAACAAAAACATTTTTTTTTTTTTTTTTTTTCTGGTAAATAACGATCAAACAAATAAATATATATCTCTGCCCGAAATTTGACGTCATACTTAATAAAAAGTTATGACAAACAAACAAAATAAATGACTGAAAATATTATTATAGAAAGAATAGATTTTATATTACGATACGAGATAAAATGTAATTATATTTTATTTTCATTCGCCTATTAATGCAACAATAAATCATTTGATTTATATATATATATATATGAATACAATGTACAAAACCTAGATATGTATGCACCAATTCACGCACACATACTAGTGTACATATATTATATATCTATACTCGTACTATACTATTTTATTGATTAGATAAATATCAACAAGGTCATAATGAGAAGCCACGAAAACGATACAAAAAAATGTTGAATTTCTTTCATTGTGAAATTGCTTTGAATACACATGAAATAAGGAATAAATAAGTGTTACTGATACCAATTTTGTCTGCTTTAGCGTACAATTTCATTGAATATCAATTCATATATCTGATGATTGGTATAAGTTTTTCATCCATATATGTCACATTTTTTCTTTTACCTATACAATTGTACAGTTTTTATGTACAAAATTATTATTATAATGTACACATAGCTATAGATGTTTAATCAACTTAAAAATTATTTAAAAGCAGATACTCGACAAATTTTTTATAAACTATATTGATTACTTCCATATATATTTTCTTTTTGTTTCCGAATATTATGCTGCTACGAGTTATCTTTTATTTTGTCAAGTTCGCTGTTAAAGTAACACTGACATATATATAGAGTGAATGGAGAATATAATCTTTATATGATATTCATTCAAATATCAGAGGTATTGATGATATTGGCAATATTGGATTGGTATTTTCAACTTCTAACGCCGTTGCCATACAATCATTCGCTGTTTCCATTTCACCCAAGGATTCCAATACTTTTCCAAGATTGTACCAAGTTTGATGAGAATTCGGATCAATTTTTGCTGCATCACGTAATGTTTTTTCAGCTAGGCGTTGAGAACCGAGATAATGATAAACCAATCCCTGATTAAGAAGAAGTATTTATTGAGAAATTAAGAAAATTCTTCTGATATTAATATAACTTTTACGTGATATTCACCAAATGTTGAAGACTTTTTATATGACACGGATCGATTGAAATAGCATTTTGATAGCACTGCTTTGCTTCATTGTATTCCGCTTTGTATTCATGCAAAAGACCTTTCTGAAATTGAAAAACATTTTTTTGTTCAATTATGTTTATTGAAATTGAATGTGTAATGTTTTTTCAAACTAACCGTATACATAATATCGTGACTCATTGGGAATATGTTAGAAGCTTCTTGTAATGACAATGCAGCGCTCTCAGGATTATCCATTACCAAAAAAACCTCAGTCAGTAGTAGCCATATTTCTAATTGTAATAACCAAGCTTTTTGTGGTCCCGGTTTTGGCATGAATGAACTTAAACTTGATGCGACTTCAGATAATGCTTGTTCAATGCGTGAAGCTGCCAATGATTGTGCATGCATTGAACTTGAATCTTTATCAGACATTTCTGAAGTATACAATTGAAAAACACTTCGTGTCTCACTCCTGCGCTCACTCTGTTGTTCATTACAATCAACATTTGTTTGATCTCCATATAAATTAAGCCATAGGAATAACATATGATGAATGGTCAATAATGCAGCATCGCCACCCAGACTATGTAATTCCAAATGTGCTTTTATGTAATTGAAACTTAAATTATCTGGATATTCTTCAAGAACACTATTAATCAGATTTAATGCATCAGCATATTGCTTATGTGCTGATAATAATAATGCCAATAAGTGCAATGATGGTGTATGTTCAGCACGTAAATTTAAACTAATTTTCACATGAAACATTGCTTCATTTATTTGACGATTCATTCCGTACTCATGAGCTAAATAATATTCCGCTAAATGATCATTTGGATCACATTGTTGAGCTCTGTAATAAAATGAAATAGGAAAAAAATATACTTATTATTATAATGAAGATGCTTTCTTTTAAAGTTAGAATCTATAGTTATAATTACTTGTAGAAAGAATCGAGCGCTGTTGTGGTATACATCGTTTTATCCTGTTTAACTATAGTATTAACAGCCATTAGTGAATTGCCAATGCCAATATATAAATGGCATCTTGATTGTAATCCCTGTGGACTTGTCATTTCTCGTTGTAACGCGTTTTGACTCCATTCAATACCTTCTTTTACCTATTTTTTAAAATTAACATTACACTCAGTTTAATACATTTGAGTTTATTCATTTTTTTTTTGTATAAGAACTGATTATTTTAGACTATAGTTGATAGAAACAAAAAAGAGTGAAAATTCTGTTATGTTCCATTTTTGAATAATTACCCGATTCAAATACTCGTAACAAAGACGAGCAGATAACAAACATGGCATGACTTTTTGAGGTGATAATCTCGCAACAACTCCCAACACCGAATATGCATGCGAATGACGCCCCAGATTAATTAAACAAAGGGCATATTGTGTCCAAACATGAACTTCTTCATGTGAAAACTTCATTGCTCGTTCAAATGATTCATGTAATAATTCCACCTGATGCCACTTAACAACTGCAATGGTCAATAAATCATAAAGAGCTGTAGCGTTTTCAAACGCTCGTAATCTGGCTTCTTTAAACTCAGGTGACTGACTCAAAACAGCATTACGGATTGCCATTGCTTCACTTATCAATAATAACAAAATGATTTCTTCATTTTCATTTCTTGGAACAAACAAATTTGGTCCAATATATTTTTTCGGTTTCCATGGCGACTCCGGAACACCATTATTTGAGTGGTGATTCAACCGACGATTAATTGTGCTAGATCCAATCATATCTGGTGGTGCATCTGGCGGTTTGTAAAGAGAACCACTAACACCACGTAATAATACTTCAGCCATTTGTCGAGTTAATGTTAATCGTAAACTCTGCGTTGATGTTGATTCAACGGCCGACAAAATTTCCCTTTTGAAATAATTTATTACTTTTTACAGAGAGGTTATAATCCAACGAAACGTTTAATGTCAATATAATATACACCAATTTACCGGTAGCGATCAATCGCTGCTTGTGTATTTCCCATTTGCAATCGTAATAATGGGGCTCGTAGTAGAGCAGTTTCTAATGTGGGACCAATATTTTTTGTTGTATTTGTCAACGGCTGTGATGAATAAGAGCCCAGTCCTGATTTCAAAAATGGAGAAAAACAATTGAAAAGTAGTTGAATTGTATTAGTACACACTCTACAACTATTACAGACTGTAATTTTGAATTAATTTAAATTTCAAATTGATCAACATTTCACAATTTATTATTTAAGAGATTCATACCAAGATTATTGTTGTTTATAGTAGTGCAAGTAGTAGTGGTAGAAGTAGAAGTAGTTATAGTGGTGGAAGCAGGAGTACCATTTTGTAATTGAATCGTTATTTTGTCTTGTTCTTGTAGATATACTAATGTTAAATCACCAGCGGTTTCAAAACATTTAACGATTTGATCATGCCAATCAGCAATTTTAAATTTCGATTTTAAATTGGGCATCTGTTTCTCTAAACATAAACCTTTTATCGCGAAAGATTCAGCGATATTACGTAAATTACGATTAAGTAATGGTTTTTTAGTTAATGTATGTAATTCAGCCTGTTGATAATTGTGTAATGCTTCGTCATACATCGCCATTGCATAATGTAATTTGCCCAATAGTAAATAGGCATCCAAAGTGACGTTTACCTAGTTGGAAAATAAATTATGTATTGAACCATAATCACAATATCAAATTGACGATATAATAATTATTTAATAAAGAAGAACTCACATGTTTGTCTTTGTCATTTGCAGCCAAAAGTAAATTCCGCTTTGCCTCAATTAATCCAGTTTTTGCTTTTGATACATTTGCATCAATTGCCGGTGTTTGTTCTAGAAAACTTTCCAATTGTCCTTCGCCACTTAGAAAGTTTGCTAAATTTTCTTATTATGTCAATGATCACAAAAAAAAAAAAGCTATTTCATTGAAAATTAACAAATTAAATATGAGAA
Source organism: Dinocampus coccinellae (assembly GCA_963920625.1). NCBI lineage: Eukaryota > Metazoa > Arthropoda > Insecta > Hymenoptera > Braconidae > Dinocampus > Dinocampus coccinellae. The sequence goes on from OY987191.1 coordinate 1,142,036, forward strand.
TAAATAAAATATTATTTTACCATTGCTTGGATATAATTCTTTCAAATGTTCAGCTAATTCTATCACTTTTCTCCAGTTCCCTTCACCACGATTTTTATCAATTTCATTTATAATTCTTGATGGTTGGCCTTTTTTACTCGTCATTTTAGTTTTTTATAATATTCTTCAATCTTTTGATCCTAAATAAAATCACGAATAATTCTTGTGTCATATAAGTGGCACTTTTCATCTATAATTATTGGAAAAAAAAAAATTGATACATAAAAATCACTCTGTCCTTGATAGAACCCTAATCATGACACATACAAATGTATATACTAAGAAACCGTATAAATAGAGGTTGTTATCGACAAAAGTATGAGAATTGTTTTTTCATAATACATCTGTAATTTCGAGTACGTAAATTATAAAAGCTACGTACATTTTCAATTCTCAGCTTATTTAATATGAAAAAGTGAATTAAACACTGGGATCTGTAACATATATATTTAATAACGATTTTATGTTTTGCTTATTTGTGGGATATTATATGAATGGTCGAATAAATTCGACAGATAAACAAAACCAACAACTTGTAGTATTGTAGTAATCTGTATACCCGTACATAAATTGAAGTGAACTAACGCTCTATTACACAAATGCCTCTGGCGGAAACTCACAATAATACAGTAATGTTCTTCCTTCCCGGTTATGTTCTAATGTATATATGCCAACGAAGATACGATCCCAGCACCGTAGTGGTATGTACGCGTACTAGAGATGATGTAATAGCGACTTGACGTTTATTTTGTTTATATATAAATTCATGTTTATAAATCTTCTCTTATAGCATTAAAGTACTGAATAATCATTACAGTAATATATTTTATGAATAAATAATTATGTTTTCATCATTAATTCAAATTACATTACATGTTATGCATGAATATACACTGTTAAAGTAGGTCCTCAACTAAACACTTGATATTGATTAATTGATGTTTTAGTAATAAGTAAAAGCTAAAATATAAAGAAACTATAATATATAATAATTTAAAAGACTTTGATTCAGGTAATGTATTTGAGAATCATCACTTTTCATGATATCACACATCGTTGAATTTTTGTACGTATTAACTTGAACTTCTGCATTTCGCACAAATTTCTCATTTTCTGTACTGGTCACAGTACTTTGTAATCCAAGTAACCTATCTGCTGCTAACAGTCCATCATCGAAATTAGTCTCAAAATTAGTCCAGTCATTTTCAGTTTCTTCTAATTTATCTTGATCTAATACCTCTACATGATCGGTTTTATTGTGATTTCTGGTAAGCAAGCGCTTACCTCTTGTGAAATCGGTGCTGGTATAAATAGACAGATTTAAGAACAGCACTGCGAGTTTCTTTAAAAAATTACGTTTCTTGGAATTGGTTTTTAAAACATTTGTAGATTCAGTTTATTTGTAAATAATTTCTAACTTTTATAATAACTTGCTGTATATGAAATCACTGTCAGTGAAATGTAACGAAATTACTTTCATACATCGCTGATTTGCGAGCATACCGATGCAAATAAAAATAATGTATTTTACAGTATGAAGTTTTTAAATGTATTTAAAAATAGTTAAAAATACTTGGTTCCATAAATCATGAAGTAATCCATTTAATGTAAGACTATCTTTACTGATTAAAATATAATATAGTATGAAAACACACAGAAACATTTTGAAACTTTTAATAACAATTGGAAATAATCAAATACTTTTGACTTGCGTCGATATTCTCGCAAACCAACGATATTTAGATACGGGTTTCCCAATTTTTAATTTTAAAATCCAGGCTTTTTGCCCATCAATTTTTCCAATTAATCCGTGGTTATTTTTATATTTAACGAAACTTTTACCGATCTCAGGAAACTTGTGGAAACTGATACTGGGACCTTTTTTTTACATTGATTTGCAGTTGGAAACAGCAATATACGTTACTCATTGTATTCACTATTTGGATAAACTTTCAAACAGAATATATTTAGGTAAATATCATAAAATAGATGTAATATACTTCTTTTCTGCTGTATAAACATTTTACAACACAATAACTGTATGTTAAGTAGTATACAGCCGCCAAATATATCACATCACCTCTAGTTCCAGAATGACCACCAGAGTGCGTATCGTCAAGGAAGTTTCGTCTATAGTTAATCTCTTGAAAAAAGATATGGCGAGAAAATTAAATTAATTCAATAAATTGAATCCAATGATAAAAAACCCAATCAATCGATCACAAACTAAAACAAATTCTGAACCTAGAAAGGACAACCAGTTCATTCTTATTCGTTAATTTGTCATTACACTAATCCACAAACTGTGACACAGTTTCAAAACCTGTGTGCCTCTTACGGAGGATGTCCTAACCAGCAGACACTTTTCGTGACACTGGGCAAACGAAACTGTTTCAATTTTATTTTGTGATACATATTCTTTTTATGAATGAACCTATGCAACATTTTATTCATGCATGAGTAAAATGTTTACAAATAAAATTTTCTATGCTGACTGTATAGTAAAATATATTACAATGATATTAATAATGAATATCAATAAAACAATTATTTCAGATTATAATCGAATTATTTAATATAAATAAATGATTAAACTGTGGAAAAGGAAGAAATCTGAGTGACCAATATATGTACTCAATCCATTCTTTATTTTTTCCTCTTGTATCCAGGAATAATAGTATTTCGTTTGTCTACTTGTACTTATTGCGAAACCGTATAAGTCTGTTTTTCGGGAAATTTAGATTTTAGTTTTACTGGCCTCACTCAATAAACTTTACAGTGTAATTATCGAACTGATTAAGCTAAAGCAAATCGAAAGTACTTTAGTAGTTATTGCATTGACTCATATGTTTCATCAGCATTTGGAAAAGTAAATGAATTTGTCTCATCTGGAAAGTTGTAGTCTTGGCACTTACGTGGTTCTGCAACTAAACCGGCAATTTATTTTCTATAGAAAAAAACATAACAATAGTAATTGTACGTCAAAATAAAAACGTAAATAATTATGATAAAGCGTATAAGTATATGTAAAAAATAATATGCAATAGGAGTCGATATAATTATTAGGAAAATGGAAGCGTATACGATATCTGGACATATTGGCGAAGGTGCGCACGGACTTGTATTGAAAGCATTTCACAATGAATCTAACCGAGAAGTTGCTTTAAAAAAAGTACCGCTCAAAAAAATTGAGGATGGTATTCCAACGTCTATTATACGTGAGATTAAAACTCTTCAAGAATTAAATCATCCCTATGTGAGAAATTAAAAAATACGGAATTTCATGATTTCCTGATATACATTAATAAATAAATATTTCTTTTCGTAGGTTATACAATTGTTAGATGCATTTCCATCTAATTTTGATTTCGTACTAGTATTTGATTATATGCCGTCGGGATTATGGGAGTTATTGAAAGATACAGATACAAATTTGGATTGTAATGTTATTAAATGTTATTTCAAAATGTTATTGGAGGGCGTGGCGTTCATGCATGGAAAAAATATAATGCACCGCGTAATTATTCATTAATAACAAAAAATGTTTTACAGGGGAAAAAAGTGATAAAATAAACATTTTTTCAGGATCTTAAACCTGCAAATTTATTGATTAATAGTGATGGAATATTAAAAATTGCTGACTTTGGTTTGGCTCGGTTAGTTTATGAGGATATAACACAACCGTATTCACATCAAGTTGCTACACGTTGGTACCGTGCCCCAGAATTATTGTATGGAGCTAAATTTTATAATTCAGCAATTGATATGTGGTCAGTGGGGTGTATATTTGCTGAAATGATTAATAACTCACCTCTATTTCCAGTAAGATTACAAGAATATTTTTTTCATTGGTTTCGGTGTATCTTATCTCAAAATGAATTTTATGTTGTTTATATAAGGGTGACACTGATATTGAACAACTAGCAATAGTATTGAAACAATTGGGTACACCAACTGCAGAAACATGGCCAGAACTGAGTACATTACCAGATTATAATAAAATAACGTTTCCATATCACAAAGGTCTGTCATGGGAAGAAATCATTCCAGATGGGACACCAGAGGCTTTGGATATCGTAAGAAAATTATTACTGTACAATTCATCAAAACGTTTAAGTGCGAATGAGGTTCGAGTATGAATATGAATATAAGTTCAATCTAATAATACTCTGAAACAAATATGATTTATATTATTATATCTACTCGTTTTTAGGTATTGAAACATGTTTATTTTTATACGCCACCATATCCATGTTCGAGAAAAGAATTACCAAGACCACAGAGAGAGCATCGTGATAAGTTACGACAAAAATTAAGCGCAGCAAATGTAAAATTAACGGAATTTTTTCATAATTTAATTACCGCAATCGATTAATCGAATAATTTTTAATTACTTGATGGATCTATAGAGTTTATTTTCAATTTCATACAGCGAGATAACCTTAAATAGAGAATATAATTTAACATGGCGGAACTAAATCTTGATTCCTTCCATTGTTTACTTATTAATTTGGTTGGTATTTATAACTGTTTTCCGTCTTATTTAATATTTTGTACGTTATGGATTACATTTTGTGTATAATTTATTCAGTAAACTATTTATTAATCTTTATTTGTACCCCATATACTTTAGATTCGAAATGCTGTCCTAGGTAAAGCAACGTCGATTGCTATTAGAATAAAAGAAACATGTCATCGAATTCAAATTATTGATAATGCTTTTGGATTTCCATATACTATTTTACGTCAGATTGGAGAATCAGGCCCATCTAAATTATTTCTCAATTGTAGTAATAATAAAGATCGGTATTATTATTTGTGTGATCAAAATTTTCGTAGTATTGTTCAAAATGTTGCGACAACGTTAAGTATCGCAACAAAATATGATTTCAACGGATGTTACGAAAAAGTATTGAAAAAACAACTTTCGTCGAAAACTAAAAAGATTTCTAACCGTCCCACATATGGTACAACATTATCAATTTATTTCTTGGAACATTTGTGGAAAACCAAGTTTAATTTATCAATTTTTGTCAATTCCATTTATCATATGATGAAAAGTCATCCTCAGGTATGTATATATAAAGAAATAATAAATACAATTGAATTATTATATAAAATGTTATATTGAACTTTATTGTTAGGTTAGTCTCACACTTTGTGATGACGACGCAAAGCAAATGATTTATGGAATAAGAAAGAAACATAATCAGCAACTGAAAAAGAAAAATTATTTTTTGAAATCGAGAAATTCATATAATTTTCCGTTTATCACATATTTCAATAACCGAGTATTTAAAAATGCAGCAACTAGTGATACTGAATCATCTGTCAAATATGCATTTTGCCCTGCGTCAAAAGTACATGAATTATCCATCGGAAATGTACAAAAAAATATCGTGGTACAGGATGCTGAAAGAACCAATGGGAAACAGGGAAAAAATGTAGAAGAAATGGATTTTGACGGTAACGTTATACCCAGTCAATGGTCAGATTGGAGCGTTAAATGTTTAAATGATACTTCAAATGAGAATGTGATGCAATCAAATAATCATGCATTGACAAATCTCAATAAATCTCGTCGTTATAGATTTTTACCAGTAAATTTAACGAACCTTTTACCGGTTAATATTAACAAAAAATTAGTTAATCGCAGGATAGCGCGAGAATTCAATAGTTGCGGGGTGTTTGATAATTTACCGCGTAGACAAGATTTCGATGTACGTCCTTGCAATAAAAAAAATAAATTGAAACAATTGGAAATAATATTGAAACGAGATTCTCTGAAGGATATAGAGGTATTCAGTATTTAATATGCACCTTATGTTTCATAGAATAATACAATTATAACAATAAATATCGTTCTATTCACATTTTTCTAATTTAGTTTTTAAATATACAATAATTATTCATTTTTTAGGTTTTAAATCAAGTCAATTCTGAATTTATCGCTGCTACCGTCCTACAAAATGATCGAAAATTACTAATATTAATTGATCAACATGCTATGCATGAAAGAATTCGGTATGAAAATCTACTGCAAGGTTGGTAGTATAAATTTATATTAATGTTATAATTATTTAATACATGCTCATGGATATTTTTTTTTTTTTTTCTAATTTTATTCAGATTACAAATATAATGAAAATCAACTGCGGCTAGTAAAGTTAGAACGTCCAATGAAAATTGAGGACATTCCTACAAACATTTATGAACGGATAATGAAAAACCATAACTTATTTACCAATTTTGGATTAGAATTAACATATGAACTAGCATCAAATAGAACAATCATTGTGAGAACAATACCAAAATGCTTTTGGCGGAAAAAACATAAGTTAGAAATTTTGAGTTCAGTCGTTCGAAAGTTATTAATGGAATTAATCGATAAACTAATTAGCGGTGTTGGATTCAATAGCTTACCATCAGTAATTCATAATGCAATCGCATCAGAAGCGTGTCATGGTGAATATTTAATGACAAAATTGAATTAAACAAATATTACTATCTAATATATCCAACTATTCGAAAATTTTATTTTATACTTTAGGTGCAATCAAGTTCGGAGATCTATTGAATTTAGATCAATGTAATGTAATGATAGATTACTGGAAACGAACAAATTTACCAAATAGATGTGCACATGGTAGACCAGTGATTATTCCATTATTATCAATAAATCGTTTATAAACAGACATTTCAGTACTGATAATTTAACAAAATCTATAAAATACTTTCAATAAAATCTAAAAAATACTTTTAACTTCACAATAAATGAAAGAAAAAGAAAAAAAAAACAATTATAACAAAACATTAACAATCGAATCTCACTTATTCTTTAATGTTTGTACACGTATTATACATACGTATATATTGGCATAGATCTCGATTTATAGTATAAATGAGTATTGTTTATTCATGGATTAATTATGTTTAGGTGTAATTAATAAACAGATACTAGAATTAAAATAATTTGATCAAAATTAATAGCACTAGCAAATGAACGTTAGTTAGAGATAATATTGAATGAAATTGCGATGCGCTACCAGATTTTGAACGAAGTTGTGTCGAATCTGGGGTTGAATGTTGAGTATTTCTATTATCTAGACTCTGATTTTCAATTACAGAATTCTGTATCGGTGGTGGTGGTATCCATAATTCCGGATATGCTGATATTAAGATATCTTTATCAAAATAAATAATACGCGAAACTGAAATTATGAATTCATTCCCGACCAACTTAATTGGACATGGGTAATTTGGACTAATATAAAAACACATTGTATAAAGGGACATTTCCAATTCCGGTGATGTACCTACGAATAAAGTTGTTACGTCCTGTGGAGTATCATATAAACGTGATCTAACTTTAACCACCGCTCCTTTCTGTGAAAAAATGAAATATGAAAAGAATCCTTTAATAATCAGATTCTATTTTGACGGATAATCAAAGAATAAGAAACAATAGGTTAATAAATTTACTCACGTCTCCAAGTGAAGTGTGCGTGATGTATCCAAGATAATTTAGTTGATTCTCCACTTCTTTTTTCGCATAATAAATCCAATTGTGCAATCCAATAATTTCACCATCGATTTTCTCTGCGAGAAATACAGTTTCGAAACCTGAACTACTATCTACTTCACTCCTTTTGAATTGTGTAAACCAAATTCTCTTCATGGCATTTTTAAATTCATACACATCATCTGATATATAACCTTTCTCAACTAAGAAATTCATGGTTCTTTTCATCACTTCTGTGTCAACAATTGCATTGATCAAAGTATTTTCCTCATCTCTTTCTTGTTCCGAAACGATTTCCTTCACTTTCGTGTCTAATTCATAGTTATCATGAAGTGTTAATACGGCTTTGATAGTTGGAATTTCCCAAGCTGAGTCATTGACGGTTAAAAAATTTTCTGGTGCATCGTCCTTCGTACTGCCATCCGTTTTTTGTCCTTGAAGTTTCATATTAATGTGTTTGAATGCATTGTTGATATCTTTTCTTAACAATTCTTCACTTAATTCTTCTATTTCATGTTTAAAAGTAGTACGGCCCATAGGACTGATAAATTTCAATTCCTCTTCAACAGGTTTTGTTGATGCCACATTTGCAGAGTTTCCATTCGATGCCACTCCACTTGGTGAAGCTAATGGTAAATTAGTATTCGAATTAGATGCGCTCTGATTCGGAATAATTGGATTTACAGATGCTGGAATTGCCTCCGCTTGATTATTAATACGATCAGCAGGTACTGCTGCAGATGTACCATTGTTATAATAATTATTATAAGTTATCTGTGTATGAGTAGCACCCGGAACTGCTGCAACTGGTGCACCTCCATAACTGTGACTTGGAATATTGTGAATGCCACCAGGCAATATTCGATTGACTGCAGAATTTACTGCTGCATTTACACCAGCATAAACAAATGCTTCTTTAGCTAATTGTCCAATACCAGGTCGTGAAGATTGTCCAGATTGTACAAAAATAGTTTGTGGTTGAGCATAGCCACCAACTGGTGGATTATAACCAGCGCCAGGAGTATAAGAATGCCCGTACGATGGATTATACGCATTCGGCTGATATGGTTGTTGATAACCAGGATTATGACCGCCATATGCTGGTGGATGATATGACTGGCCCTGAGGATAACCTCCATGTGTACCATAATTTGGCGCGTGTCCCATGGCGGTAGCGTAATTTGGAGGCTGACCTCCAGGAGTTCCATAATGTGGAATAGATGGGTTATTATTATGTGATCCAGATGGGTACGGTGCTGATGGATTGTGAATTTGACCTGTTTGTATATGTCCGGCTGATTGTTGGCCAAATGCACCGCCCGTATTATGTCCATAACCACCAGACGGTTGATAACCCGATGATTGCACATTAGTAGCACTTGTTTTTGATATATGCTCTGAATTGGGTACTGATGCTTTATTATTTATCGATGTCGGCTGCTTAGGTGGGACATTCCAACCAATTTGACCAGGATTTGAGCCACCTTAGTTTTAATAATATTTTTTTGTTAATACAATTTTTTCCATAAATTTATATTAAATATTTTAGACTAACCAGGTGATTGCTGTCGATTTGGATGTGATGTTGGGTTTTTGTATGTCGATGGATTATAACTGCCCTTGCTTGAACTTGAACTTCCAGTCCTACGATTGCTACTTTTTTTACCAGCACAGCATACGCCTATTACAAATTCTCAAATGAATGTTATATGTAATATTATGTTGCAAAATTTTATGCATTAAACTGAGGAATTTATGTATTAACACGAATTGAATAATAACGTCGTCGTGATATAAAATAAATTATTCGAATCATCTGTGCAATTTGTTCGTGATTATTTCAATCATTTTGATTACAGTGTGTTCTTTTAAAAAATGAAATAATAATAATAATAATAATAATAATAATAATAATAACGGCACAAGATAAAACTGAAAATTAATTTCTTGAAAAAAATATAATTAAAATGTGATGACGCAGTAGAATTATTACGAACACGGTCACGCTTTACGAAGATTTTTCATAATCAATGCGTTGAATTTCAAATTATATAAATAAATTTAATGATAATATTGTGCAGAAATATAGAAAGTACTCACAAAATAAAAGTGTAGTTAACACGACCAAACTAATCAAAGAATGCAGCTTCATTTTATCAATTTTTGTTTTCCTTGTCACTTGTTCGAATGTGCTTTTTTTTTTCTTTTTTTAATACAACACTGCTAAAATCCTATCATTCGGACAAATAGAATACTACTAACCAACGGTGCAGTTTCTTCTTTTCAGTTGAGTCACGCCACGTCAATAAAAATGAGTATGTATACAATACATGTATTTATTTTTGGTGTTAATGTGTGAGTCAACCATTCACGTTAATGCAGTCAGGTTGTGCGTCACGCATGGTTACCTTTTCTCGTTTCAAGGATATTATCGGAGTTGTAGATTTTATTTTAACTTGCTCCTCGTGCATATATTCCCTGATTTCAGGAACTTATTTTATGCTTTGCCCTTGAGAACAATTATACAGTCTGCGTAGAACCAGAGGAGGGGGATTTAAAAGTAAGGTTGACAATAATAGTTGGAAATATGGGGGTACGTAATAGTTTTCAATTAGACTATACGACATGCGTCATACTTGTAAACAAGCCGTATTCACTTGTTGAACGTAAAATCTTTACTGTCGGCCCTGTGAAAAATTGGACAGTAAAATATTTATTCAAGCCCATACACGACATCCATTCGATTGGTTTCGTTGTAATTACTTACTTAGTTCTGTTAATATGGAATGAGAAAAAAACTAAGATAGTCATTTTTAACTTATTGAAATACCCAGTTGACAAAAGAAAAAAGTTTGGAAAAATATCAATCCATTCTCGAGATATTGTGGATAAAGTGATTTTCAGATATTGGCGATTTTCGGTGTATACTGAAAAAAATCATGAAAAATTTTAAATCATCTTTATTTATTCTTGAATTAAAGTCTGCATGACCGGTTGAATGAATATATCGAGGCTCTTCGTTGTCTATTAATATTCCGTCATATGAATTTTATGAATAACTGAATTAATAATTAACTTTTAATAAACTTTTATTGCGTAACATGGATTATATATTATAATGGTTATATATCAAAGTCATATTATGAAAATGGGAATCAATTTTTACATTATAAAAAATATTGTTCATCATTATGTACTGGAGACTTCTTTAGCAATAAATCTATCAAGAATAGCTTCGCTTGGATAATCAGGTACTGACAATTGACGAAATCCTTCATCATCAACAAAACAGATTTCATGTCCATCCTAAATGAAATAGATAAAATAATTTGGATAATCAATTTTCAAATTGAATTAAAATTTTAATTTAATTTTATTATTATTCGTTTGTGAAATTACTTACTGGATCCGCAAGAATAATCACGCGTACTGATGCTTTTCCAGGTGTATCAAGTTTTATTAAATCCGTAAGAATTTTATATTTACTTTCTTGAATTTTTTCTCGGAGCTGCGGTTGATCCGCATATGGGATTGCAAATGCAATTCGTCCATATGCTTTTCCGTGATTAATTTTAGTCCCTGAAATTAAAATCGCATAAATATAATGCGACATTAAAACCCATTATTCTTGGAAAGTTATAACAATTTACCAATATCTTTTAATTCTAACTTCGCTTGGTAATCCCCATAGCCTAAAATTACACTTTCATCCTTTCGATCGTAAATTTTCATTGACAATACACCATGCCAATAATCAATACTTTTTTGCAGATTTGAACATGCTAATGTCACTTTTTCGACAGGATCTGAAATAATAATATTTTATATAATTTTATAAAATTAAAATAAATAAATAAAAAGATAGATAAATATTATTCACAATAATATAAACAAATTAATTATGATGATACCTATATCATTTATTTGGTCATCATTAATGACAAAATATTTATATCCTCCTGGTGCTTCTAGTACAAACAAACCATTTTCTTCATGTATTGGCCACTCATTTTTTTTCGCCCGTTCAATTATTTCTTTCGATCTTATTGTAATTCCACAAAAGTCATTTCCAAATTCATATTTATTTATTCCGTAATTGTATGTCAATTCAATTACGAAGTGAGTGTCTTCTATTTATTACTATTTATTAATCTTTATTTGTACCCCATATACTTTAGATTCGAAATGCTGTCCTAGGTAAAGCAACGTCGATTGCTATTAGAATAAAAGAAACATGTCATCGAATTCAAATTATTGATAATGCTTTTGGATTTCCATATACTATTTTACGTCAGATTGGAGAATCAGGCCCATCTAAATTATTTCTCAATTGTAGTAATAATAAAGATCGGTATTATTATTTGTGTGATCAAAATTTTCGTAGTATTGTTCAAAATGTTGCGACAACGTTAAGTATCGCAACAAAATATGATTTCAACGGATGTTACGAAAAAGTATTGAAAAAACAACTTTCGTCGAAAACTAAAAAGATTTCTAACCGTCCCACATATGGTACAACATTATCAATTTATTTCTTGGAACATTTGTGGAAAACCAAGTTTAATTTATCAATTTTTGTCAATTCCATTTATCATATGATGAAAAGTCATCCTCAGGTATGTATATATAAAGAAATAATAAATACAATTGAATTATTATATAAAATGTTATATTGAACTTTATTGTTAGGTTAGTCTCACACTTTGTGATGACGACGCAAAGCAAATGATTTATGGAATAAGAAAGAAACATAATCAGCAACTGAAAAAGAAAAATTATTTTTTGAAATCGAGAAATTCATATAATTTTCCGTTTATCACATATTTCAATAACCGAGTATTTAAAAATGCAGCAACTAGTGATACTGAATCATCTGTCAAATATGCATTTTGCCCTGCGTCAAAAGTACATGAATTATCCATCGGAAATGTACAAAAAAATATCGTGGTACAGGATGCTGAAAGAACCAATGGGAAACAGGGAAAAAATGTAGAAGAAATGGATTTTGACGGTAACGTTATACCCAGTCAATGGTCAGATTGGAGCGTTAAATGTTTAAATGATACTTCAAATGAGAATGTGATGCAATCAAATAATCATGCATTGACAAATCTCAATAAATCTCGTCGTTATAGATTTTTACCAGTAAATTTAACGAACCTTTTACCGGTTAATATTAACAAAAAATTAGTTAATCGCAGGATAGCGCGAGAATTCAATAGTTGCGGGGTGTTTGATAATTTACCGCGTAGACAAGATTTCGATGTACGTCCTTGCAATAAAAAAAATAAATTGAAACAATTGGAAATAATATTGAAACGAGATTCTCTGAAGGATATAGAGGTATTCAGTATTTAATATGCACCTTATGTTTCATAGAATAATACAATTATAACAATAAATATCGTTCTATTCACATTTTTCTAATTTAGTTTTTAAATATACAATAATTATTCATTTTTTAGGTTTTAAATCAAGTCAATTCTGAATTTATCGCTGCTACCGTCCTACAAAATGATCGAAAATTACTAATATTAATTGATCAACATGCTATGCATGAAAGAATTCGGTATGAAAATCTACTGCAAGGTTGGTAGTATAAATTTATATTAATGTTATAATTATTTAATACATGCTCATGGATATTTTTTTTTTTTTTTCTAATTTTATTCAGATTACAAATATAATGAAAATCAACTGCGGCTAGTAAAGTTAGAACGTCCAATGAAAATTGAGGACATTCCTACAAACATTTATGAACGGATAATGAAAAACCATAACTTATTTACCAATTTTGGATTAGAATTAACATATGAACTAGCATCAAATAGAACAATCATTGTGAGAACAATACCAAAATGCTTTTGGCGGAAAAAACATAAGTTAGAAATTTTGAGTTCAGTCGTTCGAAAGTTATTAATGGAATTAATCGATAAACTAATTAGCGGTGTTGGATTCAATAGCTTACCATCAGTAATTCATAATGCAATCGCATCAGAAGCGTGTCATGGTGAATATTTAATGACAAAATTGAATTAAACAAATATTACTATCTAATATATCCAACTATTCGAAAATTTTATTTTATACTTTAGGTGCAATCAAGTTCGGAGATCTATTGAATTTAGATCAATGTAATGTAATGATAGATTACTGGAAACGAACAAATTTACCAAATAGATGTGCACATGGTAGACCAGTGATTATTCCATTATTATCAATAAATCGTTTATAAACAGACATTTCAGTACTGATAATTTAACAAAATCTATAAAATACTTTCAATAAAATCTAAAAAATACTTTTAACTTCACAATAAATGAAAGAAAAAGAAAAAAAAAACAATTATAACAAAACATTAACAATCGAATCTCACTTATTCTTTAATGTTTGTACACGTATTATACATACGTATATATTGGCATAGATCTCGATTTATAGTATAAATGAGTATTGTTTATTCATGGATTAATTATGTTTAGGTGTAATTAATAAACAGATACTAGAATTAAAATAATTTGATCAAAATTAATAGCACTAGCAAATGAACGTTAGTTAGAGATAATATTGAATGAAATTGCGATGCGCTACCAGATTTTGAACGAAGTTGTGTCGAATCTGGGGTTGAATGTTGAGTATTTCTATTATCTAGACTCTGATTTTCAATTACAGAATTCTGTATCGGTGGTGGTGGTATCCATAATTCCGGATATGCTGATATTAAGATATCTTTATCAAAATAAATAATACGCGAAACTGAAATTATGAATTCATTCCCGACCAACTTAATTGGACATGGGTAATTTGGACTAATATAAAAACACATTGTATAAAGGGACATTTCCAATTCCGGTGATGTACCTACGAATAAAGTTGTTACGTCCTGTGGAGTATCATATAAACGTGATCTAACTTTAACCACCGCTCCTTTCTGTGAAAAAATGAAATATGAAAAGAATCCTTTAATAATCAGATTCTATTTTGACGGATAATCAAAGAATAAGAAACAATAGGTTAATAAATTTACTCACGTCTCCAAGTGAAGTGTGCGTGATGTATCCAAGATAATTTAGTTGATTCTCCACTTCTTTTTTCGCATAATAAATCCAATTGTGCAATCCAATAATTTCACCATCGATTTTCTCTGCGAGAAATACAGTTTCGAAACCTGAACTACTATCTACTTCACTCCTTTTGAATTGTGTAAACCAAATTCTCTTCATGGCATTTTTAAATTCATACACATCATCTGATATATAACCTTTCTCAACTAAGAAATTCATGGTTCTTTTCATCACTTCTGTGTCAACAATTGCATTGATCAAAGTATTTTCCTCATCTCTTTCTTGTTCCGAAACGATTTCCTTCACTTTCGTGTCTAATTCATAGTTATCATGAAGTGTTAATACGGCTTTGATAGTTGGAATTTCCCAAGCTGAGTCATTGACGGTTAAAAAATTTTCTGGTGCATCGTCCTTCGTACTGCCATCCGTTTTTTGTCCTTGAAGTTTCATATTAATGTGTTTGAATGCATTGTTGATATCTTTTCTTAACAATTCTTCACTTAATTCTTCTATTTCATGTTTAAAAGTAGTACGGCCCATAGGACTGATAAATTTCAATTCCTCTTCAACAGGTTTTGTTGATGCCACATTTGCAGAGTTTCCATTCGATGCCACTCCACTTGGTGAAGCTAATGGTAAATTAGTATTCGAATTAGATGCGCTCTGATTCGGAATAATTGGATTTACAGATGCTGGAATTGCCTCCGCTTGATTATTAATACGATCAGCAGGTACTGCTGCAGATGTACCATTGTTATAATAATTATTATAAGTTATCTGTGTATGAGTAGCACCCGGAACTGCTGCAACTGGTGCACCTCCATAACTGTGACTTGGAATATTGTGAATGCCACCAGGCAATATTCGATTGACTGCAGAATTTACTGCTGCATTTACACCAGCATAAACAAATGCTTCTTTAGCTAATTGTCCAATACCAGGTCGTGAAGATTGTCCAGATTGTACAAAAATAGTTTGTGGTTGAGCATAGCCACCAACTGGTGGATTATAACCAGCGCCAGGAGTATAAGAATGCCCGTACGATGGATTATACGCATTCGGCTGATATGGTTGTTGATAACCAGGATTATGACCGCCATATGCTGGTGGATGATATGACTGGCCCTGAGGATAACCTCCATGTGTACCATAATTTGGCGCGTGTCCCATGGCGGTAGCGTAATTTGGAGGCTGACCTCCAGGAGTTCCATAATGTGGAATAGATGGGTTATTATTATGTGATCCAGATGGGTACGGTGCTGATGGATTGTGAATTTGACCTGTTTGTATATGTCCGGCTGATTGTTGGCCAAATGCACCGCCCGTATTATGTCCATAACCACCAGACGGTTGATAACCCGATGATTGCACATTAGTAGCACTTGTTTTTGATATATGCTCTGAATTGGGTACTGATGCTTTATTATTTATCGATGTCGGCTGCTTAGGTGGGACATTCCAACCAATTTGACCAGGATTTGAGCCACCTTAGTTTTAATAATATTTTTTTGTTAATACAATTTTTTCCATAAATTTATATTAAATATTTTAGACTAACCAGGTGATTGCTGTCGATTTGGATGTGATGTTGGGTTTTTGTATGTCGATGGATTATAACTGCCCTTGCTTGAACTTGAACTTCCAGTCCTACGATTGCTACTTTTTTTACCAGCACAGCATACGCCTATTACAAATTCTCAAATGAATGTTATATGTAATATTATGTTGCAAAATTTTATGCATTAAACTGAGGAATTTATGTATTAACACGAATTGAATAATAACGTCGTCGTGATATAAAATAAATTATTCGAATCATCTGTGCAATTTGTTCGTGATTATTTCAATCATTTTGATTACAGTGTGTTCTTTTAAAAAATGAAATAATAATAATAATAATAATAATAATAATAATAATAACGGCACAAGATAAAACTGAAAATTAATTTCTTGAAAAAAATATAATTAAAATGTGATGACGCAGTAGAATTATTACGAACACGGTCACGCTTTACGAAGATTTTTCATAATCAATGCGTTGAATTTCAAATTATATAAATAAATTTAATGATAATATTGTGCAGAAATATAGAAAGTACTCACAAAATAAAAGTGTAGTTAACACGACCAAACTAATCAAAGAATGCAGCTTCATTTTATCAATTTTTGTTTTCCTTGTCACTTGTTCGAATGTGCTTTTTTTTTTCTTTTTTTAATACAACACTGCTAAAATCCTATCATTCGGACAAATAGAATACTACTAACCAACGGTGCAGTTTCTTCTTTTCAGTTGAGTCACGCCACGTCAATAAAAATGAGTATGTATACAATACATGTATTTATTTTTGGTGTTAATGTGTGAGTCAACCATTCACGTTAATGCAGTCAGGTTGTGCGTCACGCATGGTTACCTTTTCTCGTTTCAAGGATATTATCGGAGTTGTAGATTTTATTTTAACTTGCTCCTCGTGCATATATTCCCTGATTTCAGGAACTTATTTTATGCTTTGCCCTTGAGAACAATTATACAGTCTGCGTAGAACCAGAGGAGGGGGATTTAAAAGTAAGGTTGACAATAATAGTTGGAAATATGGGGGTACGTAATAGTTTTCAATTAGACTATACGACATGCGTCATACTTGTAAACAAGCCGTATTCACTTGTTGAACGTAAAATCTTTACTGTCGGCCCTGTGAAAAATTGGACAGTAAAATATTTATTCAAGCCCATACACGACATCCATTCGATTGGTTTCGTTGTAATTACTTACTTAGTTCTGTTAATATGGAATGAGAAAAAAACTAAGATAGTCATTTTTAACTTATTGAAATACCCAGTTGACAAAAGAAAAAAGTTTGGAAAAATATCAATCCATTCTCGAGATATTGTGGATAAAGTGATTTTCAGATATTGGCGATTTTCGGTGTATACTGAAAAAAATCATGAAAAATTTTAAATCATCTTTATTTATTCTTGAATTAAAGTCTGCATGACCGGTTGAATGAATATATCGAGGCTCTTCGTTGTCTATTAATATTCCGTCATATGAATTTTATGAATAACTGAATTAATAATTAACTTTTAATAAACTTTTATTGCGTAACATGGATTATATATTATAATGGTTATATATCAAAGTCATATTATGAAAATGGGAATCAATTTTTACATTATAAAAAATATTGTTCATCATTATGTACTGGAGACTTCTTTAGCAATAAATCTATCAAGAATAGCTTCGCTTGGATAATCAGGTACTGACAATTGACGAAATCCTTCATCATCAACAAAACAGATTTCATGTCCATCCTAAATGAAATAGATAAAATAATTTGGATAATCAATTTTCAAATTGAATTAAAATTTTAATTTAATTTTATTATTATTCGTTTGTGAAATTACTTACTGGATCCGCAAGAATAATCACGCGTACTGATGCTTTTCCAGGTGTATCAAGTTTTATTAAATCCGTAAGAATTTTATATTTACTTTCTTGAATTTTTTCTCGGAGCTGCGGTTGATCCGCATATGGGATTGCAAATGCAATTCGTCCATATGCTTTTCCGTGATTAATTTTAGTCCCTGAAATTAAAATCGCATAAATATAATGCGACATTAAAACCCATTATTCTTGGAAAGTTATAACAATTTACCAATATCTTTTAATTCTAACTTCGCTTGGTAATCCCCATAGCCTAAAATTACACTTTCATCCTTTCGATCGTAAATTTTCATTGACAATACACCATGCCAATAATCAATACTTTTTTGCAGATTTGAACATGCTAATGTCACTTTTTCGACAGGATCTGAAATAATAATATTTTATATAATTTTATAAAATTAAAATAAATAAATAAAAAGATAGATAAATATTATTCACAATAATATAAACAAATTAATTATGATGATACCTATATCATTTATTTGGTCATCATTAATGACAAAATATTTATATCCTCCTGGTGCTTCTAGTACAAACAAACCATTTTCTTCATGTATTGGCCACTCATTTTTTTTCGCCCGTTCAATTATTTCTTTCGATCTTATTGTAATTCCACAAAAGTCATTTCCAAATTCATATTTATTTATTCCGTAATTGTATGTCAATTCAATTACGAAGTGAGTGTCTTCTGGACCATAGCCAATCATGGTTTTGCTCCATCGATTCCCATATGGTCTTTCAAAGATATAAAACTAACGTGTACTGTGTTTTCTATTGTAGTTTTACCAATTCATTTATGATACTTACCCATTACATGCTGCTTCGCAACCATCAGCGAATTCTTCATGCCTCAATACCTGTGTCATTCAATATAGAATAATGACATTTAATGGTTATAAAGAATCTATTGCAATTATCTTCTAAAAGAAAGCGAAAGAAATTTACCTTCATTCCGAGAATTTCTCGATAAAATTTCACGGTAAGTTTTCGATCAGGTATTTTGAAGACGTAATGTAAAGCTCTTGCATTTAACATTTTTTTTATTTTTCAACACAGACACGAAAATAAAATTTTTTATTTCTTGAAAAAAATCAAGATTTAAATATGTACAGTACAGTAAGATTCCGAGTAGTATCGAGTCCCCATGGAAGGGGAAACGTACATAAGTACAAGTCACGTACATATGAGAAGCGCGCTTCGGTTAGCTTCGGACAGTAGAAGAGAGCGGACAATATATTTCTGTCGTCGTTCTTCGAATTGAAACGAAACTGAACGATGTTGAACGATGTCGTTCCGGCTAGAGGGCTAAGAAATTGTCGGTAAAATAATCTATATATGGTTTTACCAACATGTTTATATGAAAAAGATGGTTTACCTACAAACTCATATGAATGACCGCCAAAAATATTTAAACTTTTCAGCACTTGATACAAAAAAGTAACTCCTTTTCTTCAGTTATGAAAATTGAACTTTTCATTTAACCAATTCATATACATATCTTTTCTTTTTACTGAATTGAGAGAGCATCAATTTATTCATAAATACTTAATTCAAATATAAATTTATAATTGTTGGTTACATGTGGAACTTCCATGCAACAAATTTTTTTTCTTGATACATCACATACAAAACTTACGCAAATATTCACAAAACATCCCCCCCCCCCACACACACACACCTCCCTACTTCCCTCCAATTCACGATTACAAAAATAATAAACAAATCAATATTCAAGATCTTTTGACATGGAAAATTTGATTCTCTGGTGATCATGTAGATATCTTTTTACGTGATGTGGATTTTCACATACATTATAATTATGGAGACGGTGATATATGTTTAATATGATGAAACAAATGGCAGTGAATTTAAAGTGGTATTCATCAATTTATTTATATCGAAATTGGAAGGAAATATATTTAATCGATATCTCGTATGTAAAATTGTTAATATTTGTAATACTATGTAAAAATAGAATTACAGATACTATATAAATATAACATAAATAAAATATATTATTTGCATTCTGATGAGGACAATTATTTGGGAGAATGACTATTAATAGTTTATAATTTCATAATGATGGATTATAAAAACATATTTAAAATGTAAAATGATAGTATATAGATATTATTTAAAATGGCGCGGAGAATCGCTGTCAAATTCAAAACTTTAGAGCGCTTTTTTCTGTTTACATTTTGACATCACATCACGTGATGCCACATTCCTTAATGTGCCAGCTCTAGTAGCTACGCGTATCGACGATTAATAATATTTACATTTGTTCAGTAATTGTTAAAATCAAATTTGGCCGCGCTCATCCTTATGCAAAATGATGGCAGCACGCACCATCATCGAATAACTCTCAATGTTTCGATTCAGCAATGGGTCAATCCATTGAATAATTTTCGGCACGCTGTGGCCCTTGGCGACACGACTACCGGCGCAGCGTGGCCATTGTCTCCAACGTACTCAACCTGTGGGCACGCGTCGTACTCATTTGCTCCTTTTTATTGCGTCTCAATAACGATATTATAAATTTTATATGTGTGTTGACTCAACGATATTACTCTGTGCTAATCAAAATTGTGTAATAATCATAGTTCAACTCAATTTAATTAATGATGATCATTTGTTCAATCATTGTATGTAAAATTCAATTTTTTTTTTCTTTCTAGTGCAACTCAACTTAAAATAAATAATATCATTTTATGTTTCTTTTATACTTTTCATTAATATCAATTCATAATAAATTTAATATATTATTCTTCATATTGTGAAAACAAATCCAAGTGTAATTATTTTCTTGTGTACTTTAGTTGTTAACATTTATTTTTTTTCCTTTTTCCAACTTCCAGTGGATCCAGATTTTTTTATAATTTTATTATTTTTTTAACATCTCAAACAACATTATTCTATGATATTCGACCAGTCGAGATAGTCGGTATCGTACCACGGTCGAGACAACAAGCCAACGTAACTCTATTGTAAATTTATCCTTCACATATCGTACTTAATAAATTCACGAACTTCAATTTTATATCGCTAGCTGGGTTTGTGTAATATATCTATTTCTACATACATGCCTATCCGCTACATATATACCTGTGCCTGAACGACTATTATTATTGTTTTTTATGATCTTTTATGACACCCGGTCGGATGCATAATCCTCCCGAAAGAGCAATAAATACAAATAAGAACGAATCGTACAGCAATAAAGACTTTAGAAAAAGCAATAAATACTAACAAGGATGATCAGTACGGCGATAAGGATCAATAACAACTTAGAAGGACTAATAATGACTTTTAAGGACTCAAAAATTTCATCTCGGGTATCTGTATGTGCATGATTCAATCGCATATACATTGATTATCAATAAATTATGTATACATTCGGAATATATTCTAAATAATGTGTATGGGGTATCCTGATTTTTCTTCAAAGGTAATTGGTGTTTCGAAAGGGAAGATTAAAGAGCATGTGGCCCTGAGAGCTCTGAGGTAGGGCGAATATTTCAACTCCGGTGATTTTATTGATTTTACATTATCTGTGTTATCTCGAAAATTTTTTCAACAATTATTCCGTTGTTTTGTATGTTGAAAGTCACATTTTTTTCGATAAGAAAATGCTTTGAATCTGTCGCGTCTAGAATACCGTGCAGCAGTAAAAGATATTGAATGAAATGTTAAAAAAAACAAACAATTGGATAGAGTGTTCTCAGGATTAGTTGAGCCGAATTACCCACCGTTTTATACGTACATATTAGACATATTGGACTTGAGCGATTGATTTATTTAATCAGGCTTAGAAATCGGTTTCGTATGAGAATTACAATTATGAAAGGAAATAGATGTATAGCTATTTTTCATTTATTCGAATATCATCAAATATTTCTGACCGATAGTTTTGTTATTTTGCATGACATAGGCAATGCTAGGACGAACTAAAATTGCTTTGGATCATTCAGATCCAATATGTGTTTCAGTCACAAATTCCAATCGAATAATCGACAGAATGAGCGCGCGATCGTCATTTTTTTCTCTTTTCATGATATCGTTTAATTAATACAATTATGAATATTGAAATGTTTTTCGCACAATATTTCATTGATACGGGATGAAAAGTATAGGGTAAGAATACTTATAAGCATTGTTTTTGTTTATATTGATTCATACATTTTTTATTGGTACAGTTATGTTATTTCCGAAAAATTGAATTGTTTCATTGATTCTGGATTGGTGTAGAGTTCTCATTTGTAGAGATTGCAATTCGTCTAACAAATATTTTATTGCTTTTATCTTATTTTTTTTCATTATTAATATGTGTATGATCTAATTGTTCCCGACAAACAAACTAGTAATTTTTCAATCCAATATTCGCATATCATTTTTGCCATGCCTCCTAATTCTAATTTTTTTATGTCGATTTGAGAATGATATTATTCATGTAAGAACATTTGCATATATATACAACTACACGTGGGATTTTATGGTCATTTGCAGATAGTTAGTGAGATTTGTCTGTTCAAATATTATATTTACACTCTGTAAGAAAATCGATCAGGAATTGATTTGCAGATGATATGCTTTTTAATGTGGTTTACATGAGAAAATGAATTATATTGTTTTTATACAACTCTCGGTCATGTGGATAAAGTGCTAATGAATCATTAGACTTTTTTTTTGTTGACATTGAGAATGAAAAAATAGATAAAACTATTATTTTCTAAGTTTATTATATTTTAATCTAGTTTATATCAATATGACAATTGATGCAATATATTGTTGATATACCAGGATAATGTTGCATCTTCAATGTTATTAGCCATGTGAAAAAATTATGTAAGATGTGTCATTATTCTGGCAGACCAAAGACAAATCACCACTAGTATCGAGCACTTAAGTCAAGTAGCTATGAGAATAAGTATAAGAATTTATATATCATATATATATATATGTAAGTTGTCGCGAATGCTACATTATATTTTCATTTCTCGCGAGCTCACCATCCTACTGGCAATTTCCAAAATTTTTATCAAATTCCAAACACGTTGTCATAAATAACTGATTAATAATACAATTAAAAATCTTAATAATATGCAGATCGAAACTTAGTCGAGGTGACTGGGTTAATCATGTATTCAAAAAAATCAAGAAAGTAATAGATATGTCGTTAGTCAATATGATAAGTTTGTTTGTTTTCAAATAAAAGTATGGAATTATTGTTGAGTCAGACAAGTGAAATTTTCATATCAAGCGTAGATTTTAATGAACCATGCTCTGGACCATTGCTGTCAAAAAGACAAAGAGGAAGTATCAGCTTCATAAACGAATCTCTTATCTCAACTTTCGACTAATGTAAAGTTTTCATTAGGAATCATCAATTTAGAATATAATAAATTCAAAGAAGAATTCAAAGATCTAAATTTGTGATTCAGTTGCAGTTTATCGAGTTGTAAATTTGTTCAACACAAAAACCGTTGATAGATTGTCAATAGTTATAACATCAGCAGATGCAGCAATTTTTTCGGGAGTATTAATGATTAAAAATAGAACAGGCATATTATAAGCTATGGGCATTCGTGAAACATTATCTGACTAAAGACGAAGTAAAAATGTGTGAGCAATATGTTGAGATACAACAGCATAAAATATATTCCATTTAAATGATGCAGTAGTGAATCTGAATAAATTATTGGGGAGAGATCTATTCTATTTGCCATGCAAGCATCAAATACTTGAACTTGTTTCAAGATCGGATTTGAGAAATTACTCCCAGTTACTGTTGATCCGAATGTTATGCTTTTCATAAAATTAAAAAACTCTTGGATCGATATAAGTAAATCTAATTTCGAAACTGAAATATAAGACCCGATAGTGAAGAATGCCTTACATGACAAAGTAAATTGAATTATATAGTTTGTTGAAGAGAAGTTGAATGAGTCCTTGTCTCGGAATTACTATAAATAGTTGTTGGAATTAGTTGTGGTATTTTCAGGTAAAGTTCCCAAAAATTATAATTTTCATTGACCAGGTGCATTTCATTATGTGCGTTTGATGGCGAAAGCTATTTATGCTTCGAAAATTTACTTGTTTCGGACACAATTCAAACTGAAAAGTGCGGATGAAGCGAAACTTTGCAATATATGTATTTTTATAGTAATAGTTTACGTGCAAGCATGGTTTACTGTTGCTCGTATCATTGGAGCACCAAATCATGATTTACAATTCGTTAAAGCATTGCACACTTATAGATCCACTGATGATTCTGATTACATAAATGAAAAATTTTACACCAAACGTTACACAATTGAAAATATCAATGAAATATTATACGAAAACTTGGACTTTTTTGTAAATCCTGAATCTATTAGATTCTTCGAGAGATTTGATTTGAAATCAGAATTTTTCGAAATGGATTTATGACCAGAGTTATATAGATGTTGAGAACATTCTTAACAAAATAAAAGTTTGATTGTCAATGATTGCATAGAAAGGGTTGGGAAATTAATGGAAGATTTCCGAAGAATCATTGTTACGTTTCCGAAAATCAGTGATAATATATTTTACAAATAGTGAGGGATCATGAAATAAAAATTTCTTACGCTAATGAAATTTATAATTAACTGTACGTACGATGAACTGTAAAATATTTGAAAATGTCAATACCGATTGTCAATAATGAATAGTGATAACTTTTTAATTATACAGTATTAGGAAAAAAAAAGTTTTTTTTTTTTGTTTACTTTTATCAATACAGGAATAAACACTGATTTTCGTAAAATTATTCCATTTACTTTGATGGAAGAAATAAAAAAATAATTTGAGGAAAATGATATGATCAGGATGTAATTTAATGAAAAAAAAAATAATTTTGTAAATTCAATAGTGTCTTGAGTTATGATATATCTACATGTGGTATTATTAAATTTTATCAGCGCTAAAATTTGTTGAATAAGATATATTTCCTTACGGAACACAAAAAAAAAAAAAAAAAAAAAAGTTACATTAATTCCAAACAAACGTTTTGTGCATTTACAATTAGGAAAAATTTTATGTAAAAAATGTTAAATGTGAATGTATCTTTAAAACGCTATTACGTTTTATTTTTCATCTGAACTAGTCGTTTTTTTTTCACATTCTGTAGTGTAATAAGTGTACATCAAAATATTGAACCGATTTTCCCAGTTAAGTATGTTTTAAATGGGATAAACATTTTCGAATCGTTACAATGAAAAAATACTCGTATTCCCTATTTGAAACTACAATCGATATGTCTACGGGTTAATATTGAGCTATTCAGCTCTAATTGTGCACATGTTATATTTTGAAATCCAAAACAGAATAGAGGGGCGTGCTCATCAGAATTCGAAAGTCGTTAAAGTAAGGACCACCCTAATACATATATATGAATATATTTATTGTTTTGTTTTTAAAACCAATATTTATTATAAATCAGTTTGAAAAAAATTGTCATTACTTATGGTTTAGAAATCAAGTAGCACTCAACGTAAATAATACACACATTTCCATTTTCCATTTTCCATCTTGAAACAGAGTTATTAATTGAAAATTTAACAAATCGAATGCATTATAGAATATATACAAATATTTTATTTTATTATTACATTCATGTATCGGCTGTGTTCGTATCAACATAATATTCAGTCATAATAATTATCTCAGTAGAAATTTAATAACTGCGTCCAAATAATACGAAAGAATACGGTTTGTTTTTACAACTAGGATGAATACATTTTAATGATTCTAATGAAACATCTGTTGGTTGATCATGTGGTAAGCATAGACTTTTGGCACCCATGGAAGGTGCACCAACCTCATCATCACCACCCTCGCGTGTGCTATCAGCCTTTATTTTATCCTCACATCCAATTTCACCGCAAAACGGAGCCAATAGTAAATTCTTCTTCTCTAACTCCGTGCAAAACTGGCTCCAATCTTTACATAGCTTAATATGTTCTTTTAATTCCGCATTGGCTCTGTAAAAACACCGAAATAAAAGTATTAGTATCAAATTATATTTAGATGAAGAGTAGATATAATCGTAAGAATTTTTTAAAATTTACTTCTCAAACATATCCTGTTGAATTGTCTCCAAGATACCATTAACAGAAATAAAAACATCACTCCTGTCAATTGTTATGCGATTAAAATTATCGCGTCTCACGATAGTTACTTGATTTTTATCTAAATCTTTGAAACCTAATTCAACTCTCAATGGTACACCTTTCAATTCCCAATGATTGAACTTCCATCCTGGACTGTAGTTATCCCTATCATCACGTTTCACTCTCAAAACTCCATTTATACTCAATTCTTCTTCTAATTTAAGGCATTCATTCATTAATTTATTTCGCTGATCAATTGTAGTTGTTGCTGTAATCCCACAAGGAATAATGACAACCTGAACAGCCGCAACTTTTGGTGGTAATACTAATCCTTTATCGTCACCATGTACCATTATCATGACCCCGATTGTTCTCGTAGTTAATCCCCATGAATTTTGATAAACAAACATTTTTTCATCATTATTTCCAGTTTCAACTTGTATATCAAACATTTTTGAAAAATTTTGTCCCAAATGATGACTGGTAGCACCCTGAATAGCTCGACCACTAGCGGGAATGTATGCTTCAACTGTCATGGTATAATCACCGCCAGCGAACTTTTCTTTTTCCGTTTTGCGTCCACGAACGACGGGAATCGCCAATAATTCTTCATAAACACGCGCATAAAGTTCAAGAATATCCATGACTTCTTTCGCTGCCTGTTGTTGTGTCAAAAACGCTGAATGTCCTTCTTGCCATAAAAACTCACGAGTGCGTAAAAACGGTTGAGGATGCTTGAATTCCCAACGTACGACATTGTTCCATTGATTCAATCTTAATGGTAAATCTCGGTGTGATTTCAGCCATTTCGCGTATGCTGGATACATTACAGTCTCAGATGTTGGTCTGATTGCAATTGGTTCAGCTAAATCAGACTCTCCACTCTTTGTGACCCACGCAACTTCTGGTGCAAAATCAGCAATATGAGTTTTTTCTCGTTCCAAGGCGGCTTTACTTACGAAAATTGGAAAGTAGCAATTCTGTACACCCATTTTTTTTATTTTGGCATCAAAAAAATCTTTTATCACGTCCCAAACTGCATAACTCCACGGGCGAAGAATGTAACAACCGGACACGTCATAATATTCAATCATTTCACCTTTGGTAATCACTTGAGAATACCAATCTGATAAATTTTCATTCTTTTTTGCTTCTAATCCTAATCGCGTTCCAGTTTTTACACTCTCTGATTCTTTGTTAGCTGGATTATTTTTCTGTTTATCTTTCTTCTGTGATTCATTTGCAGGTTTTCGTTTCGTGTTTGATTCGTTTGAACTCGCTGATGGTTCCCATTCCTTACCAGACAATGTTTTATATTGACTTTTGAGATTCAATAATACTTTGACTTCATCATCAATTAATTTCTTATTAGATTTATCTGCTTTTAATTTCCTAATTTCATTTCCCTGATCCACAATCTTGCCATTCAATGTTTCCGCTGTTTCTTTCGGTGTTTTCATTGATTCGAAGTTTGTTTGTGGCTTCCAAGCATTTCCTGATACATTTTTATATTTATCCTTTAACGCCAACAGTGTTTTAACTTCTTGATCAATAACTACTTTATCTACTTTTTCTGCTTTTAATTTTCTAATCTTATTTCCCTGATCCTCAATTTGTTTATTGATTATATCAATATTATTAGATGCTGGTTCAGAGCAGTCTGCCATTTTTTTCAATGACGTTATTGACTGTGAATTTGATTGTGGCTTCCAATCATTACCCGAAACTCTCTTAAATTGATCCTTTAACTTCAGTAATATTGTAACCTCTTCATTAATAAGTTCTTTTTTTGCTTTATCTGATTTTAATCTCCGAATTTTGTTACCTTGATCTTCGATTTCTTTATTAATTAAATCGATATTAG
The DNA here is from genome assembly GCA_963920625.1 of Dinocampus coccinellae. NCBI lineage: Eukaryota > Metazoa > Arthropoda > Insecta > Hymenoptera > Braconidae > Dinocampus > Dinocampus coccinellae. The sequence continues at coordinate 1,170,102 of OY987191.1, forward strand.
TTGATGACTTTTCAACACCATTTGTTATGTTTTCATTACTCTATAATAAAAAAATTAATAATTTTACATATGAGAAAGAATATGCAACGTGTCAAAGGGATTTTTTTCAGCTGCCATATTCAATTTTAACGGGATATTGACGACCATAATGAAATATTCTTTGAAAATTCGCGCGAAAACGAATGAAATATACTTACAGTGTTTACTGTCTGTTTGTTGTTCGTGGCGACATCCGAATTTTCAAAAGAAACCGGAGCTGTTGCATGTCCATCAGGAATGTGAAACAATACTAATGGACGTTCACGAGATGTGTAATCACTCAAAGGTGCATAAGGAACATCACAGCGAAAAAATCCTTTGCGTTGCAATTGAATTATTTCGCCTTTTTTCACTCGTTTCAATTCAGCTTCACCCATCATCCAAATTTCTTTCTGAAATCAACAAATGCAAACCATCAAAACAATAAAAAAATCAATTGGCAAAAAGAAATAAAACTAATTACCTTGGTGTCTTTAGCAACAAAATCTTTGAAATCATCGTCTTTTCCAAGCAAAGGTTTACTGATAATGTGATTAAAATAAACTGCAACGCATGGAACCAAATCTGAAGTTAGTCCTGAGATCTTTTCTTTTTCATCTGTATCATCCGCTGCCAACCATGTTAATTTTAAAGTATTTTTAAAATCTTTATTGTCCAGATTCATCGTCACTTTTACTTGAGTAATTACCCCACTTGCTTTTTCCACCTTATTCACCATTAAATTGCCCCAATTAACAAAAGTTGCATTCTGATTTTCAGTTAATAATTCAGCGTCGCTACGTTCAATAAATAAGCGTCTACTCAGTCTCACTCTTTTTGTCCCAATAGCCGGATCTTTGGGATGATTTTGCACAGTTAAATATGTTTTATCACCAATATCACCATCAACAATTACGGGAATCAAATCATCAGCATTTAATGCGGTATACCTAACCGCAATTGGATCAATAACTTTTTTATTATAAGCCCAAATTTTATCCCACTCCATAAATACAACAGAACGCGAGCTCCCCTGTGCAATTATAAATTGTTTCAAACCAGTAACAGTCATTCCACGACGAAGTATACCACGTACAGTGGGAAAGCGTGGATCATCCCAACCATCAACAATTTTTTCATCGACAAACCATGTTAATTTACGTTTACTCAATACTGTATTTGTCATATTCAAGCGCGAAAAGTCATAAATATATGGCCGACGCAATTTTAATGCATCAATAAACCAATAAAATTGATCATCTCTATCATGATATTCTGTTGTGCGCAAAGTGTGTGTTACACCTTCGATTGAATCAATAATTGGACATGCAAAATCATATGTTGGGTAAACATTATATTTGTTTCCAGTTCTCGGATGAGGTTCAGGCTTGCACCGATAAATTACTGGATCTCTCATACAACCATTAGAAGATTCATAATCAATTTTCGCTCGGACACAGTTTTCCTGGCCTATTTTGGTCCCCTTGATCATTTCATTCCACAATTTTAGATTTATTTCAACTGAATTATCTCGTGTTTTCGATGGTAGTTTCTGTTCACGTTCTTGTTTTACTATCAGTGCTGGTGTGTCGTCAACAAATGCTTTACCATTTTTAATTAATTCTTCACAGTATTGTAGCATTACATCAAAGTAATCAGAAGAATGAGTGAAACGGTCAGGTTTAATCTCTAGCATTTGTAAATCTTCTAATATTGCTTGTTCATATTCAACCTTTTCTTTCGCTGGATTTGTATCATCAAAACGCATTATCAATTTCCCATGAAATAAATCAGTATAATATTGATTTAATAATGCAGCTTTTGCATGACCAATATGCAAATAACCGCTAGCTTCTGGTGGAAATCGTAAAACTACTTTTCCCATTTCAGCAAATGGTAAATCAATGAATGCCCCTTCTTCTTTACGAACATTTGGTGTATTATTTTTCGTACTTTTCGTTTGTCTTTTTTTTGTTTGTTCTATTTTTGGTAATTTTTTTACTGATGAAAATGATTGTATTAATTTGTACCAACGATTTATATGAGGGAATTTATGACTATCAATGGTTATATCGTCAAATAAATTCACTGAAAGTGTCGAATAGATGAAAATATCGGCGAGTGTCAAATTTCCACCTACTAAATATGTTTTCATTGTTAATGAATGATTCAGATATTCAAGAGTATTTGCAAATGTTTTTCTATCTATCAATTGCCCTAAACAAAGTGTCATCCAACTATCAATTTGTGTGCGCTCCAGAATGTTTTGTCCTCCTAAATTTATTAAATGACATTGTATTGGATGAAAATTGTTATAAATTTAAAAAGTACAGAAATTATATGTTCAATTTTTTTTTTACATTACCATATAAAGTGTCATCAAATGTCCGTGCTAAATAACGTGCAACATCATGATTAGTTTCACAAATAAGTTCATTCTTGTCAAACAATTGGATATTTCCACGAAATTTCCAAATTTTTGGATAATCTATCTCGATCGTGACTTTGCTTTGCGAAGAAATTAAATTCGCCGTGATCAAGGCTCCTGGTTTTTTAGAAAAAATATTCGTATGATTGAAGATCAAAATAGATGATGCAAATAAATATATGAACAAATAGAAGAAAAATAATAAGACAATTTACTTACCAATTGGAAGATCATTCGGATTTGCATTTATTTTTAAAGTCATTTTTTATATTATTATATTCGATAGATTTTATATACGATGATAATTGACCATATAAATCATATAAAATATCAAATTGCAAATGTTGCACGAAGTATCCGTTCCAAGTACAAGCCGGGAAGAATTGGGTTAGAATTTCTAATTTAGAAATTTACAACCGTAAAAATCGACGAATATCTTAATCTACTGATTTTTGTAGAAAGAGTCAATTCATTGGGGATTATGTGGCGGCGGTCTGCAACAACGTACACGCCTCTACATGAACTCATGCGAAATAATTTTCCCACTAGAAAAATGCCTCTGGCGAGAACACAATAATAAATAAATTTTTTTTCTTTCCCACCCATATATATAATACTCTTATATTGCTAATTGAAGTTTAGAGAAAAACGAAATCATTATGGTACAGATATATATGTGTGTCTCTTTGACAACTTCGAGATATATCCTCATATCTGAGAATTGAGCATGCAGCACGCTCAATAGGAGTATTACATATATGGTTGTGGCCATGGGAACTAGAATCTTTAGACTTCATGGTCGGTGCTCACAGCGAATAGTGGAACATAGAAAGCTGCTATAGGCGAATGAAGATAAGATCCCAGGGCCGTAGTGGCATATACGCGTACTAGTGGTTATGTATAGTGACCTGATGTTTCTTTTGCTTATATGCATATTCATTTTATTAAATTTTCTCTTATAGCATTAAAATATTGAATAACTATCACAATGATATATTTTATGAATAAGTAAGTATATTTCCATCATTAATTCAAATTACATCATATGTTATGTATAAGAATACACTGCTCAAATAGGTATTCAACTACCAATGAATGTTGGTTAACTGATATATTAGTAATAAATAAAAGCTACAGTGTAGAATAAGCAGTAGAATTTATTTATCTCATGAATGGTCTTATATTGTTTTATATATTATTTAGGATGAACAGTAACATAAAGTTACGATTAAATTAATATTTCATATTCTTAGAGGCTACTCCAAATTCAAGATGTGTTTGCGAAGGAGAAGAGATTGTAGAAACCGGCTACATTATATTATGCAGAAAACTTAATAATATTAATAAAAATAATGTGTCATTATATGCTTTATGCCGCTAAACTTCAGTCATTGCCGCGAATCTTTATATTATATAAAGAATTTTGAATCTTAAATTTCAAACATCGCATGTGACAGAAATATGTTTATGCAAGGCTGAAAATTCAGGGAGATGCGAGCATGTATCTGCTGTACTTCTGTTGTGTACAATCTGTTCGTGTATTCTACTATGAAAATCTATGATCATGCAATAATTACTCAAATATATATTTTATTTAAGAGTTTATCCAAATAGTATATACAAAGAGTAACGTATATTGCTCTATTCTCAACTGCAAATCAATGTAGAAAATACATTCCAGTATTAATTTCCACAAGTTGCCTAAGATCGGTAAAAATTTCATTAAATATGAAAACAAATATGGATTAATTTGAAAAATTGATAGGCAAAAGCCTGGATTTTAAAATTAAAAATTGGGAAACCCGTATGTAAATATATAAAAATATGTTCGTTACATTTCACTGACAGTGATTTCATATACAGTAAGTCATGAAAATTTCAAATTACTTACAAATAAACTGATTCCACTAATGTTTTAGAAACCAATTCCAAGAGACGTAATTTTTCGACGGAAATCGCAGTGTTGTTCTTAAATCTGTCCATTTATACCAGTACCGATTTCACAAGAGGTAAGCGCTTGCTTACCAGAAATCACAATAAGACCGATCATGTAGAGGTATCAGATCAAGATAAATTAAAAGAAACTGAAAATGACTGAACTAATTTTGATGATGGACTATTAGCAGCAGATGGGTTACTTGAATTACAAAATACTGTGAATTGTACAGAAAATAAGAAACTTGTGCGAAATGTAGAAGTTCAAGTTAATACGTACAGAAATTCAACGGTGTGTGATATTATGAAAAATGATGACTCTCAAATACATTACTTGGATCAAAGTCTTTTTAATTATATGTTATAGTTTCTTTATACTTTAGCTTTTACTTATTACAAAAACATCAATTAATCAATATTAATTGGTTAGTTGAGGGCTTGCTTTAGCAGTGTATATTTATGCATGACATGTAATGTAATTTGATTTAATGATGAAAATATAATTATTTAGTCATAAATTATATTACTATAATGATTATTTAGTACTTGAATGTATTGGGCTCAACGAATATTGTCAAATAAACAAAAAATATCTCAATATATCGATACTCTGATATATCGATAGATATCGCGTATCCCTAGTGGAATATACCCATGAGTTATGACTTATAACTTATGAGTAAAATCAGTCGAGTTAACACGTGTTTAACATAATTTTGTTTTTTGTAAAAAAAATTAATAACAAAAATGACTAAAAGAAGAATGAATACCGATGATAAAGCATTGATTGATGAAAAAAAGATACGATTAAAAAATAATGAAGTTGAATCAGGTGAGTAATTGGCAAATAATTACAGTAGAGATTTATTATAACCTAACAAATTCGATACTTATTTTTCATGCAATTATTTTATATTTGTTTTGTTTTTTTTTCTTCTGAAAATAGATATTGATGGAAATATTGAAAAGGAAACATTAACAAATGATTCAGAGAATCAAATAAATGGAGTATATGTACGTAAAGTATTGAAAGGAGCGGGTGGAATCGGGATACTACGAAAATTTGTATCAATTTGCAATAATCAAAAAAGTGATTCTGATCAAGATTTAGCAAGTGAATACATAGAAGCTAAAGGTGGAGTACTAGAAATATTGCAATTACTTGATAAATCCGATAAAAAAAATACCGCAAATACTGCAATAATTTTTTCTGCGATGCAAATCGTCATAATGAAGTAAGTAAACATTTATCCAAAGAGAAAAAAAAACTTATTTGACTTTTCTCAATGAAATCATATTTTTATTCATTTCATAGAACTATATCGAAGTATCCCCATTGTATAATCAATGCTGAACAAGCGTGTCGTCATTTTGTGAATTCTCATTTATCATTAGTACATTCAATGCTTTCATCACAAAGTACTCCACAACACCGGAAAATTTGTTTACGTTTGTTAACTGCGATCGTAACATTGGGTGGAAGTTTCCCGCGCGAACTGCTTGGGCATTTATCTTTTCATTCACAAACTTTAGAATTACTTTGCCAACATACAAAACCAAGTGATTTAAATAATGTAAGAACATGCTTTATACATTTTAATATTTCATTTCTGGTTGATGGATCAATCGGGGTTATTCGATCATTATTAGACAAACGAGATCTACTTGCGAGTATATTTCCGGGTTTAATATATGATCCGCCATCGATAGTTCATTTAGTTTTGAATACAGTGAAAACTTACGTATTAGAGAATAATTTGATCAGTAAGACAACGAAATTGCATTTATTTTCTACACCAGTTTTACAAAATTTTGTTAATTTATATAATTGGAAAGGGCCGTCAAATTGGCCAGGAATAAATCGCAAAAAGTCTAAATCAATTACAGAATCTATCAATGCTGAAGATAAACGAGTATGTAATTGTGAATCATTTGATTTTATGCTAAATAATCAGATGTAATCTAAAGTTATATTGTTTTTTTTTAGAATGTTATTGAAACACTACATGAATTTTTACTATTACTCCTTACATCGACACGTCATGGAATTATTTTTAATGATAAAAGTCTTGGTACCAGTGGTCGCAAATATAACCAATCGGCCAATTCTATTTTGCAATCTCTGGATAAACCTTGGGAACATGAAATGCCATGCGAGTTAGTCATCAAAATACTTATATCATCACCAGATTTAATTAAATCACAATTAACATCTATGGAAGCATTTATGGTACCACGATTATCAAAAAAATGGATTCAATTAATGCAATTTATACGCGTAATTGTTGAGACAATTGATCATGAACAAATTTTAATACCAAGTTTGAATGAATTGTCATTGCCACAGTTGATTTCTGCTTCGTTGACACTTGCAATGCCTCAAATTGTTCTGAAAAATGCAATATTACCGGCTATAAATGATACAAATATTATTTTATGTCACGAAGCAATTAAATTATTGACAGTTATGATGAAACAAATGAAAAAAATTTTAGAGTTAGTAGAAAAAAATAATTGCTATGATGTAAATTATTTTTTGAAATTTAAGGGGGCGATCCGCGATTATATTATTAAAAATTCAGCAAGTATGAATGATATATTCAAAGCATGGCAACAAACTCATATTAAACATAAAACATTAGAGTCCAGGGACGGATCACAAGATAATATTGATATGCCAACAAATATAAATCATTTTTCCGCCATAATCGAATTATTGGAAATTTATCGTGACGTTTGTCCAGAATGTTCGGAGGTATTTGATTCAAATAATGGTGAAGAAATTAAACCAATTATATTATTGGATGCTTTGAAGGTGATTAGAGAAGAAAGTTGTGTGGAAAAATTTAACGAATTAACGGTGAAAGTAATTAACTTCATTTTATCAATTAATCTTGAATATTTTATGACCAATGAGGAATATTTTGGCGATAGCTTAGTATTTTTAATTTCGTTATTGAAAGAGAGTGAATATTCAGAAATGATTACGAATTCTGTCAAAACGATAGAAAAAATTTTGATTTTATCAGAAGTGTTTGAAGGAACGGAAGATCAAATCGAAATATGGATTGACTGTTTCAAATTATTAAATGACAAGAAAAAAATTCGTAATGTCGCCAAATGGTTCGTTGAAATATTAGAACGAACAATCAAACAAACTGACAAATATTTGAATCAAATTATTGAAGCTGAAGAGAAAGTCTCTGATAATGAGATAATAAAAAAGGATCATTTAGAAAATATTATTAATGAACTTTATGAACGTAATCAAATCGGATTGGAGATTAAAATGGCAATGCAACCATCACAATCAATTCCTTTATTATTTTGTGCTGCACTTGATGATTTAAAAAGTAATTCAAACGAAGATATATCAAATTATTTATCATATGTTGCAATATTAACTTTACACTGCCAAATCAATCCTGCGACATTAATAAATTTAACCGAAACTATTGAAACATTGCCAAATAGATACTTATCAAGTTGGAGGGCAGCAAATCAAAATTATATTAAAAAACCATTCCATCATAATGATTTGATACGAAAGTATAGTAAAACTTTATTAACAAATAAAAAAATCACATGGGAAAATATATTTAATGACGAAATCAATTGTATTGATGATGGGAAAGTAATCAAATACTCATTGACCAACTATGAGATAATAATATTGTTAAGAGTTACATTGTTTTACATGACACAGTCAGTGCGACAAATGATAATGGATTACGATCAATTCCAGCGATATAAAAGTTCAATAATCATTTTATTGAGTGTTGCGATAAATCACAATAAAGACAAGAAATTGATTAAAGAATTTTCAAGATTAATATTCACTAATCCAGTTTTATTGCAACATTTCCTGCCGCTTTCAATTGATGTTAATTTTCATTCGTCGGAGTCAATGATAATAAATGAACTTATCTTTGAAATCGTGAAAATAATGAAAAAAACAGAATGGTATAATTTATTATTGAATGAAGAATTCACTCTGTTCAAATGGAAATGTTTAGTGCGAATGAAGTCGCTGATTGATAAATCAATGAATGGTTGGCGAATAAACGAATCAATTGATTTGGCTGAGTGTATTGAGTTATTTCAGTTGAATTCGCATGAAATTTTTGATTTGTTGAACAGGATTTTTGGATTACCAAATAGTATTTTATTATCAATTGATAAATGTTCTTTATCATTATGGGGTGAAATTGTCCCTAGATTAATGGAAACTCAATTGAATAATGATGAAGAAAGTATTGAAAATAATTATACTTGCATTGAAAAATTGTTGTATCATTTGTCGCAATTTTTTACGAAATCTAAAGGTAATTTTGACAGTTGGATAATTATATTGAATAAATATTATCAAAAATATTCGCTTAATATTGCGTCAATCAATGAAAAAATATTCAAACAATTTATAAATAGTGATTTAACTGAACCAGCAATTGAATTGCCATGTACAGTTGCATTTGAAGAAAATATAGAAATTGAAAATGTAAAAACAATATTCGAAATGACAATATCGCATTCAGAGTTTATGAATACGATGCTCGGCAATGATTTTGAAAAAAAAAGTGAATTATTAGAATTAATTTTGAGGCTTGTACGTAAAGATCATTCAGTCATGGCACAAATGCATATACCATTGTATTTATCTGCATACAATGCATCTTTAAATAAATGTGATCAATTAATTTTGATGATTTTGCAACATTACGAGAAGGCAAATATTAAGTTCAATGAATATAAACCGTATTTTTGGGGTGAAGCGGCTGTACATTATTATAGTATTAAAGGCGAAGCTGATACAGCCTTATGGCGGCAGCCATCAACCACACAAGTATTCGATCTATTCAACATTAATATGGTGACAAATACTATTGAAAATTTTCCAATTAATCGAAATTTGAATGCTACAAGATTATCGAATTTTACTAAAGAGAATGTTTATGATCCTGCATTTTATTTACCATTATTAACTTATTTATTATCTGATAATAATGTTGTACTTTGCAATAGAGTGACACAAAGTGGAGCCTTGTCATTAGTGTTTGCTGCGTGCGGAAGTGAATGTGACGATGTAAAGACGGCGGCCCTTACCGTATTGTCCAGATTTTATTTTCATTTGGAAGCAACCAGGTAATAAAACAAGCAATAATTTCAAAAATTCCTTATCAATTTATTATTATTTTTTCTTTGTTCTTAGTCACAAAGAAAAATTATTATGGATGCGAATACTCGATGGTTTGAAAAATGGACTAATATTGCCTATAAAAGACATTAAAATCAGTTGTTTAGTATCCACATTCATGGCAAAAGCATCATTAGTATGTATACAACCGCTACATCAACTTTATGCCCCGATTCAGGCATTTTTCATGGCTAAACCCGCATTAGATTTACACACGATACCGGAATTTCTTACATTATTTCATAGTTCGGAAATGAATTATAAAATACATCGAAATTGGATACTTGGTGTGATCAGAGATGGAATTAAAAGTGAATTTGATGTTAATTTAGCATTAAAATGTACTTTATTTCGATTGCTTTTTGATTTTTACGACAGCATTTTGGCGGATTCATCAACAAAGGTGATTGAATAAATCCAATTAAGTTAATTTTTTAATTTTGACTTATTATATTTCTACATTAAATATAATAATATTCAATATTGTGAAACTAATATCTTTAGAGTAGTGAAAAAAAAAAATTATTATTGATTCATTTTTTTTTTGCAGAATATAATTCTAGAAATTGTGAATGCAACAATAAACGTTCCTAAAGCAGGGCTACTATTGGCACGAGGTTATAGTCTCATTATTTGGTTAAATAATGTCGTAATGAAAATGAATAAGCACGACATAGTTAAAATAAAATTGATAATAAGCGTTATTCAAAGTTTATTGAAGATTACAGTGCAAATGCATGATCATGGACACTTCTTATATATCATGTCGAATATTGCGAAAAGTTTAGTGCAAAAATTAACAAATAATTTGGACACAAATTCGTTTAAACTTTTATTAATAATATTGAATGATTTATCGAATATGAAATCATTCAAAGATACCATTGAAAAAAAGGATCTTGAAAAGTTAATTATGGCATCGAGTAAAATAACAGATGTGAATATCAATGAATGTATTCATATATTAAATAATGGAAGCAGATTCATTGATCGAGAAAAATTCATTCATAAACATAAGAGCTGTAATGAAAAAGAAATTGATGAGTGCGAAAAAGATTCGATTAAGTTTAATTTGAAAAAATTATTGATCAATTGGTACAGCCATAATTCGCAAATAATAGTAACATAATATATTCAATTTGTATAATATTCTTATTTTTTTAAACGTGTAAATAGTGAATAAATAAAATAGTAATGAATATTAGTAAATACACAGCAACAATCTTTTTCTCAATTTTCTTTTTTTTTTTTCAGTCTCTGTAATACTTTTGCATTCACGTATTTTTCAAAGTTGGATACAAAGTGAGTACAAATACATTATAATTTGGATCTTTGGCGTGACCTGCGTGGTGGCATAGTACCAAAACTAATTCTTTAATTTCGCTGATCGATCCTCTTTCGCCATCATTAAAATGGATGCCTTTCGGTAAATTTGACAATTCCGATGCTGGAATGCGAACCATTCGTCGTTCACCGCCTTTATTCAACTCTTCCATTGCTTTTTGGGCAGCCGAAGTAGTCAATGCCTGATGGGCTACCTGATTTTGATCATTTCGGTTAAGAAAAGCCGTTTTCCAACCAGATCTTGAATAATTTTCGGCACTCCCCTTTACCTCAGTTGTTGTTGGACATGATGCATGCCCACGTGGATGACCAACTGTGTGATTTGGATGATTACGACCACTTTGAGACGCATCTAGTATCTTTCCAGCATCACTTGCGGATTTTCCTTGATAGCGTGCACCACCCAACATCAAAGTAATGTGTCCACATTGTTCTAGTTGGGCTAATGTAAGTATTCTGTTTGCCAGACTGTGAATATTTTTCTTCATTTGTTGGATAGTTTTTTGACGCAATTCATCCGGTTGCAGACCTGTTTGCTCTGCGATTGCATTGAACAAACAGTCGTTTAAACTTGAGTCGGATTTGACTGGATCGTTATTGCCCAATAATGTCCAATGACCTATTATTCCATCCGGATTTGAATGATACTGAACATTCAACGATTCCCCGGATCTTTTTTGACCAACTACATGGTGCAAAGTCATTGATGATGACCATACTCGGATTTTTCGATTTACAACATGACTCAAAGAACTTAAATGAGCGATCCCAGCGGGCCCTTGATCTGCTAATTGCTTAATTTCATTTTCTGCAGCATTTAATGCAGTTTGACTTACGATTTCCTCGTCATTTATTGAATTAGCTGACGGTATTAATGGGAACGTTTGATTTGAATGATCAAGATTTTGTTCATGTTTTAAGAAAAGTAAAAAAAATGATACGAATGATGATTCTGAAAATTTTCGCTCTGCAACTGATGACGTTGAGTTAGAATCAGATATGATTTCCTCCAGATCGAAATTAGGGAGCAAATGCTTAATATCATTTGCAGCTTCTGCCAGTTCTTTTTTTTGAGGATTTTTTAATGCTTCTTCGAATTTATTAATTGCAATTATTATTATATTATTGAGTTCCGAGGTATCCTCATTAGAATTCTCCATTTTATTTATTTTTCAATATAAAAATTTAATAAGAATGACATAAAATGTAGAAATAGTAATCAATTATCTTTTTTTTTGTTTGTGGCTCATTTTGGTATTAATTTTGGTTCATTTAAATATTTATTTTTATGTCTTACTGTGATATAAAACTTTGTTTTTTTTTCAGTCAAATCAGTTTGATTCTTTTTTTTCTTCAAAAAGGAAATAGACGTTATCTAGTTTTTACATTTTATAATTTTTATAGCCGCAGAAAATATTCATTGTGATATTTGTGGTGGTTTACAATTTAAGTTCAATAGAGTCAAATAGCATTTTTAATGCCAAACATATTTGATTTGTTTATATTCAAATATGATTACCAACTACTAATGTCATTTGTCATAATACAAATCATGATGATGCTCATTTCTTTTTCATTTTTTTTCATTTTTTTTACAAAATTTTTCGTTTGTCCTTGCAGACGAGGAAAAACCCTGTATATTTATATATATAATATACATTTTCGTTAAATATTAATTTCATCTAAAGATAATCGCTCTTGCTATACGTAAAAAAAATAAATATAACATTTTGGTATGAGTAAGAGTATTTTTTAGACAGAAATTTTTAATAACTTTAATATATGTGTTCATTAGATATTAGAAGTGTTAGGATTTCTTGTGAAATTTTTTCGGAAATTATAACAGCAGGAAGGCGTGGCACGACGGTGAAGACCGTTATATTCTTACTCCGGTATCAAAGTGGATAGCTATATAATAATTATTTATATCATAAAAATTATTCGAATTTTCTAATGTTTGTGGATTATTTATTCATCATATTTTCGTTGAAATAGAAATTGTACGTTCGCGGGCAATTTTGAAAAAATAATAATGGGCTATATTTGCCCGCTTTCCCCTCTACTATATTGTTTGCACGCACGCGCTGCCGCCATGACACATGTCGTATTGGGCTCTGTTTCCCCTCCGCTGTTCACTGCGCGTTCGACCCGAATGTGTCGATCATTCTTGAAGTTAACGGGTGAAAATACTACGATATATAAATGCCTATATGTACGTAGATTTGAATTGAAAAATTTCAACGGGTGTTTTTAATGTGATAATAATGATCCAATACATCAATAGAATTATTCAGCTGTTATTTTTAATATTGCCGTCAAATGCATGGTAGTCTATTGCATGTGTTTTTGCGTTATAGTGAAGGTACATTTCTGCGATGCATATTGTAACTTAAATAAGGTTTTTGTTAATACATGTCGGTGTTTCAATCAAATGCAAGAAAATCAAATATATATTGTGGTTTCAATTTGTATAGTGTATTTGTGTTCGACGATCAAAGAAAATTAATTGATTAGTGGTTGAAAGAAAAAAAAGTTGTATAAAGAACGTTGATTTCATTTCTGTGTGATATATTCATCGTGAAAAAAAGAAAAAGTTATGTGTGGTATCACTTTTTTCAATATTATTAGTTTCATAAATTAAAAGAAAAAGCTCCGGATTATTCTTTAAGATTTTATTGAACTTGTACAAAGATTAATTTATCGACGGAAGCAACTCGGGGATAACAAATAAAACCGGTAAGATTATACATACATTTGTTTATTTTGCCTTTTTATAAAATTTTATTTGATGTTGTATCGTTAAAACTACGTTACATACCTACGCAAATCCCTTTTTCTACTTATCGCATTTCGTATTCTGTAATCGTATAAAAATTGTATATACATAATATATATGTAGATATATATTTTTTCTCTCACGCACGAGCTCACGCAATTCAACGATGAATATATGTGTACACATTTGCCTGTCGGCGCACGTCGTTTTTCGTATAATTATCCACGCACGATTTCCGTGACTGACGGTATACACATACATACACACTTCGTTTATATACAAAATAAGAGTATACGTATTTTTGCATAAAGCTATGTGTGGCAATACGTCTCTTGGAGGTGTTATGGGACATGATTCACAAGTTTTCTTGTTCATTTTGTTTTATTGGATAACTTTTTTCTTTTTTCCGCTTTATGGAAAAAAATTATTATAAAAAAGAAAAAAGAAAAAAAGAATGATAATGAAAATTAATACGTTAAAATTTCATCGTTTTTTATTTAACAAAAAAAGTTTTTCGACGAAATTGGAAAATATCAACAACTTCCATTTTGATAATAAGTAAAAGGCTAGCCTTTGCTTCTTTTAGCGATAGGATTGGAGGAGAAGTGGAATTATACTCTCAGATAAGTTTGGATATTCCTATTTTTTTTTTTTTTCATTTCCTTATTCGAATATCTCGTATACTGGGCTATTAGTGAATGATCTCGAGAACAGATCAATATTTGTCAAAATTTTTTTGTTTGGGTATTCAAGGAGAATGAGCCCTATTAATTTTTCGTTCGATAGTACTGCTGGTTATGTCGAAAATGGAAATGTTTTAAACAAAATACATCAAAAACAAAATGTGTTTGGGCTTCTCAAACTCTTTCTCAACGGTTCAAATATACAAATATCACGGTCAAAAATTTTTTCATGAAAAATTGAAAGTAATGAATTTTCCGCGAAATTCGTCAAAATATAGTCATGTTTTGGTTCAAACCTTTTTTTGACGTCCAGAAAACTAGTTGAATGCAGGTCATGTATGGGCTTGAATGGATCGGCGGGGTAATAGCATCAATACTTTACATTATGATGATTCAGATAGACAATATAGAGTTGACTGGGAATTTTACGTTCTTCACATTTTATGCGATACATGGTTGTTGATACAAACGTTAGTGAATATTTTTCTATATTCTTCTTCTCAATCATGTTCATTATCGGCTGAAACGGTTTGTTGGATTCGCAGTTCAATAAGCACACGCAAAGAACGTATGATTCAATTTATTTTTGTTTATAAATCCGATTTATCTTGCATATAATTGCTTGTGAAGAGGAATGCAATTTGAATTTTCCGTCAATTAATTATTACTGATGACTTGATTTAGTAGCTTCTAGTTTTCTATTCATTGTATGTTAGCGGGATGACTCAAAATGTTTCCACCACTTTCTTCAACAAAAAAATATATTTTAATTTGAAGAAGCAATGGAAACAAAGAGATGTATTTTGAAAAGAATTTTGGTTTTATGTTATTATTTCGCTATGAATTATTGATTCCATCAAAATTATTTTCTTATTTTATTACTTTTATGTGTTGAAAAAAGACATAAATCAGTTGAATGATCGTATAACAATTTTAACTATAATTATCATAAAAAAGAGCGAAAGAAAAAAAAAATAATAATAAATAAAAGTGTACTCATGCATGGAGTGCCATCTTATTTACAAAAAAATTATAACAGATAGAAGACTTGGCTAGAAAAAAGTTTACATTCTGTAGAAGAACAATTATTTATATAAAACATTTGTTTTTTATTTCATCAATTATTTTTATCTGAATATGGTATTTCGATTAAATGAAATCACGAGTGGGTGTAAAATTTAAATCGTTGATATATAAGCAAGATTAGAAACGTTAAAGTCACGCTCTTCCTTAAATAATTCTTTATATGTTTTATTATTTTGATTTTTTTCTCATCTTCTTCATGATTTTTATTTTTTTGTCGATATCGTTGTCATCTCTATAAATCACCACACTAGCCGGAATCACGAACGAATTTATGTACCTACTAATATGAATATATATTCATATATAAAAACAGTTTCGATGTTTTGCAGTCAAAGGAGAAAAATTAATGAATGGAATATTTAAAGACTTACGCTATACAATATATCATTGAATTGTTCAATTGTATTTTTCTATGAAAGTTTTATTTTCTCATGTATTATGCATTGGATGAGTCAAAACACACATGAGGAATTTGTAGCATCAAAATTCTTAGTAAAAAAAAAACTGAGAATCACGTATAAGGAGTTTATTTTTTTGTGGACTTCGAGTTAGTATCTCATTTGCCTAATTATGCTTTATCCAAGTTATCCGTTACTACTTGTCATTATTCTAAGTTCTAACCCATTTTAATCTTTAATTTTGTCTCCTAAATATATATATGAGTGTGTGTGTGTGTGTGTATGTGTCTAAAAGTCTTTAAAAGTAATATAAACATTTCAATATGATTTAATTTTTTTGTTTTAATAAGTTTAGGATATATATGTGTGTGTATGTATGTGTATGAGATTGAATGAAAAACTCGTTTAAACCGCATCAGTTTTTTGTTGTTTGAACTGGCGCACCGCCTGTGCATTTATACGGATTCTTCGCAGATAATAATGATTCTTCGTCGACAGATATATTCACCCATGGTACGACTGAAATACTCTCATATATATAGTTATGTTTTTGCATTTATATCATGTGGACACGATAACTCGATCATAACGAGCACGATCCGCCTTCGAATCACATGATTAATCGTCTGATATCCTGTTTACAAACGTTTCCTTCTAGTGAAAAGAAAAAAATCATTATTTTCTACTCAACGTTTTTTATTGAAATTTCGAAAATCGATAGGGGTGATGGAGAATATTCATGTATAATTAATATGGATATAAGAATATGATGGAATGTTTACAAAAATGTAATCATATGTGTGTGAGTCAAAGAATGAACAAACGTGACCGCGAGACTTGAAGGGAAAAGAGATGAAGCGGATAGAGGGGATGAGTGGATAATTGTCAAGTATTCCAAACATTCAGAGTTGCTATTGCTGTTGTTGCACATGTCTATATATATATCTAAACTTTCAGTTCGTTGATTCAAAGAACGATAAACAATAAAAAAATTTGATAGAATTTTCAATTTATATTACCTTATTAATCAATATTTGCATGTGCAAAGTACCTATTATTGCTGAAAGTTTATTTGTGTGAACGTAAATTAGGGCTTTTTAGTGAGTTTAATATTTGTATAGGTGATCGATCGAAAAAAAGTTTGAATTCAAGAAACAGATAGCATCACTTGCCAATGATGAATTTAGTGATACATAGTAACTTTCGGTTCTACTGGACATGGTATGGGAGACGAAGATGATAGCGAAAGTGATAGTTTTATAGCTGATCAATCAAGCTCTCATTTTATGTTATTTTATGGGTCCCTCTGCGGGCTGCATGATATTTCCGGAACGCCGTCCTTGATACAAGGACTCACAAAAGACTAATGAAGACCGAGACTCGGGTTGGAGGATTTTTCAGTGACTTTTCGGAGAGTTGTAACGACTATGAAAAACTCTGCGGGTCGATCAAAAGACTTTCTGGAGAGTCATAAAGAAGATCAGAGATGATCAGGGATGCATATAGTCGTATATGGACGCATGTAGACTTGGAAATTTCATCTCGGGCATGTATCAATACAGTTCCGAGTCGAAAAATTATTCCGTTCTCGCCCGGATATCAACGTCGATTCGCCTTCATGCCATAAAAGTCGTCTGTATTTCTTACCTGACCGATTTTTTTGTAGTTCTAGTCCTGATTGCATCCTGATGTAAATTATTATTATTATTATTATTATTATTATTATTATTATTATTATTATTATTATTGACCCATAGAAGGTCCCAAAAGTGTAATATTAATAATTTTTACTGGGGGATTCAGAAAAATTTGACAAAATAAAAACTTGAAAAATAATATATTTATTTATAAACAAATGTAAATGTATTTAATAACATATAAAAAAATTGAATTTAAAGTTATTACTCATTTCTATTATAAGCGAATATAACTATAAATTAAACTATCAAATATAAAATTAATTGAAGTAATTCCTATATCCTTTCCTCATCATTTCAAGGACGTTTACTACCAACAACAAAATATTTTATATATTCTTGAATTTTTGATATGTTGTAGTTTAAGACAAATGACCTGATTACTGGCACTTGTGAAAATTTCAAAAAATATATATTTTCATTATAAAGTGATAGATTTTTTATGTTTTTAGCTTAAATTCTTTGTATTTCTATAAAGAACAATGTGTGTAAAAATGAGCTTGGTTTTCCACGTGGTTTTCGAGAAAATGGAAAAATACTATTTACAAATTCAGCTTGGTTCAGTTGGTGTCATTGCGGAGCAGAACTCTTTGCGTGTGTGTGTGATAAAATGCGCGCGATATAATATTTTAAATAGTAAAATAAAAGATTACAAGACTTCTTAGGTACTTATGTTTATCAAGAACTAAATTAATATTTTAAAAATATATCTCACAATCGACTTCGAGACCACGAAGTAAGCGGCTCCATACCTATATATTGTAGTTATTCTGCTAAGACACTGCTACCAACTGTCGCACGAAAATTTTTTTTTTACGATTCTTCCCCCTGCTCCCCTGAAAAATTTTCCCCGTAATAACAGTAGTGAACGTCCTTAAATGATTTCGAATAATAAAATATTATTTATACTGTGCGTCACTAATTCAATTGGTAGCATTCACGTTTTATTATCAACTGCAGTCGATCCCAAGGTTCCAGATTCGAGTTCCGCCGCAGTCCAAGAATTCAATAACGTATACGTTTTTAATATATAAATATGAAATTTGATCTTGATAAATTACAATAATATATTCAATGGAACAACATTACAGATGAATTTATTGCAATATTTTTCATACTCGTTATAGTTGTTTATTAATGTAATATAAATATATTTTTTTGTTATATAATTATATATTTTTTAATTATTGTTGATTTATATAATGTTGCTCTCATGAATTAGCATGGAAAAATAAATGTGTGTTAATTGGTATAATATTTATAGGGATAATTTAATACATATATTCGATAGAGGTGCAGGGCGAGATACAGTTAAACCCCGTTCGATACCAAGCCGTGCGAGTAAAAATTTTGTCCGGATTTCGCTCTGCATCATGTGTAAACCAGATGAGATCAGGTTGTAGAAATCTCGGTTTCAGTCTGCTTTTTCAAATAATTTTCAGGACTACGCAGGATATAAAACAGGTCCGTTTCGGGATAATTTTTTGATCTGGGATTGCAGTAATTCCATTCATCTGTAATGTAAGTTCAATTTATTACTGTTGTAATTGATTGACATTAATTTTTATATTGAAATATTAGAGATGTATATTATATATTCTATCTTATATTAGATATGTGGAAAATAATTTTTAATTAACATTAAATGTAAAACTGTGTCAAGTCTTAAGCAATATTGCCGGATAACACTGTTTATCTCTGAAAATTTCATATTTTTTATTATTATAAAAAAATATAACATCCTAAAAACTGGTAAGACAGGATAATATTGAAAATTTTCCAATTCAGGTATATGTTTTCTCGGTCAAACAACGAGATTAATTTGGGGTTTGATATAGAGTAGTAGGAAAAATTCTTTTGAAGAATCTTTGATGGACTGAAAGTGACAGTGTTAACACAATTACGTAATCTTATCTAAGAATTTTTTTGGATCTTGAGCGAAGCGAGAGCGGATTGTGAGTGGAGTAATAGTGTGAACGCAAGCACGTAATCTCCCTCTGAGAATGCTAATTGGTGTAAGAGCGGGACGCACATGGACCCTTCGACTGCAGATGACGAAACATAAGAGTTACCGACTAGGTCCGCAAATATATTTTTTGTTTACTTGCCAAATTTATTATATTTTTTATATATTTTAAACGTCAATGCATTATTTAATCTAAAATATTACTTCATTCTCTTCCAATTATATCAGAACAAGTGTAGTAGACGCTAGCCATTGTATGGATTAGAGGAGGTTAAGACTGATTAATTTAATTATTAATTTTGTTTATAATTTTGGAAGGCACATGAGCTCAAAACTTTTCTATTGCTATACACGATTCATATTACAAATATTTGTCACAACATTATTGGTATATATAATTTTTTGATGTAATTTTATCTAGATTGTGTGCATGCCACTGGTGCTGTCAATAAGATAATAGATAATCCGACGATAGTTTTAAGTATATTAAATTTTTGAAATGAGAAATTTCACCCTATAATTGATTATAAAAAAATTTATTAATGCATATTATTTTCCAAGTTCCAATTTAGTCAAATTTTTCTATGTTCCAATATCTTGTGGCAATTTTTTTGATTATTCCCCAAATGAAAATCATTATTATTATTATTTCATAACCATTTATGAGTCTCTCTGCGGGGTGTATAATTTTTTCAACACGCAGTCGCTGAAAAAGCTATTCAAGAGAGACTAAAAAAGATTGAATCTTTGGTTTTGAGATCCCTAGCGACTGAGGTGTTCGAAATCTTGTCGCAATCGTTTTGCATTCAGGAACGCGAAAACTGCTTCGACGATACAAAATGATTTGCACACGATGAACGACACGTGAAAACGCATGAAGACATGAAAAGACTTGAAAATTGCTTCTCGGGTAGACGCATGAATGAATGATTTAAAAGACGGATAAATGAATGCATATATCCATATGTTATTAAAATCAAGGCTCATATAATTTATAAATACCGGATGGGGTGCGTCGACGTATATAGATTACTCTGTGCACATCTATCTATCGATTTAAATGGCAGTGAAGACTCGTGCTTACTGCCAGCCAGTTAGTCAGTTCTTGCTCTCGCATCTCTGTCATATATACTATATATTACATTATATCTAGATTGTACTTTCCAATCGTCAACCAGTTCTTCACTGCATATTTTTTAATTTTACGTACATTGAGAAAATTTTTCTATAAAAATTACCGTGAAATGCACGCTAAAAATTGTAGTGAAATTCGGTAAGCCTAAGACATTGCAGCTGATCCATAATAAATACTGGTAATACAGGAATATTTGTCGGTAACGCATTTTAAATTTACTGAGCTGCACGGTAAAGATGATTTAAGATGACTGAAAAAATTACTACGAAGTAGTAGAAAAATCAACATTTTGTGCTGGTGAAATTTAAAGTTTTAATAATGTAAAATTTACATATCGCTGGTTTGCGAGAATACTGACGCAAATAAAAATAATGGAATTCACAGTATGACGTTTTTAAATGTAGTTAAAAATAGTTAAAAATACTTGGTTCCATAAATCAGGAAGTAATCCATTTAATGTAAGACTATTTTCACTGATTAAAATATAATATAGTATAGTATCAAAACACACAGAAATATTTTGAAACTTTTAATAAAAATTAGAACTAATCAAATAATTTTGATTTGAGTCGGTATTCTCGCAAACTAGCGATATATGTCTAATAATTTTTATACTGAAGAACAATAATTTCGAGTGAAAAAATCTTTCGTGCTGAAATACGTTACAAAAATTTTTTCGATTCCACATTTTTTTTTTGTAATTTCACGCATTTATTGATTTACAAACAATTATTCACATTTATCAAAATGTATACAATTATTTACATATATTAACTTAAAAATAATTATGATTTAATGTCACTTGATCACCACATACTGACGATCATCACTAGTGTGTATTACATGTGTTAATATACAACCATTTATATCATCAAGTACATATTTTTTGTCACAATTATCCTACTCGCACATGTCACTGTCTACAAGACACTGGTCTAATGCCAAAAATATATGAATACTCTTTCTTTTTCTTTCACAATGCCGTGTTTTTTTGTTTATACGAATAAATGGGGTGTATTCTATTGCTTTTTTTGTCATACGAACGCTGTCGAAAATGTTCGAAGACTTGGGCTATCTGTCGCACGAGATGAAAATGATTGCACAAAATTACCGTGCAGCACAAGAAAATTCATTCATTCGCTCAACAATGATTTCATATTTTCATCATTGAGCCAGAATAATATTCAAAATACTCCGCTGCACGGTAAAAATTGGCGCTGTAATGCAACATATTTAAATGGCACATACGTAAATTTTATTGTGTAGAATTTTTTACGGTTCGGTAAAAATTGATTGGCATTTTCGTAAATTTGACTAAATTATAAGTAATCTTTGAAATAAATTCTGTAATATTTATTTGAAAATTCTAATGTCTCAGCATTACGGTAAATTTCACGGTAATTTTTATGGGAAAATTCTCTCAGTGTAGACAATAACAAAATATCGACTTAATTTTCTACTTCAATGTTAATTAGTTTTTCATGCATGCCTACACCACGAGCAGAAGTATTTCTGGATATGTACAATACCTCATCGGAAGGTATAATGTACGCATATTGGCAGTGAGTATTGATTAAAAATTGATTTATTTCGATGTTTACTTCTAGTTTTGATGTTTTATTTATTTCCATAGAAAACAATTATTGAAGATGATGAAACTTAGTGGATTTAAACATATTTGTGAATATGATGGATTATGATAATCTCCATTTATTAACTGACATAATGTAAGTTCAAGAATATTTTATTATCTTGGGCAAGAAATCGCACACCCAAGCGATCAGTCGACAAGAGAAAATGTGTATTGGACACTTATAGTCTAGGGACTACTTATAATAGTTACAGTGCTACTTGCAGTGTTTCTTCGTTATTGCGAGTAAAACATGTCTCGTCACTCGCGTCCACACACTTTTCTAACTTGTTTTCATTCTCATTTTTTGTTGTTTGGTCGATCTTCTTGCGTACGACATAATAAAAACAACTATCAATTGAATATAATTCTTCGATTTGGTATTATTATTATTATTATTATTAACTCATTATATCGCTTATTAGAGAAATTTTATTTTTTGTTGTTGTATTTTTACTATTTAATAATTAATAACATAATTTTCTTATAGGTAAATTTATATTTAATATATAATTAATTTTCTTGGACATATAGATGCGTTTTGGGTATGGCAGAAAAGGTGCGGGAGGCGTGTGCACACGGAGATACAGTACGATTATCTCGATTACTAGATGACGGTGTCAAACCACTTCCTGACGAGGTAATTAATTGAAAATAATAAAAAAAAACTATATTAAAACAAAAAATCATCATGTTCATATTATTTTGGGAATAGCATGGAAGAAGTCCGTTGTTGATTGCAGCCGCCGCTGGACATGTCGAAGTCTGTCACATTCTACTTCGTCATGGTGGAGATGTTAATGCAGCAGACAATGTAAGTGAATTTTATTTCATATTTTATATTTTATGTTATCTTTACATTCAGTTGTTACTAGTCAATTTAGTTATTTCTGTGGCATTTTTTATTCGTGAGTTATATCTTATTTGTTTTATATTCGTATAATCAACAAATTAATACTATTAATTTTGCGTTAGTGAGAATTTTAATTGAACTACGACAGGTGCAAGAGAAAGTGGGAGGATATGAAAAGGTAGAGGTGCGTGGCAGTAGCACTCTTATTAAATTTATATGCATATATACTCATAAATCATTTCTTGCGTAATTACTGGGTCTAAATTGTCATCAAACTTGATGATTCGGATACAAATTGAATACTATACTTAATAGTTGATATAAATTTATTGGTTTTTTTTTTTTATTTTTTTTTTATTTCATACAGGAGTATATTGCATGCTGAATTCATTATTCTTTATGACAATTGGCCTTGGCCAATAATTATTTTCATACAAAGAATTATTGTTGATAATTTGTAGAGTTAATTATTCTAAATTGCATCACACTTCCTTTCAAGACATAAAAATCTCGCTAAATGAATTAATTTCTCCATAAAAGTAATTATATTATTATAATTTAGTTTTACGATTTGTCAAATTATATATATTGTACGTTATTCTTGCGCACGTGCCTATTTAATAAATTAGGAATGAAAGGGCTGTCAAATAAATAGTTAGGTGGTATAATCGAAGAGAGCGAAACATTCATAACTAAGACGAATATTTTTTATACTTTTTATACTTTTATCCTTTCAATTTTCTTACAGTATTTGGAAATGTTCTGTTTTCTATCTTCTATTTTTTCAAAAAGAAGCAGTACTGTATAGAAAAGAGAACTCAAAGGAATTTAACACGTAGAGAACTATATAAAGTCGTGCGCATGAATACGTATATGTGCACGCTCGTAGGGCCGCACCCGCGAGATATCTATACGTCAGCTTACTCGTTCCATGAAACCTGTAATTACAGGCCAGGCCTGGATCGTCGTTTTGCCAAGATCCAATGGCGTCTTCCAAACTTGTGTATATCATCTTAGTATATATCCTGTTCGTTTGATAGTTGGCGGTTATTTTTTTTTTTTTTTCTCAATAATATTCTGAACAAAATTATATTTCGTTTTTCACTAATTTTTTTTTTTTTCAATTCCTTTCCGTAAACAATATTTGCAATCATCATGTGACATATTGAACAATGTCTCAACATTCAGATAAATATTTCATCCAATCCCAAACCGCTTTTACTTTTTATCACGCAGTGGATGAAAAAGTATTGTATATTTCTGATATTTGACTTTTTTTTTAGTTGCTATTTTTTGATATTTCTGTCGATACGGAATCTGAACAACATAGTTTCAATGCAATGACCGTTTATGTGTACATCCATTTGTTTGTTCATCTGTGTTTAATATATGTCTTTAAAATTCGGGAGCCATTTTATCGAACATTTCCAAATTTTACACGTATGATGAAAGCTTCCACAAAGGGAGGATTTGGTGTATAAATTCATTCAGATTTGATATTTGGTTCTGCAGAAACTGATAATTATATAACTTGCTAAATTTTGCTTAATTTTCTGGATCATACACTATCTACGTTATTTCAAAAGTGGCTAGATCAATCGTTCCGGAGTTTTGCATGATAAAGGTCTGTACTCCGTGTAATAGAAAATTACTTGAATCTGACATATCAACTGGGAACAGTATTCAAAGAAAACTTGGAAAAAAAAAACGCCATTTGGAAGCCGTTTTATCAAACATTCTCAAATTTTATATTTATAAAGATCATTACAGCGGAAAGATTTTGTGCATTGATTTATTTGGATCTGATGTTTGGCTGGACAGAAAATGACAATCTAATAATTTGCTAAATTAGACTTAATTTTTTAAATTTTACATTATCAGTGTTATCTCAGTAGTATTTGGCCTAATCGTTTTGTTGTTTTGCATATTGAATATCACCTTTTCGTCAACGAGAAAATGCTTTGAATCACTCGCATCCAATATACCACTAATTTATAAATGATATTGAATGAAGCTTTGAAAAAAACGAACAAATGTGTAGAGTGTTCTCAGAATTGGTTGAGCCGATTCACTCGCCGTTTCATTCATATATACTTGGAATGTTGGACTTGAGAAATTGATATATTTTATCAGGCTCAGAAATTTTTTTTGTATAAAAATTACAATTGCATGAGGAAATAAATGTATGGCTATTTCTCATTTATTTCAATATCATTAAATATTCCTGAATAATAGTTTTGTAATTCTGCATGGTTATAGACAATGTTGAGATGAATCAAAATTGGTTTGAATCATTCAAATCCGATATGTGGTTTAATCAAAAATGCCAATCATATAATTGACATAATTAGCGCACAATCGTCATTTTTTCTCTTTCCATGAAATTATTTAATTAATAAAATTATAAATAGTAGAATGTTATTTACGTTATTATTCCACTAATGCGCGATGAGAAGTATAGGGAATGTTCACTTACCAACATGTTTTTGTTTATTTTTATTTCATTTATATTATTCCACTGAGATTTTATGCCGATGTGAAAGTGATAATTATTTCACCTAAACATTTTCTTCAAAATATGGATTGTACCTAAGTCACATTGAGACGTGTAAGTAAAAATTTTCCATCCAATTTTCTCACATTATTATGTTACAGATTTTATATTATTATCAGTTTTTTCTTCGTAGTCTTAATTGTACATGTGATTCAATAGTAATTATAAGATCATCGTGATAGAAAATGATAGCAGAAGGATCAATTAGAAATATATTACGAATATTATACTTGCACCAATGGCAATCACTTACATCTCTTTTTCTACATGTATATATGATAGTTAATCGCGTCTTGCACTAACTCTAATGCAACTATATAACGTCGAATGATTATTAGACATATTGCCTTCGATTCTTTATATGATTGTATGTTATGCTGTGCCTGCTATAAATGAGAGAAAAGGCCACGAATACTAATTGCACCACATACATGATTATTCATTTACAATGAAAGAAAATCGTTATTGTCTAATAATTTCATTATTTCAAAAAATAATAAAAATTCTGTGGTAATATGAGATTTTTTTTTTTTTTATTATCAAATTTGTAAGGATTTTTGCTCTTCTACAAACGGGTTTGGAGAATAAAATCAGAAAATAACTAAAAATTAAATTCGACGTAATTTTCAACTGTTAATTTGAAAATGACAAAATTATATAAAGGCTGTAATTCATTCGTAAAGAATTTTACGACTTTTGCCTATATATCTTATATTTTTATTATTCTTCTCCCAATAAATGTGTGCGTATGAACGTTAAGGTTGACACGTTAAAATTGAGATATTCGATAAAAATATATCTAATATCCTACAAAAACTCAACATGTTCATTAATTTTTTCTTATATGTACCACTTATTTTATTCTTGCCGCAATCATTAATAAAAATGTCAAGTTTATCTTAAAAGAAGAGACGATAACAACTCTCAATCGTGAAAAAAAATATACAAAAAAAGTAGGTGTGAGAGCCAGGATTCGCGTCAAGTGTAAATACGTAATGGAAAAAATGCATACATACATGTCACCTAGATTGTGATAAATGCAATATAACGCCCATACCAAAATTCACTTTAACCGAACTCATCATCGCAGTGAGAGGGGGTCCCACTATAGAGGTTTACGTAGCAAAAATATTTCTTATTCGCGAAAAAAAAAGAGAAAAAAAAGTAAATTTATTGTTATATTTATTCTTCTATTCTTCGCATTATACATTTAATTTCAAAATATTATTACGACAAGATGTATATATAATACATATATATACATATGTACACAGAGGTGGTCGAAACAATGATACCAGTTTGACTGGTGCGCCTCTCCCACCGGGACACGCACATACGAGTCATAACATATTACAATGCTGAGGCACGACGTCACTATATATAACGCACAAACAGTACCTATAGGTAAATATAAAGACGAAAAGTTTAGTATTCGAGTGAGTATACTATAGTGAATGATATACAGTCTGTAAGCCACAAGGTCCAAGAAACGCATATGTGATCGCCACTCAAAATGAAGAATTTAAATTCGTTATATATATTTGAATATACTCACATGTATTTTCAATCGATAGTGATGTGATTGTTGCATGAAGTCAAAATGTAGTCTCTAATTTTTGTAGGCACAATCATGTTGAATGTGGATCCGCACTGTATGAAGCATATAATGAATCATGTAATGAATCGTATATAATAACTCTAAAGTATAGATATTATAATTAGTTGTATGTGTTAATAGAACCGAAATAAAAACAATATTCGAACAGCAATTATTTGCCACAAGTTTTTAATTAACATCATTCTTTTCATATATATTTATCATTATATAAGTATAATAATCATTTCAATTTATATACATAAGTTATGCATATGCTATTATATTTGTGAGTATATTTGAATATACACATAATTCCATGGTTTTATTAGTAATTGCTGGGTACTATCTGACATGATAATGAAATAATAAGTTGAATAATTTTCCTTCAACATAGTGTGGTCTTTAAAAACATGGATTTATTTGTTTAGCAAAATAACTAGATCCAAAATAATACGGTACAGATCAAATAGTAAAACCATGTAATAGATCCTATGGCATGCAAGCAGTTCAAAACTCTACGCTTTCGGCAGGTCTTGTGGTCTTATTCTCATCACTCATGATGCTTCTATTTTCCCCATCACTTAGAGTTACACATTGAAAAACGTCTCAAGGAAATTTCGGATTACTACCGTCGCTAAAGAAGCTTCACTTTATAAAAGATAAATATGTACTTTAGGGTCGACTCACACCATTGCTCTGTTCACGGTCCGGTTACAATCTTACCCAAATAATGATTGCCGAATATAGTAGTTATAATTCACATTAAATATGAAATTATGTATATCGTAAGTGCATATACCTTGTTCCTGAATGTATCTTACATAAATGGATATTTTATGAAACAAAAATTATATATTTACCCCAGATTGAAAATTTTGAAATTTTGTATTCAATAGTATTTCGAAATAGTCCTGCTCAGTGCCACGAAAAGGATGATCAAATACTATTCAATAATCCTTCGAAATCATTGTATCCAGGATTTTGAAATACTCTTGAATATACCCTAAAACGTATATAATTTATACACGTATTTCTATATGTAACGTCGTCAAAATTATTAATTATATATTAGTAAACATTTTTTTAATCAATATACTTTTTTTTTCATACTAATTTATGAAAATAACGTAAATTAACAAGAACTAAAAAAAATATATTTAATACACCTATAATTAAGTAAGTACAGTATAATATTGCAATGAATAGATATTTGAGTTGTTGTTCAATTTGATATATATGTAGCTGAAATTTATAAAAATATATTCAGCATGAAAATATTGAAGACATACATTTATTATTCAAACCGGGTATCTGAAAATAATTAAATATAAATTATTAAATGATTAAATAAAACATTAAATATAATTTGAAAAAATTTTTAGTCTGCGACGGGATTTGAACCTGGAACATTGAAATCCACTGGTGGTAAAACATGAACGCTGCTGACTGAGCTACCAACCCGAGTCGAAATTTCCAGCCTGAAATTTGCCCCTTACAACCTACATTTATTGCCCTGAGAATTAAAGACAATTTTTATTGCACTGAACTGCATGATGATTTTTTGGCTCCAGAGCCTATTTTCGACCTATGAGGTAGTTCTTATTTCCCTTTTCTCCACTTTGAGGTCCAATGTAGGTCGAAGGACAAATATTTACCGATGATTTATGACACCCTTTTTCCCAGGTAGCCGAAATTTATGAAATTCAGGTAGGGTCGAATACTCATGGGTTGGGTACATTTTTCTTTTGCATATTCAATTTATTAAAAGATGGCCAGAAATAATTTTTTGCTATAGCGAAAATGATTGCGGATCAAAAAAATAATAAGCGTGCTCTCTATTATAAGAAGGTGACGATTAATGTATGTAACGCTTTCATTGGTAAACAAGCGAAATTCGGGGAAAAAAAAATTATAATTTTCACATATTCCACACAATTAATTATTGTTTTATATGTTATTTTTACTGTAATTAGTTGGTATTATAGTTTTAGATTGAATTATTGAATTCTTAGTCAGGTGTTTTAATTTCATGTAGGAGACCTGGAAGATAATTCGAAAATTAGACATTAAATATTAAACATCAAAACATTAATCTAGAATAAAAACAGAACATTAGTTGACGAGACTCGAACCTGGAACCCTCCGACTGCATATTAAGAACAGGCACTTGAACCAATGTGCCATCCATGAACATGCCGTCTTAAAAATTAATAGTGAATAGTAGTAGACATGTAAATATTTTCGT
The DNA here is from genome assembly GCA_963920625.1 of Dinocampus coccinellae. Classification (NCBI taxonomy): domain Eukaryota; kingdom Metazoa; phylum Arthropoda; class Insecta; order Hymenoptera; family Braconidae; genus Dinocampus; species Dinocampus coccinellae. The sequence goes on from OY987191.1 coordinate 1,199,641, forward strand.
TTAATTATTACATATTTATATAATTTATTGATTTATAATTTCAACTTTAAAATATATTTTAATAAAATTATTTAATAAAATAAATCAAATAAAAAGTTAATAAAAAATTTATAAAAGAATTAATACGATGATCGATGTAATTTTTAAATCGAATAAATAATAATTATACATAATTATATATACATAATATATTGAATAAGTACATAATATAAAATGATTAAAGTAATTTATTACAAAAATTTTTTTGTTATTTATATTGAAAGTTAATTTTTTATTTGTATATAAAAACAAAAAAAAAACCAATATATATATATATATATATATATATATGTATTCACGAAATATTCGGAATAACTATTTTCCGATGAAACAGACGGATAGATCCTCAATATGGATCAAAACAATAAAATTTTAGACTTTCGTCCGCTTCCGACCTTTCATGATGTATCGTAAAATTGTTTCAAGGGGACGAAAATCGAGAATTTTATGGTTTTTATCCATTTTGAGGCTGTAGGTGTCGGTTCTAGGTCTACAATTTTATGACTTGGACCCTTAGTGTGGCTCAGGGACAAGGTTTGAGGCTAAGAATCTATCGATAATCCTCTTCCAAAATTGAAGAACAAAAGAAAGTAGGCTCTAAGACAGTAAGGTAGGTCGAAAATTTCGACTCGGGAACGTATTATGCAAAAGATAATTTTATTTTTATTTTATTTAAAATGGTATAGGAATCATTCGTGAGAATTATTTCGACTAATTTTATTTGTAATATTTTAATTTATATATATTTTCATTCATTTATATTTTACTGATTATATTTGATCTATTTATTAATTAGTTAATATTATTTAATTCATATTAGTTAAACAAAAAAATTGAATTGGACCGTGTAGTTTATGAATTAATTCATAAGTTTAATAATCCATAAAAGGAATACAGATCCCTCGTCATATCATAAAAACTATATGTCATTGGTATTCTCAATGGAAAAACACAAATTCAACTGATAGTTTTAAACGCACTAAATACATAAAATATTGGCGACACAAATATTCATATTTTCAATCGTTTAATAAAATCCGTGATATTGTATGCATCAGAATCATATCACAAAATCACAAAACGTAACTCATCATATATACAATGTTATTACAATGCTGTTAGGGAATTTGGATTTATACATTGTTTTATCAAAATATTTAACGATGCATGTAAATCATTGTATTGCGAAAATAGTTGTATAGTGAAATACTCTGCTGTCAGAAAAAAATGTAATGTTATACCAAATTTTAGTATAGAAAATATTAATTTTACTCGTATATATGAATATGCAATTACAAATAATTTCAATATAATTGATGTCAATGATCTTATTTGTATATGTTTTTATATTAACATATAATCATTGACATCATCAAACACAAAATATATTACAGAACAAATTAATTTAAGAGAAATAGAATGAATGCACTGCTTTTGCAAAGAATAATTATTATAAAAAATATAACCATATTATAGATATAATTATAATCAGTATATTGATAATAATTATAATTGTGATTTAAAATAAGTGAAGAAATGAACGAATGAAAACAACACAATTATATTGTTGAATGATGATAAAATAATTAACCGACTAATTATTTTTCAATTCATAACAATGTCATTCAAACAAAAACAAATTGTTCAATACATTTTCATTTATTTATAAATTGATGAATTACTTTCTGAGTAGACTGAGGAATTTCTATTCATCAGATTTATTTATGTTCTGATATTTTGTCAAAATTTTTCAAAGTCCCTGAACGACAATTATCATTGTTTTTTATAATCTTTTATGACATCCGGTTGAATGTAAAATCCTTCCGGAAGAGCAATGAATATGCATAAGAACGAATCGTACAGTGGTAAGGGTTTTAGAAAAAGCAATAAATACTAACGAAGACGATCAGTACGGCAAGGACTAATAATGACTTTTAAGAACTCAAAAATTTCATCTCGGGTAGTTACATGGTGAAATACCCATTTCTTCATATATATCATATTTATTATAAATTTATTTTATTGTATAATAATTGTTATGCAGTTTTAAATTTTTGTAAAAAAATCTTATGTATATAATATAATGATTTTTTAGGCAAATCTAATCTTTCACGAATATACGGAGTGTAAATTGAAATACAAAAATTTTTTTATGTTGTAAATAAACATTTCATATAATTAAAGCAGGTGAAGAATTATTAATTCTTAGTAAACCACTTTAATGTGAGTATCAATATTTCAATTCAACTGGATTCGTCTTATTTGGAATGGAAATAGTGAAATACCTATTGATAACATACATACACTGTGTCCCAGAATCACTAGTCCAATTTCAATGTATTTCTTATGCATTTTAGACTATCGATTCTGGGACAGTATATATATATATTTGTTCATATAAAAAAATATATAGGATTGTGCATAGGTATTAATGAACTTTAACTTAGTTATATACTTTTTCGGTCAACTCTGGATAAATTTGAAGGCCGATACTCGAGTCGAAATTCAGCTAGGATTTAGAGCATCCAATTTCTCTTTAGCTCTTTTTTTGATTATCTAGTCTATACCAATCGTGATTTTGCGCCTCTATAGTCCTTCCAACACATTCAAAGTCAAAATAACGATTATTTATAATATCTAATTCACCTTTGGCCAAAATTTGATAACACATATGAGGTGAACTCATCTCTAGGGTCAAAAGTAGGAGCTCTTTAAAACGTGTTCAACATATCGGAATCGAAATATTTTTTTATTTACACATGAAAAGCAAATTATTTTAATTTTATGTACATATATTATCTGTGACTCCAATTTGATGAATAAGTCGTACTTATATTTTAAATTGATAATAATACGAGATACCGTTGTTTCTCTTTCGGAATGATATGAATATGATTTAAAGTTTCAATTAGTATTTAAATATACTATGTTACATGCACATATGAAAAAAAGAGATTAAAATATATTATTTTATTTTAGTTCTTTTGTATTGATGGGCAAAGGAAACGTACATTCGATCATTATCAAATTTCATATAAATACATGTTGTTATTATGTGTTTAACTAATGTAGCTTTCAAAATGTTTGCATTTATATAACAATTTTTCAGTGTAATGAAATATACAGATTTTTGGATAGGAATTAAAGGATTTTTTTTTCAAATATCCAACAATATAGCAATAATAAAATAATATATATAACTCTACTATTTCAATGTGCAAAGTAATATTAAATAACTTACATTATTTTGATTAATGAGTTGCTGCAACATGTCTATATTGGTAATGGGTATACCCGTATTTTTCTGTCATTGTTGCGAATTAACTAGTTTACATTATTTTCGTGAACTGGTATGAAAAAATAAATCGATATTAATGAAAATATTTTTCATTAATTTGAATGGGATTAAAAATAAAGACGTATATGTGTTGTTTATGATCATCATGTATGGCAACCCTTCTCTAACCACAGCAACATGTTAAAAATGTCATAGTGGGGAACATTTCTTTCACTTTCCCATTTTATAAAAACGGCATTTTGTTCATAGTTGAGGTGATGAAGAAAAGTTTAATAAGTATAATTCAAATCTCTCATATTGGAGAAATTGTAAGTCTTATGGATATGCTAAATTTTAACCCGGATGGAGCGATAGAAAAACTTCTATTGAAGAATCAAGTCAAGAATGTTAATTGACGCAAGAGCGGAGCAATAGTGTGAATTGACCTTTGAATCATAAATTCATTGAATATAAAATCATTCGTCAGTAAAAGCATAACAAATCTTCAGATGGTATACCTATAGATATTATCCATAAAGTGTCACAAGCATATTGAACGGAAAGTTGAGAGTATGAAATTGCAGTAGACGGGAGAGAAAAATGCAATGTGCAACAGTACAGAAGAGGATTTGCCCAAATGTGGCCTGGACGAGAACTTACACACGTTTTCTCATTGCGTCGTTTTATGTTACTGATGCATGATCGGTACATGATGCCGCCACTTCCAGCAAGTGGCATTTAATCGTCGTTTGGTATATCAACCAACTCAACAATTTACACACTCATGCGCATACATACACTCATGCGCATGTGTAGGCACAATAAAAGAGTGACTTATTTCATGGCAAACTACAAATTACACGATGATCCTTTGAAAGAACGTTATATGTTTTGGCATCAGAGAGGTTGATATTGGTGCTTATTAGTGGCTTCTGATTGCAGATGTTGCTACTGCAATATTTACTTTTATTCTTTATTCTGTTGAAGATTATAAACCTTCAGACACTTCACTTTTATGGTATTTCATAGAGATGTCTTGTGCGTATTTGCATTAATAATAGTTTTGTTTTCACAATTATTTAAATGCACAGTTGCAAAAAGTAGTAGTTTATTTTCAGTTATAATATTAATATTAATCATTCTTAGCTTACTTTAAATTATCATTGTTCTATATTTATAAAAATCCAGTCGTTATATTTATTACATTGGGGAGCGCATTTGAAATCGATAGTTCTATAAAATTGTTTCTATTTTAGCATTATCAAAAAAAAATTTCATTAAAAAGATTTTAAAAAAGAACCATTATACGACCGTGACAGGATTCGAACCTGCAATCTTCGGATCCGAAGTCCGACGCCTTATCCGTTAGGCCACACGGCCTCGTATTCGTGAATTTATATAATAATAGGAATTTAATATACACAAAAGCTATACTAGAAATAGACTTTAACAATACGGAAAGAATAACCGAAAAATATTGGTGGGTACAACAAGACGCCAAATACCTAGAGAAAATCAGGAAAAAAACTAAAACAAAAAATAATGATAACAAAATTAATACTACAATAACAGAACAAAACATAAGAACAAATATAACAACCCAACAGTAACACAATAAAAACAATAATGAGAAGGAACTATAAATTCCAAAGACCAAATTTAAAATTGGTCACAAAATTTTATATATGTACATAAGAACAAAAAGACACAGTTACACATACACACACTCACACACACCTTTAATTTGTAAAAATAACTCAAGGAAAATTGTTTTTTATTGAACTAAAATTTTTACAATTCAACCACATTATTCACGTACTAACAAAGAGTAAATAAAACTAATAAACTATGAATAACAGATAAAAATACAGATCTGGCCGCGAGACAGACCTAAATGGCTACATACGACCAATATAGCTGAAAATCTAAGATAATGTATAAGAAATTTTTTCGATTTATTTTAATATTAAGAAAAATGTATAAAGTAATCACTGAAATAAAAACAAACTTTTCAAACCAGAAAAAACGGCCTCGTACTCTAGAGACTTCCGTTGAGTGAACATCTAGTGTGTCATATGTCTACATAACAGTATAATAGAATATCGATTTATCAATTTCAACGATTGATTGATCCAAGATCAATAATTTTTGAGAGGTCTGCTTGCAGGCTTCTTTCTCTCTCGCTGTGCAAAGTGTACTTGAAAAAAAATAGTGTTATAAACAATAATAAACATTAACAATTGTGAAAAGTCTGTGCGCCCAGTAAGGGGGGACAGGGAGATGGCGAACAAAATAAAGAAAGAAAAGATCACAGACAAAGATCTCAAAGAAATACAGTTAAAAAAGGAAGTTAACAAAAAACCTACGAGAGCGGTCAAATGACCGCTTTTGAGACCCGAAAAATAAATGTTTTTTAATTATTATATGATAATTGTTTTGTGTTTATTGTTTATGCTAAATTCTGTATTAATTACAATTAACTGGAGAAGACTATAATGTTTATTTCAAAAGCGGTCATTTGACTGCCATCGGTAGAAATAGGTATATATAATATGTCGGTAGGTTTAGTGTTAAAGAATTCGATAAAATTCACTGCACTAACAATTATGAAAAAATATTTGAAGCAAGCAAAAAAAGAAAATAGTCCCAAACCTATCAAGATCACGTAATTTTAGTGCGTCGACTATAAATTCGAATACAAACAAAAAAATAGGCAGAAACGAGAAACGAGAATTCGAGAAGCTGCGTAAAACTGTTGAAACATCGCATCGAAAGGTAAATAAAGAAAACTATGCATCATAAAACAGATTTGAAACTCTTTCAGATTCTATGAGTACAGATGGCAACATAGTTCAAATGCTAGAGGAAGCGGGCAGTAGCGCCAGCAGTGGAACGCCAAAGCTGAGACCACGTCATATAAAAGTGCCGCCAATCTTCGTAACATACCTGAATTTGAAAATTCTCATCAAAGTCTTAAAAAAAAATGGAATACCAAAAAATGCTTTTACTGTTAAATTGGCATGGCGAAATTCCATAACAATAATGACTTCAAATTTGGACACATATCACCAAGTAATATATTATTTGAAAGTATCAAGTAAGTAATACTATACCTACACATCGAAGACTGAAAAAACAAAATCTATAGTATTAAAAGGTATGAGAGGTGGCTACGATCAGCAGGAAGTAACAAATGAATTAAATGCTTTAGATATACCAAATATTACTGTAAGTAATGTCGAGAAATTGTTTTTTTTTAATCAAAAATAATAAAAATATTAAAGAAAAATAATAAAAAATAATAAAAATAATAAATAATAAGTACCATTTCATTATACCACTATCAAATGATAGTATATTACAGGAACTTATCAAACTCAAGTTGCTTTTATATCAAAGAGTCAAATGGGAAAAAATGAGAAGAGCGATTTTTCAACGTAAAAATTGCCAAAGACTAGGTCATGTCAGTCTCAACTGCAATCTACTATTTAGATGCGTAAAATGTGGTGAAACATATGAAATAGGACAATGCAAAATTGAAGAAAACATGACAAAAGAATCACTGTTCTGTGCAAATTGTAAGGAACATGGTCATCCAGTGTCATATCAAGAGTGCCCATTCACTAAAATGATGAAGCAGTATGAATTGAAACGTGAAATGCAAAAAAAAAGAACAATAAAAAAATGAGAATGGGAAATCCGAATCTGTCATTTGCAAATTTCCTGAAACACAATATAGCAGATAAAGATATAAATGAGCTGATAACCATTAAACCAAGCCAACAGGACACCATACACAAGTCAAGTTTATAAAGGCAGCAATATGAAGAAGGCAACAAAAATACCAAACCGATGGAAGTTCTAATCACAAAACTGATTAATAATTTAAAAACGGAAATATTCTCATTTATGGAGAAGTAAATAGAGGAAACAAACCATAAAATAGCCTGAAATTCGATGAAAATAAGCTACATAATGTCACTATTCGATAATCATTAATCGGCTTCTCTATACTCCACCACAGAGTAACACCAACAGCGGTACTACAAAAGATAAAAATGACATATTGATCATATGTGCCATTAACGTAAACTCAATATGCACAAATAGCAAAAGATAAGACCTACAAGAGTTTATAACTAAAGAAAATATTGATATTGAGCTTATCTCAGAGACTAAATTGAATCAAAAACATAAAGTACAATTAGACCATCTCAAATTTTCATCAGCATTGCTTAAATTGGACATTGAAGATTTACACAGGCTCTCTAAAGATTACTGGTGGTTTCAGAAAGAGACAAGACATCTTGAAGAATTAAGAAATAAAGCTAAACAGAAAAGAAAAGCAATAGAATAGATATAATCATCGCAAGCAGGACAATTTGTAATATTACTCGGTATCCTTGTTTTCTTGTAAATACTTTGTAAATAGTTAGTTAGTTTTTTTTTTTACTACATTCATTCATGTCATCCTCATATCGTTGATATATCATCATCATCATCATAAATTTTTATTTCATAGTCAGCATTTAAATAATGAGATACTGAAGGATGTGTTTTATATCGGCAAGGGTAAATTTTGACACCCAATCATTGAGATAGATTGACCATTAAAAATTCTCTATTCTAAATATTATAACAAAGCACGTAAAATTCAAATTCTATATGATATTTTTAAGGTAGTTCCAGCGTGGTATAATACAGTCAGAGCATTTACTATTGTCAGAAATGCGAAGTCTTGGCACACAGATACTCACGCATACTAACAAATATTTTCGGTTACGGTGATTTTATATATTTTATATTCATTTATTACTAATTTTCTATATGTGATAAAATAAATTTTACTTCAATAAAAATACATTAATATCGTTATAGATTAAAAACTCCCGCTCTTTACTCTACACTACTCAAGACAATTGTGCGCACAATTAATAATATTTTAAATTGTTATATCTCGTAAACAAAACGGTAAAGTACTACTTTTTTTTTAAATTTATTTTGAAAAAATTTTTCTTTACTCCCTTTCTTTTTTTTAAATTCTGTCGAGAGATTTTTTTAATACAACAGAAAATAGTTGGGTGAAGAGGAAGATTGACATGCTTCAAATGGAGAGTGACCCTGAAAATTGTAAAATTTGTTATTAAATAAATAAAAAAAAAAACAGAACTCACGTTCTGAACGGTCAAAAAAATGGCAACTTCGGGATTTGTTAGTAAACATTATTTTTAATTTATGAAAAAAAAACTGGCAAAATCTGTCGAAAAGTGGTTTCACGCTGGAACTACCTTAATAGAGGAGTAATAGTCTGCAACTATCCATCCGGCCGTCCGTGTACACAATAACTCAAAAACTATTCCAGATATTTACAAATTTTTATTTATTTTTATTTTAGTCAGATTATGGAGGGAACGTACTCCTATTGTTATTGAGGTTGATGTTCAGTTTCACTGTAAATGCCCAATCACTGAAAATCAGTTTTTTCCTGATATTTTGGGAACAAATGAATATTTTTTCAAACTTTTTTTTTTTGATCAGTGCTCTATATCATTGCAAAAAGAATTGCTATCTTGGATTTTTGCTTACTTCCGGTTATACCGGATGACCATCTGAAAACTTCACGAAATTTCAATCGAAAACTATAGCTCAGCGAGCGAACTCGAAACTGTAAAATACGACTTATTTCTTATCGTGCAGTGCTAATAGATGCAGCCATGTGTTTCATAAATCAAAAATATGTGATAGTACGAATCAAGCAAAAGTAAGATTCAAGCAAGTTTACTGTATACTATATGCTAACAAATTTTCGTAAGTTGAATTATATGTAAAACATTTTTTTTTTTTTTTTCAATTTATATCGAAATACAAAAAATTTAGCACATATATTAATTATTGTTAAATCAAATAACATGAAATGCTATACCTACACAAGAAACGAAGATAAACTTTATAGAACAGTTTTAAAAGGATCTTCCATACTGCCAGTGCAAATCATAAAGCAGTAACTTGACGAACATAATATCGAACCTACAATTATAAAACTATTAAGAAACAAGGACAAATACAATGAAAATTCTGCAACCTATTTGATTGCTCTGCTAAATCTAAAATAACTAAACAAGATAAAAAAAATTAAATACTTGAGTCATTTGACTATAGAATGGGAAAATTATGGTAAAACAATAAAACATACACAGTGTTTCAGATGCCAGGAATTTCGTCATGAAATTTCAAACTATTATCATGTATCATAATGCTTATTTTGTACTCAAAATCTTCTAATCTCGGAATTTAATAAAAATGAGAATAATAAAGAAATTAAAAAATGCTCAAAAAGTTCTGAAAGTTATGTAACAAGCGATCCAGACTGCTTAGCTTCAACTAAATACAAAAACAATACTGAAAGTTTAATGAATGAACGCACCGAGTATCACCAATTAGACACCGATAAATATATAACACATATGCAATAAAAAAGGACTCAATTAACTCAAAAAAGAAATTCTTTGTATCGATTGTGGCGAGCTCAACTAATAAGCTGCTCTACAAAGAAGATTATCATAATCATGAAGATAAAGATTCAGTTACTACCCAGGAATTAAATCAACAAGTGAATTCAATAGATTTAAAATAAGCAACTGATATAACAAAAATTTTTGGAAACAGTAATAGATCTAATCAACAGAGTTTGTGATTTAGTTCACAATAGTAATTATAAAAATTGTAAATGTAAACTCATTCAAAAATATACTTTTTTTGATGAAATTTTGGAAAATTTAACACATAGTGGAATTATCAATAACAAAAGTATTCAAACAATTTGGTTATACAAATAGTAACTAATAATAACAATATAACTAGCTTATTAATATTAGACTTGGAACCAATTAATAGTAAATATGTCAAACAATCTAGTTTCAAATCCATAACATTAGAGAATAGTTTAAATGAAACTGATATCAAAATTGACATAAACAAACTTACGAATTCAATTGAAGATGAAAGTAAATATAATTACAATGATTATAAAAATAATAGTTAAATGCAACAATTTCCTGAAAATAATTCAATTATTTATAATAGATATCATGATGAACAATTGTAAATTCAGAAAATTAAAGATCATTGCATGGATTGCTAATGGCATAATTAATAAAAAATTAAAATTTGAACAATTTTTCAGAAAAAACAAAATAGAGATATCACATATCCGGTTCAATAGTGCCGTGAGTTACGGCATTTTTGTAAATTACTTACGGCACTATTGAACTGGATGTGCGATATGTGAGGGTGTAAGTGTGGCGATATTGATAAAAAATAACATAAATCACAAGCTAATTGAATTGTGTAACACTAAATTGATAAAAATAGAAGCTATAGCAACTAAAATTAACAATATGTTGATAGTAACGACCTACTTATCACCATATAAAAAATTATTAGTTAAGGAATTAAACTATTTATTTATTATTGATGACAGCTTCTTCATGGTAGGTGATTTAAACTTAAAATCTAAAGCTTGGTATAATATTGGAAATAACACTAATGGTAATATTTTATATGAATATCCTTTTAACACTAAACCTACCGACATATTATATATACCTATTTCTACCGATGGCAGTCAAATGACCGCTTTTAAAATAAACATTATAGTCTTTTCCAGTTGATTGTAATTAATACAGAATTTAGCATAAACAATAAACACAAAATAATTATCATATAATAATTAAAAAACATTTATTTTTCGGGTCTCAAAAGCGGTCATTTGACCGCTCTGGTAGGTTTAGTGTTAATAAACACAATATTGTACTACATATTACTGATCAACCTACATTTCTACCAACTTACGGTATAATCCCTAGCTATTTGGATCTCGTAATCATTAAAAATACTAATATTGATAAGTTAAAGTTAATAAATGATTTTTCGTCAAACCAACTTTCAGTAATAATAACACTATTTAATAATAGTAAGTCTTCAGTAAGCACAACCAATAAAGAATCTAAACATTTTGATCATAAATTAGCAAACTGGGAATGTCCACAAATAAATTGAAAACCTGAACGAAATAATTATTGAAGCAATAAATAACAAGATAGCGAAACAAAATGACAATACATCTGAACTTTAGTTGAATGAACTAATTGAAAATTAAGAAAAGAAATTACATGCGTAAACTAGCACAAAGAAAAAAATGTGAAAAATGTCATACAGAAGTTAGAATCTGTAATAATATCGAATTTCTAATTAAAGAACATAGGAATAATCAAATTAGGAAAAAGCTAGGTAAACTAAATCTTAAAGATCACTTATTCTGGAATGCAATTAATTCAAATAATTAATGGTAAAAGAAAAAATTAATGGTAATCTTAAAAATCGTATAACCGACTTTCATTCAGCAAATGATATGGAATATGAGGACCTTGAAATAGCAAATTCGTCATCTGATAATTTTGAACTCACATCATCTAACATAAAATATGTCAACATATGAAATTGAATGTAATATATCCAAAAAGATTGATAATATCTTCAGCTCAAATAATTCAGATGAAACAATATTAGTAAAATCGCACAGCATATACAAAATTATAAACAAGTTGAAAAATAATAAAGCACCTAGAACAAATAAAATGAATGAGCTGGTAATTGAAAAACTTCCATGAAAAGCCATTGTACAAATATTATATATATTGTGACGTGGTGGATTTCCACCAGTGAGTTCCTCGACTGGGTCACCTCGGTGATGCTCGCGATATTCGATTTTTGAATATTACGATGGTTATACCATGGTTGTCTCAGGGGGACCAACTCAATTATCAAATTACTTGTTTTTAATGGCCACGAAGTGGTATGTAAATGTTTGAGCCGTAAATACACTCCGATGGGGGATAGATGGCGACGGTGGAGCCTGCCGATTTATGATACGACTGAGAGCGGGAGCGTTACAAGCATGGGCAACCCGTTTAGTCCAGTCATTTTAGGTTTTATCTGCGGAAAAATTCCTAGTGAGCTGAATTTTTGTATACACCTTTATTACGGCATTGTAATGAAGATGTGAAAAATCGACATTGATATCGTGCCGGCTAAAAAAGTTATAGAGGTCAGAAGGTCACGAAAATCAGTTTTTCGCAAATATCTCGCGACCTATTACTCATAGGTCAATAGAGGTCATTATAAAAATTATTTTTCGTGAAATTATCTACAAAAAATGCCTCCTGCATTTTTATGTGAAATCAACCGTTTTTGGAGTAGAGCGCTGAGAAAGCGACTACATTATGACGATGCACTCGTTTTCTCACCACCTTCGAGGTAGAATGCAAAGCGCGTTTTTTTTACATGGTTTCCCCCGTAGGCATAATCCATGATATGTAATAAGAGGTTTCTTTTATTTAAGAGTGAATAATTTTTTATTTGAATACTGAAAAATACAGAAAAAGTGATGATGCTGACGTCTTTATAGTTGAAATAGCGATTGAAAAATCAATAAATAATACTACAATTATCGTTGGCGAAGACATAGATCTGTTGGTACTTCTTATAGCACGCACACAAATGCTTGATCAACCTACATCAATTTTTTTTTAAAAAGCCAGGAAAAAACAATGTTGAAACAAAAATATACTCGGCTGATCGCCTCAACAAGTATCCACATTGCAAGAAAAATATTCTGTTTCTACATGCCATGACTGGATGTGATACAACTTCAGCACTTTTTGGGGAAGGAAAAATGAAAGTCATGAAGATGTTTGAAGAAAGACCCGATTTAAACAATTCTGCAGAAATATCCCAACAAGAAAATCGCTCTCGAGATGTCATTGTCAATGCTGGAATACATTTTCTACTAGCAATGTACGGTGCTCCAAAATCAGAACATCACAGATAGATAATTACAGATCTATATACCGCATATCATGCGTGTTAGAAATATTATATGAAATTGTTAATGTATGGTTTGTATGACTTGTATGATAATGATTGTACGCGCAAGTATCGATTAATCGATTGATGATGTAATCAATTTGCGAGCACATGCGAAGTGGGGAGTGAAGGAGAAACACCTCACTATTGGTCTAATCAGCAAGCAATGCAGATGTTTTGTATTGTAGAAAATAGCGAGAAGAAATTCCGTTGTTCGAAGATTTTGATTATTACGCTAGTTATCGCGTGTGAAGATTTGGTGAGTTTCTCTTATTGTGCTACCGAGTGGGTCTAGCTGAGGTTGAGTGGGTCTTCTGGACAATTTAACACTGCGGTAAGTCGAGAATTGCGTACACACTTTGGCTTGCTTGGTATGATGGGAATCTGATTTATGAATGCAAGCGTATGTATTAGTATGCGTGGATTGGGTGTTTCGCGGGTGATTTGACCATGCATCGATTGCGGCATTTATTGATTGGTGAATTGATTATTTTGTTAAAGATTACGTGCGACGAGCACGTTTTTCATTGATTTGTATTTGGTTAATTCTTAACGCGTGGGAAATTCCACGGTGGAATCGTATGGAGTGAATGAGAGACACGGCTCTGGAATGTGTGTGTTTGCTCGCCGTCGTTCGGATAATTTGTTTGTAAATTGTCGCGTATAAGATTATTATCATCATGTTGCGGTATGAGACAATGGTCTTGTGATAATTATTATTTTTGATTTTCACTCAGTCGAAATGCATTTATTATTATGTTAATTTTCTTTCATTCAAAAAAAAAAGATTCATTATTAATTTATTTTATTCTATTTTTTTGTTAATTATTATTGATTCTATTTGTTCGAATAATTTTCTTTCAAAATAATTTTTATTCTTGATCAAAGTAACATAGAAATATTTGATCTCATTTTTTTTATTGTTTTGAACTGGGAATTTCCCTAACAGTTCGAAAATGGCTTGTAGGACTACTATTTCCCAAACCAGGGAAAGATAGTCTTTCTCCTCCAAACTATAGATCAATCAGTTTATTATTACCTATAATACGGAAAATCTTTGCAAAAATAATTGCAAATAAAATCAGAAAATGTCTCAAAATAAACAATAAACTGAAAATAAAACAGTTTGGATTTAGACCAGGGTACTGTACCAATGGACAATTAGCTAGAGTTATTACCTTATCATTGAGGGATTAAACAAAAAGAAGCGTACTAACATAGTATTACTTGACATCGAAAAAGCTTCTAATACTGTCGGGCATAAAGAGTTAATACTGAAAATGCCTAGATAGATATCACTATTTCAAATAGTTGAATTAATTAATTCATACCTTTGTAATCGAAAATTTAAGGTTCAAATCAATAATAAGTACGGTATGGAAAAAACAATGTACAAATGGAATTACTACGCTAGGGCAAAAATTCAATAACTCATACTATGTGGAGTACTTTGAAGTGGTTTTAGATAGAAAACTAAACTTTAATCATTACATTGATCAAATTATAAAAAAAAAAACATTAAAAGCAATTGGCATTTTTAAATATTAACTTAATAACAAAAATGTTCGCAAAAATGATAAATTAATATGGTATAAAATGTGTATTGGACTCATAATGACTATTTTCTGCCTTTTTTGCCCTTATCATTTGGAATCGGTTCAGCTGTAAATGATATTGCATGAAGCTTCAAAAAACCAAACAATTAGGTAGAGTGTTCTCAGGGTTGGTTGATCCGAATCACTCGTAGTTTTACTCGTATATACTAGGAATGATTTGATGTCGTCCCTTCTAGTCCTAGTACCCACTCTATGTATTTTCTTTGTATTGTGTCTAGTCTTTTTTCCTCTCCTCATCCTCATGTTTCAGCCATATAGAGCAATATATATACGAATATTTAGTGTTTTCCATAAGCACAGTTAGGGATAGCGATAGTCTTTAGTTTACGAAAGATGTTTTATTTACCAGGGAATGTTCCAGTTGATTTCGTGAGAAATGTGATCTTTCAAATGTAGGTGCTGAATGTCGTTTCAAAACTGGTTGATCACCAGTTTTTCTCACCTTCGCATGACCGAGAAAATATCGATGTGTGCACTTCCTGGCGCTCTCAAATAACTTGCCTCTTGCCACGGATCAGTTTTTACTTGTTCTATTTAATATTCAAACTGGCTTCATATTTATTCTCCTCCGTTAGCTGTGTATTAGGAATGGTCGGCCATATTATTGGTCAATTTATGGGGACTGCCACCCCACATGGAGAAAGGGTTGGTAGAATTCTGTATGATGGGGCAAATCCATATGATGAGCGTAATGGTTTTATGAAACAGGGGGGGGGGGGGGGGAACTAGAATATTTCGTACAGTAATCCTTAAATACAATATTCCGTATTTGATCTGAAATCGATACTTAGTAATAATATTACTTTGGCTGTCGGTATCTATTAACCCTGCATTAGGCGCGGTCTGAAACTCTCTGGCTAAAAAAAATAATATTTATGGTAGAACTTGATTATTAGACTTTTATGGTTTTCTTTGAAGGTTATAGAAGTAAAATGAAACGAAAACTCAGACAAGAAATCCATTTATCATCAAATTAGAGCAAAAAACGAAAACCAAACCAAATTTCAGAAATTAAAAGAGTAGTTTTGGAATGAACATGAAAACAACATTCAGAACTTGATGTTTGAGTAAAAACCTCTTTAAAATTCAAGATTGAAGTCATTGAAAATGTGTTCAATTTGAATCTGACTCTTCAACTTGCGCAGAATATTTGCACGCACACTCTGAAAAGCAGGCTGCGCAAAGGGGTACTGCGTGACCAAGGCATACTCCTTTATTGCATTTCTTGCAGCAATAATTAGTCAACCTACGTTTTCCGGTTTCTATGGTGCAGTCGCAGCATCTTGACCGTTTTTGGGGAGGTGGGGGTGATTTTGGGCACTCATCCACGGGAAGAAATTTTTTCAGGTGAAGCTGCAAGGAGCTATGAACACCGGACATTTTTAGACTTCTCCGATGAATTTTTTCGATAGTAAGTTCGTGTGCCAACGTCTTTAGAAATACTCTTCTTGGCATTGATTCAAGCTGATTTCCCAGATAAATTATTTGCGAATTTATCCCAGCAATATTGGGCTATGTAAAATAAATGATCATTGGCAATCGCTGTGTGTTGCGTTGAACGTTATATGTTGCACACATCTGATCCGCAGCATCCACTTCACATTTGTGTATATTGTAGTAGGTTATAATTTCTGGTTTTGCTGCATTTCCAGTTGACAGATCAATGGCATCATTGGAGTGCAAGGTGGAAACCAGAATCATATTTTTACTTCTACGTGGAATATAAGAAGTCAAAACGTTTCCACTATTGAAACCAAACAAGCTGGTGAATGGATCTCTCCCCTGAGTACTCACGAAAGCAGATGGCAAGGCTCTTTTGTTTTTTCTTACTGTTACAACTTATGACGGTTTCTTCTCTTTCAAATTATTTATTAGATCGAAATCGGTAAACCAATTATCTGCTGTGATGTTTCTACCTGATCCCAATACAGGTTGTACCATTCGCATGACTACATCAGATGGTCTATTGCTCTTCTGATATGGGCCTTCAGGCTGTTTTTCTACATACACTTTAAAATTAAGTGTATATATCATTTGAGAGTCTACTAGCGCAAATATTTTCATGCCATATTTAGTCGGCTTCGAGGGTATATATTGACGAAATGGACATTGTCCTCGAAAACCTGGCAACATTTCGTCGATTGTAAGGTTTTCACCAGGAGAGTAACATTTCTGGCAGTTCTGGACGAATAATTCAAAAACATCTCGAGTTAGAGCTAGGCGATCATATGCTTTCCTTTGGCTCCTGGAAGTCTGTCATCAAAACGTAAAACACGTAGCAAGAACTTGAATCTTTTCACATTCATCACAAGACCGAATTTTTCTATCCCGTCGCCATGCTTTCTCCAAAGTTCATCTAGAAATAGACGATTTGATTTGTACGCTCCTGCTAAATACAATTAGCCGAAAAAAGTTTTGAGTTCGGTCAAATCAGCGTGTTTCACATCTTTCTCTCTCTCTCTGGAAAAGTTTGCCTTCATATGGTCGATATATTGGTTTGTGAATGTGACTATTTTCTCCAGAAGATCATTGCTGAATAAATTAAACTAACATTCAAAAGCAGTTTTTGAATTTTTTGCTGCTCTCTTCACACCAGGGAAGAGAGTAATGATGTTGTGAGAGCTTTCACGACGACGTTTTGAAGGAGGCATTTTATACCACTTCGTTACTTTATCCTAAGCCAAGAAAAATTCATCTTCATCCTCATCGTCTTCGTCTCAAGTCTGTTCGCAGTCTTGTTCAGTTTCTGAACCTTCTTCATGTAATTCTACTTCATCATGGGATGAAATGTCACTTTCTTCCCCGATATTCTCTGTTGTTATCGGATCCAATTCTTCATTCATTAGCAACCTCATCACTTCGTCGATGTGGTTTGGGTTAGATAAGTTGTACTTCTTGCTCATTTTGGAAATTCTATAACGAAAAAAATATTTTACAAACACTAATAGATAACTGTAAATAAGTGGAAAGCTTTACGACAAACATAAACGGGCGCGGGAAGCCTGACAGGGGCCCCTTTCTATTGCAGTCTTATAATCACATACTAAGTTGAGTAAACACTCTTTTATGCAAAATAAAGAGCGAATGAAAGTTATTTCATTGAAAAATGTTGAAAAAACTTACCTTGCGCGTTATGACGTACTTGGGCGCGGTGAGCCTGATAGATTACAATGGTTATACACATTACTAACAAAGATTTATAGAACACTGAACAGGTAGTCTAGACGCGTCACCCGAAGTTGAGAAGGTACTGTAGTGGAGAAGTTCTGATTACTCAAGAGCCCGAAGGGACGCTAAGAAATATACACCTTGTGTCTGTCAGATCGGCCGCGCCCAACGCAGGGTTAATCAGTTTTATTTTATTTTGTCCTCATATTAGAATAAACTCACATATTGCTCTCCTAGCAATGAGCCTGATGTTGATAGCGTTTCGAGAGTGATTTTATATAGAATCAGTCCTTGGATGGAAGCACGATTGTGTACCCGCGAGAGTGATCAGCGGCATGTACTCCTAGCATTCTTACTTAGAATTGCTCTTTTTGATGCCACCTCATCATATAAATATCCGTATATGCACCTGTAAATGCATTTGTGGAATGATAACCTGTAATTATTTCTACTGTTTTTGGTAACGGATTGAAGATGTGACCATCACCCCGGTAAAAATTAACGATGGTGCCAGTCTTGGACCCAGCTTATGCCAATGCTTAATGAGCGTGATCCAAGCCTGGCATTCTCTATAGATCAATCTTCTGCCAAGATTAGGATGATGACCATGTGCCAAGGCTAGTTTTGAATATTGGCTCAATCCTGGTAGTTTGATTGTATATTGATCCAAGCCTGAAATTTTATATTGGTTCAAACTTGAAATTTTATATTGGTCCAAGCATTCAATTCTATATTGTTTTAAGTTTGGTATTTATCCTTGGGACAATCTTCTGCCAAGTTTGGGATGATCGACACGTGCCAAGGCTGGTATTTTATATTCGTCCGAGTTTAGAATATTACATTAGCCCCAGCTTGATTATTCATTACACCCTAGTCGAGGTGAGTGATATTGAAAAATACCGAAAATATCGACATAAAAAATAATATCAATACGTTCGATACATTAATACTCAATATGAATTTCCAGCCCTGCGTCATTTTTCATCAATATGAATATTTGAAAAATTTTTTAATAATAAACAATTTACATCATTTTAATTTATTAAATGATTCTATCAACTAAACAATCAAAAATCACAATCAATTTTTGGTTTTAATTATCATATTTATGATATAATTTTAGTCATAGTAATAAATATTTCTATGTAGGAGAAAGAGTTTTTTTAACTATTGATGTAATTTATTTATTAAATTTTTTGAATATTAAACAAAATTGAATAAAGAAAGATAATTTATTCAATATAAATAAAAATTTTCAAAGTGCAATAATGGTAGCTATTCTGATTAATAGAATGAAAATATATTTGTAACTGCAACCCAGAAATACATTTATTTCTCCTCGTAACATTTTCTATTTTCATCAGCTGTAGATAGAAACAAAAAAAAAGGCGTACAATCGATTAAATGGTCCCCTTGCGTACAACTCGCTCATCCAGATGGTTAAAACTTCAGTTGACCCTATTGTTTAATCATTGCAAGTGTCAGTTGCAGGGAGGCGTCAAGGGTGTAGGTATCAGGGTACTATGATGCCCTATGATGCTATTCCCTTGTGCCACTGGCTTCGGCGAGTATTTGTTTATGATATTTTGACTCCTGTGTGATGCTTTTTCGCAGAATAATTTCTTGTTCGATTATCCCGACCTCGCGACCATTAACTTGTATGTCGACCCCCGATAAAGCTATATTTGCTCAGCCACCAGGATTCTTTGGTTGGGGTGGATCGTCACAAATAAGTCTAATATTTACCGATTTTTTATATTAAAAATAATTTTTATTTACTCCTCGCTTACATTCATGTTTTGGACTTGATACATTTTCTTTATATAACAATAACTTTTTATTTGTAATCCTATATTCTCGGATCAATAAGAATGCAGAATTATGTGTAAGTTCTATTCTACCAAAAATATAATTCTCTTTAATGTATAATGTAATTCATATGATAATTCATATATCCTATAATAAATTATATAACTTCGTCTCATTCTTTTATGATGATCAAATGATAATTCTTTCAAATCAAATAGTATTCTTTTAAATCAAATAATAATCAAATAGTAATTTGTTTAACTCAAATAATAATGCTTTTAAATCATATGTTCATCGAATAGTAATTCTTTTAAGTCAAATAATAATTCCTTTAAATCAACTAATAATAGTCAAGTAATAATTCGTTTAAATCAAATAATGATTCAAATCAAACGACAAATCTTTTCAATAATAAATGCACGTATTTCTGATGTTTCTATCTATTTTCTTCCCTCGCAACTTGATGCTTTTAGTGAAGTTACTTATTGTGATTCTAAATGATTATTCAAATCTTATTCAATTATTATCCCTTTACTCGGATAAATAATTGTCTCAATGCTTTTCTTTAAATAATCATTTAAATCGCTTGCTACAGTTACTCGTCATTCATTAAAATTCAATCTCCCCATACTTTGACCAAGTCGTGACTCTATATAAAAAAATGCTTTGATTTATCCTGATTCTATACAATATAACCCCTTTTAAATATTTGATCAATGTCTTTTTCTTTCAATTTTAATTCTTGAATAACCTTTCAATATTTCAATTAATGGCCATTACGCGCGATACAATTCTTTCGCCATTAATTCTCACATTCGTACTCTTTACACTCGTCGTACAATCAATTGCCATACTACAAAATTGTTGCAATCGTCACACACACATTACAATTCTTTATGATTGTCATTCTATGCCATACATTCTTTACAATGGTTTATTGAATCGATTGAACATCGATTCGTGAGCTGAAAGGTAAAACGTATGGATTAATCGTTGCCCGGGCCGGGTGCCATCTTCTGTCCTTTAGAGCGCACTCCGGTTTGCCGAAATAGAAAAAAGCCAGCTGGTCCCGCCAATTAACAGGTGATACGGGCCAGTGGGTAAAGTTTTTGAGTGAAACACTTGGTTGACTTCTACTCGGTCAATCTGCTTTGGCGCCAACCGTAGATTTCAATGAGACACCGTGCACTGGACCCTTACGGGACTGTACCATCTATCCGCCTCACTGAAACCCCGCGCGCTCGCCCCAGATATCGTTGAGATGATGAAATCCACACCTGAGTCAATCCAGAACTGTACGATCCATCAATCTTGCTGTGACAACGCGCACTGGACCCTTACGGGACTGTACCATCCATCCGTCTCAAGACAAAGCCCTGCGCACTGGACTGAATCTTTCAGGTGGGAGATCTCGTCTATAATCAATTGGATCGCTGCACTATGCTCAACTTAGCATTGATCCGCTCGAGATGACTCCCGGTCGCTCACTGCAATTTTTGCTCGCCGCATCGACGGTTAACGACAGCTCACCCAAAGGGTTGCCGCGAGATGCCCGTTCCGCCTAGCGGTCCATCACGGAGGCTGTGCAAAGAGAGAACGCTGCATTGCGCTCATCTCCCCACTCGCTCTCGCTCCCTACTCTCGTTCTCGCGTCCCACTCTCGCCGCTCTCGCTGTTGTGGAGGCGCGCCTTGTAACGTTCGTTACACCTGTGAAAGGGTTATTGGGATATCGCTGGTTTCAGCGAGTATTTGTTTGTAATTTCGTTGGGTTCGGCGAGACACTTGAGAACAGACATGCCAGCATCGGCGATACATATTTACTTTGGGACCCAAGTACGTAGTGGCACAAGGGAATAGCATCACAGGGCATCATAATACTCTGATACCTGCACCTTTGACGACCACACTGGGCGGATACCTGAAGACTTTATTGTCAACCGCAGCTAGCGTCGGACCCCAGATACGTTCGAGCGTAGCCAACGACAATTAGTCACTGTAATAAATCAAGATTAATACAAAGTAATACAATACACTACAAGAGAAGATAGTAACCTAGACTGATCAGACTCGATACCATAGCACTTTCACAAATCAGATCTGGAGAAAATAGCTGAAATCCACCATATGATTCCCAGAGGACTCGGTACTTACTATATTCGAGTAGTCACACAAATGATAATCAACGGTTTTGTGTATAATGAATAGTCAGTCCAAATACGAGAGAGATCCCAAAGACGATTTTACTCGAATCGTCGATGCTTTTTTATGTCCGCGCTCGGACCCGTCTGTACGCGAGAACGTCCGCGACGCGAGCCCTCTCGTCTTTTTATCTGAACTAACTTTACGCGGTCTTAGCATCCCTTGCCTGCGGGCGTACTGAAACCCCGTGTAAAAAAAAATTGGTATGGTCATCTCTCCCCTATTGTATATTTCTTTCTCTCTTCCTCCAGTCCTCGCCTTGACGATCGTGCCGGGAGTGGCTTGAACCACTCAATCCATTGCCTCAAGATCCTTTCCCTTGCTACCTCCTTTCATGCTCGTAATCTCCGTCACTGTACATCATACCATTTGAGAATTAATTGCGAATACAAATTGTTGAGTATGGATTCATGGTGGCGAATCATCAATAATATTCTCTTCGAATTTTACATTATTTATTTATAATTATTCGAAATGTATTGGAATAACCCTCAAGTAATTATATTATGTTTAGGAATTATTTGGGCTTTCCAGAATTTGACAAGTTATTCCATGACATATTTCATAATTTATTGGTACCCCCTCCTCCAATGTCACACAAATTGGGAATGAAAAATTTCAATTATCGTCAGTTATTTCGAGTCAGTGCTGGTGTTCACATCAATTTTCTTTAGTGGGGAGTTGGTTATCCTACTTACAAAAAAATGGATATCTCGAGTTTTCGCACACTTTCGGTTACATCGAATGACGACCCGACAACTGTACAAAAATTCTACCAAAAACCCTATAGACCAGTAAAATAACTCGGGGACGTAAGATACGGCTTTTTTTTTTTTTTTTTTCTCTCGTATTTCTACAATTATATACTACCAAGTCTTATATACCTCAAAACAATTAGTGCACATGCTTTTTTTTCGTGTAAGTGGCTTTGTTTGAATTTTAACGAATTTTACCTGGATTCAATTAAGGAATTTTTAAGGTGGGAATTGATGGTGAAATTGTGGAAAATGATTATGGAATGTAAGCCGAGTTGTTGTTAATTGACGGTGCGAAATTTCGACACCGCTAATTTATTCACACACAAAAACAATATTAAACTGAGCGAAGTATAAAAAATACATAAATAAGAATGAAAAGATAAATAACCGATTCACTGAATGCCGAATAGATGAATAACCGATTACAATGATAAAAGGCCGAGAGATACAAATTTTGCCGAAACGTAAGCACGTATGTATTGATAACTTGCCGTAGCCAAGATAATGGTAAGTTTAAAAACTTTACAAGTTTTACGCCGTGTTGAATTTTCAATTTTTCAGAATTCTTGGCTTCTTTCCATCATAATAGCTCGAGAACTATCAGTTGCATGAAAAAAAATTACTCATATCATTTTTCATTAGATTTTAACGAGGTTTCCGAAAAAGAAAAATTGTCCAACTAAAAAAGCTTTTTATCCAAGTTTTTTTCCACATTTTCTCAGAAATAATAAATTTCCTTCATTTGAGCCGTATTCCATATACAATTTTCATTTTTTTGTCAAATTTCATGTGATTTTACAGAAATTTCTAGCGCTCACAAACTTGGTGCTATTTTAAATAAAAAAAGTGCTAAACAAAAAAAATTCAAGTACCTTAATGATCATCGATTCATATAAAGTAATTAATCAGCAAGTTACTTGGATTTTTAGTATATTTATTTATTTTTTGGAGTTTGGGCCCCTATAGGAAATTTGTTTTTTTCTGAGAAAATGTGAAAAAAAAACTTGAAAGAAATTTTTTTTAGTCAGACAATTTTTTTCCGAAAACAACGTTAAATCCTGATGAAAAATGATTTGAGTAATTTTTTTTCATGCAACTTATAGTTCTCGAGCTATTATGATGGGAAAAAGCCGGAAATTCTGAGAAATTGAAAATTCAACATAGCGTTAAACCTATAAATATGAAGCTACGAAAAAAAAAGAACAAAAATACTTGTCAATATTTTTTTCGGGTAAAAAAACATCGCGATTGCAAAGAAATTGAAAATGTTCGGGGAAAAGAATGTAAATTTTAGTGAAATATCCCATATATATTAACCCTTAGCGCTCCGTTGGCTTCGTTACGTTGCCATCCGTCATTTGTTTCGTAACTCCGTAGGCTCCGCTGCGGAGTCAAATATTCTTAGCATGATTACGCTTAAGATGCTACGGAATCGTTTCACTCGTCCCGCTGCAAAAATGTGCCGGAGTTGCTGGTAGGCAGTGGTACAAAAACGTACGAAGCGCTAAAGGTTAATATAAGAATTCTGGGCCGCAAACAGTTCCTAGGCTGCGTTGAGAGTCCAAATCATACAATTGTGGACCACAAACAGATCGATAAGGCTCCAATATGGGATAAAACAATAATATTCCCGATTTTCTTCTGCTTAAAGCAATTTTATGATGTCCCATAAAAGTTTCGAGGCGAAAAATATTCGAAATAACTTTTACGAGGTATCATAAAATTGCTTAAAGCAGACGAATATCGGAAATTTCATCGTCTATATCCATATTGAAGCTCCATGGATTTATCTGCGGTCCAGAATTCTTTAATAATTCTATTTCGAAAGGGAAGATTTGGAGAAATGCTGCCCCGAGAGCTTTGAGGTAGGGCGAAAATTTCGACTCGAAAAGCAGACGGACGGATATGGGGATGGGGATCACTCTGAAAAGTAATAAAATATTACATAATTTTTGAAATTCAATTTTTATTTCAGGATGGGATTACTCCATTACATAGTGCTGCAGCTGAAGGCCACCTTTTAGCGATTGAAGTTTTATTGAAACATGGAGCAGATATTTCACGACAAGATAATATTGTGAGTTGAATTGAATTACATAAATGATTTCATTTTAATAACCTCTATTAATTTTCACAGTTTTATTATATTTTCATCATTTCTTATATTTAACCGTTGATTTTCATTGCATTTATACTTCCTGAGGACATAATAACGCACCAAAGTAGAGACGAACAAGAGATAGAAGGTGAGAGAGAAACACCTACCTTGATTGAACAAATAATTAGTAAATATTTTATAGCCATTGTTTCATATGGTACCCAATCATGTGTTTGCTCGCAAAATTAGTCACACACGCAATTTATTGCGATACTATATAGGGGAACGGCGGTAAGTATGGGCCACTTAAGGAAAAGTTTATATAAAATTTTTATTAGTTCGAAAACGATATAGTACCATTATTTGAACATATTTGAACTACTAGATAGAGGAACAAAAACAAATTCCAGCGAACCATATGACTCATAAACAATTTTATGAAGCCTCACATTTTGGCACTTTGAAAAAGTGTCGGGTAGTATGGGCCATACGAAATTATGTAGGTCTAGAAATAAAAAAGATTAGTCATTTTTGTTTACAGCCACAAAAATTTATTTTTAAATTAAAAACAACATTTTTCATTCATTCATTTATTTATTTTGCAACAGTTGCAGTAGTAGTAGAGTGTATCATCTATATCTGTACAAAGTTCATGTGACCAGCCCTCACAACGTTCGCACTGAGTCCAGTTTTTTTCAAAACATTCACCACACACAAGACAGTCGATCTTATTTTTATGTGAAAAGTTCGTTGTCGGTGAATCTTGCTTGGACATCCCTGGAATCAAATTCATATGATCAGCAGGCTTGTCGATTTTCTGTTTTTGTTGTTTGGACACTTTTGTCTGCACCATATTCGAAAATTATTCAAATTTTATATTTCTTTTCATTTTCTGAGCGTTTTTTCTTTCCACTTCTAAATTTTTCTTTTTGATTAACATGTCTCTATTTGGCGTTGAGGTCAATATTTCACTTTTGTCCGCTTTTCTTTTTCTACTTGTAACCCTCATCAGCACATGAAAGCAAAGGTGAAATTTCTTGTAAAACACTTGTAAAGATTTTGTCTCTCTTAGGGCTAGTTGGCAGACCATCAGATTGAGGCGTCTCTTCGATAGGTTCTTCAATCACTGGTTGCTCTTCTTATACTGGAGGTTAAGAGGTTTCTGTGGCAGAGAAGGCAGCAACTTCGGCAGTTGTAGGTGGTTGATTTTCTATGTTGGTTAAAACACTTCCCATAAAGTCTAAGTCCATGAAAATATCTTGGTTAAAAGGGTGAATGCCCGTGCAGCTGAAACCACTTGCTACAATGTCTAACCTACACACTTTGGTGTAAGCCTCATTCACCAGCTTTGCAATGTCGTAGTCATTTATTCGAGTATCAAGATTTGCCCTCATCTACAAACTGCAAGCATGATTGCATCGTATTTTGAACGGTTTCATGAAAGACTTATCAAGAGGCTGCAATCTGTGTATAGTGTGGGGTGGGAAACTCAACATGTGAACGTGGTGGTCTCTAGCATATAAAATGACGTCAAGCTCCGTGTGTATTCCATGCCCATTGAGAAGTAGAAAAACAGGATCCTTTTGTGTAGGTTTTGTGAAAGTCATGAAGTTCTGCATCCACTTTAAGAATACCTCGGTGGTCATCCACACGTTGTTTGTTGGAAAGGCAATACTCTCTGCTGGAGCAATTATCATCAGGCGATCATTCATTCTTTTTCGAGGGAAAATAAAAAGTGGAGGAATAAACTGTCCAGTTGCGCTCATGCAGAACATAAGTGTGACATTGCGACCTCACTCTCCTGACGTCATTTCCCCTACTTGCCGCTTCCCTTTAATGGTAATTACCTTGTAATTTTCATGGACACAAGAAACTCTTGTTTCATCAGCGTTGAATATTCTAGAAAGCCAGAAAGAGTGCTTGTCATTCAACGAGATTAGATGTTCAAAAAAACGATCAACCTGAGGCTTATTAAACCCGACACATCTCATCAAGCTGGTTGATTACGGTTTTCTATAAGCCAGATCGGGATGTCTCTTCATAAAACTTGTATGAAAATCTTTACCAGCCATTTTCTTTGTCCTATTAAATCTATGAGCTAGCTTAAGAGAATGAGCCAAGTCAAACGCCAACTTGAAGGTGCTGATATTTATGGTTTATGCTTGTGAACAAGTGCCCTAAATTCAGAACCGCACACAATTACCGGTAGATTGTCTTTTCCCGGTGATGATGTAAAAGTTAAACTCATAAATTGTCCTTGCAAAGCCGGTTCGAGTCAGTCGAGAAAACACGTTGTGGCTATTTTTCTATACTGTAAATCACATGCGAAACAAACGAAATTTCCCTCACCTCACCAAACGCCATTTTACCTCAAAACGATCCAGCAAATCCTTCCAAAACGTATCATCACATTATTTTCAGTAACGCATTTAATTCTGAAGACATGTAGCTATTCGCTAATATTAATGTCCATATTTTTGATTGTTGTGCTAATGTGTGTGTTGAAAATATCGCTTGCTTCGATGAAAATGAATTGGAATTCAAAACTAGAAATAGCAAGCATGAATGGGGCAAAGAAAAATAGTTTGGTATAACAGGGAGTAAGTATTTCAGTCAGCATTGTAAAAATAGGGGATTTGTATTTTTTGAAATATTATCTTTAACAATCCAACGTTTCAATTGGCTGTTATGAAATCATTTATATATTATTTATAATGTTGATTACTGTATTATTGTTTCAAGTGTTATTCTATGTGCACATCAAAAAGATGACTGGGAGAGTAAAAGTATGAAATATTTCTGGCCTGCGAATGTTAATACAAGAGATACGAAACATGGTATTATTTGTGAACCAGTCGCGCGTAATCTCTACTCTTTGTCGATAAATATGAACATTGAAGAATGTAGATTGATAATTGCTAAGAATAATGATTGGCTAGCTTTCAGTCCAGATGGAAACATAATTGAAAATGATAATTCTGTTATGATAGTCGCTACATGGATTTTTGCTGCTGCTATTCAACGATTCAACAAGGCTTCTTTTGGGGTAAATGGTATTTTTGCTCGCAAAAAAGGTGGTTTCATAAGTCTAATTCCATGAGCTGCACCTATATCGTCGAATAAAAAACCCTTATCAACCATGATGGTGTCTAGATTGCTAAGTAGATAATTAATGACATTGCTTTGCTCGAATATGGTTTTGTTCGATGCTTCACCACCGTATGGTTTGCTTACGAAAGTTAGCAATCCAGAAGGAGTAACACCAGTCATGAATTTGAAAGTCAATTTTGATTTATATTTGGGATAAAATTTTACTCGACATTTTAAACATTTCAGTCGTTGAATAGAAATTTCGGTATAATCCAAAACAATGACTGTATCTTCGAAATCTTTGAAACAGTGAGGCATGTTATCAAATATTTGTTCGCAAGGAATAGGCTGAATGACAGTTCGCATGACTGCTGATAATTTTGGTAACATATTGTATAAAAAATATCGCGACATGTTGATAGAGGAATCATATCAAATAATATGCGCAATACTGAAAAAGAAATATCAAGTTTTAACTTGATCATCACCATTAATATTTGATCTTTAGTAGATAAACATCTTTTTTTTTTAACCAGATACATTTTATCGACAATCAAACTAATTTTATTTAACATGTGAAAACTTTGTATTCTGTATAAGGTCATCAAGCCTTCTTCGTTCTCAATTACTAATGTGAATGATACGCGCACATCGCCTACATTGACTTGAACACCAATGTCATGTTTTAAACTGTCTGCAAATATTTTGGCATTTATTTCTGCTAGAGCTTCTTTTACTGTGTGCGCTTCTTCTTCCTCCGATTCCCTAAATTTTCCTCACAATTCAACAATAAAATATTATTTGTAGCTTCTTCTTCATGAATATTAACATTTACTGCAAGACATAAATTTAAAATAAATTGACAAATAAATAAACAATATTTTATTCTTTTATATTAATATTAAATACACGTTCTGAATGTTCAACTTCTTCAATTTTCACTTCCGTAACTTTGTTTATTTTCTTTTCAAAGCATTTTGTTTCTTCTTTTCAGGAACATCATTCTCTGAGTTTAAAGTATGTTTGTTTCCTATTTTGTATTTTCTTCTTCCTTTTTCATCCAAAAAATCAAATATCATTTAAACATTTATTTAATTTAAGCAAAAACCATTCATTTAATAGAATGGTAATTAACATATCTAGCTTGTCTCTCTCGATTATGTAATTCTATTTTATCTGATATACTTTTGATTATACTGGGAATTTTCTGTGTTGGAACTGAGTTTGGTTTTAAGTACTTTCCAATTAAATGCAAACCTAAAAACATGAAAATCAAAAAATATAATAATTTTATTGCTACGGTGAAACTCTTTATATTTTCTAAAATATTCATCGACATATGCATAATTTTTAGCAGTAAAATGTAGCGAATACACAACCGCACTTCCAAGTTTACTCTTTGAATTAATGTCCAAATGTTTGCACCACAAATCTCGTCGATCTATTTTCTCGACATTACTAAAAATATTGATTCCTTCCAAAAAACTTTTTCTTTGGGAATGCAGGAAATCGTAGTACAGAATTTTTAGTTTGTGTACTTTCACATTGGTCAACAAAACACTTTTTTCGGTTTTTAATATTTTTCGTTACTTTATCATTCATAATTTACTACTTATTATGTTAATTAATATGGAAAAAAAATTAATTTTTTGCTCATTTACTGTAAAAATCTAATATAACGTTATGTAGTAGCGGCCGCCATCAAATTTAGTTTTAAAATCATGCGTTAGGTTTCGTATGCTATCTTGCCAGTCCCGATACTCAACTGTACCAAAGAAGAGTGAGGTCTCACACATCTGAAAGCGTCTCTTTACTGACAAATTGTCAGTAAAGGTAAGAGAACTTACTAATATTACGATTACCTTCCTCGAACTCACATCTGAGGGGAACGTTATTATTCGATGATAAGTCACTATGATAAGATGTAGCGTAGTCGAGTGAAGACTCGGGTCAGGGAATACTTACTTTTGTTGGCGTCAATAGAGAACTGTTGAGGTTGTATAAGCTCCTATACACCAGGCAAGAATTTGTCACGTCAAAGACGTAAATGGGGCACCATTAACGCGGTATAGGATATTATAAGCTGGGTAAGGTTTTACCATGTCTAGGTGAGGATTCACCGAGTCGAGTTAGTCCTTTTCGTCCCGACGGGGATCCGTCCTTAATGTCATGAAAAGCACTGGAAGAGATTTCATCTCATACCGAGCAGGTAACCGCTTGGTATGATCGCGTTGTGATAAGAAGCAGGCTACTGCTTTTATTAGAGGTGAAGATTCACCCATAGCATTAAACCCCAAAGCATCGAGATAGGGTAATAGAGTGACGTGCTACCACACAACTATTTCGAGTGGGATAATAACGTCCAATTTGAATGTAAGAGTGCCGATAATGACATTTGCGAACATTATAAAACGAATACAGACTGTAAAGTCACTGGACACTTCCTGTCAACATATTGATATCAATTGCATCGTACACGGGAAGGCTATAAGGATTGTTAGTCAGGCAGCTAATATCGGTCACGACTATCGGTTCCAGAGATAGCCGTGTTTACGAATCAGTATTGAAACGAGAAATTGTTCGTATTTGAGCTGGCAGTTTATGAATTTTTGTAGGATGAAATGAAACTGGTTTTTTGGAAGTTGAGGTAGCAGGGCTCTTGGTGAGCAATAATTTAATCAAATGCAGTTAATTTTAAATCACAATTTGTATTCAATTTTATTCTTCAATAATTCTTACACTAATGAAAGGAATGAGTGCCACAATTTAATTATTACACACACGGCGATGACTACACGCGGGTTGTAAGATCACGTGCGACTAATAATTATAACACGATAATTATTACACTGATGCTTAGATGTTATGAAATTACAGTGTTTAATTGTTCGAGCAAAACAGTGAGAACAAGATTTACTATGAAATCACGCGCGGACAGCTTTATTGAAAGAAAGCATGAGGCAATGAGGCATTTGTGATTGAGCCATACATTGGATTTGAAGGATTCAAAGCAATTTCGGTTTATCTCAACATTGCTTATAACCATGCGAAATAATGGAATTATCGTTCAGGAATATTTGTTGATATCCTAATTAATGAGGAATAATTATATATTCATTTCCTCATATAATTGGAATTTTCAGACAAAAAAAATTTCTGAGCCTGAAAAAATATATCAATTTCTCAAGTCTAATGTGTCTAGTATATACGTATCAAACAGTGAGTAATTCGGCTCGTCCGGAATTTAGCCCTTCACAGTTTAATTTTTTTTACAGTAAGGATTAAGGAAAATCTCTATTGCATTGAACCGCATAATAATTCCGGGCCTCCAAAGTTAGGATCGGGCGTTCGAGGTAGTACCTATCGCCCTTTTTTCCACTTTGAAGTCGAAACTAGGTCTAAAGACAAATGTCTACCGATGATTTATGACACCCTTTTTCCTATGTAGCCGAAATCCATGACATTCAGGTAGGGTCGTATACTCATGAGTTGCTCACCTTTTGCTTCCATTCATCGAATTTCTCAAAAGATGGTGAATACTTTCATTGGTAAATAGACAGATTGAAAGCGACACGAAACACTGAAGTTTATTCAATACTGGTTATTAACCGAATGAGAAAAAATGTATCTCAAAGGCCTGAACACAACATGAATCAGGGATATTCATAAAGTAATAAAAGATTGGAGAAACTCAATCAGCAATAATTAATGCATTTGAATCCAGCCCTTAATAATAATTCAAGAATTCTTGACTGGGTCTTACCCTGTAGTATTATAAATTATATATGACAAATATGATTAAAATGTACTTACTGGAAATTTAAGCATTTTTTGTTTCATATAAGGTGGTTATTTCATGTTCATCTACCCACGGTAAATCGCCTTCCCGGCCAATTTTATTGAATTTTAATTCTAACACTTGAGCATTATCATCGAAATCCACTATTGTCACCTCACTAGTCTTTGTCCAAAAAATTGTTGCCCATCGGCATTTCCTTCGTTTTGCTACATCATCAAACGGGCGTGTTGCAAGCGTCTCTACAATTCCATTCCTTTTTAAAAATGCCACGGGCTTGATCCAGGCGTATATTAGGTGCTTCTTGAATTCCGAGCGTGTTGCGGATACATTTTGAGCCCATATATTATTACTCGATATTAGTACCCCATATATATAAATATATAAATATAAAAATTCTGGGTCGTAAACATAATTCCTGGGCTGCACTGAGGGTTCAAATCATAAAATTGTGGACCGCAAACAGACCCATAGAGCCTCAATATGAATTATATGACGAAATTCAATAGCATAGCAGCAGAAAAGCAGGTAGAAAGGGGAAGGGAAAGGGTCTCGAGACAACGAGACTCGTAGTTCAAGCCATTCCCGGAAACCGGTAGGAAAGGAATAAAGGCGGATAGAAATAATTTTCACATGTGATTTCAGCATACTCGCGTGCAAGGGATGCTGGGACCGCAATAGTTAATTCAGTTGAAAAGACGAGGGCTCGCGTTGCAAACTTTCTCACGTACAGGATGGTCCGGGTGCGGGCATAAAAAGGCATCGACGATTCGAGTAAAATCGTCTTTGGAATCTCTCTCGTGTTCGGATTGAGTATTCGCTATACACAAAACCGTTGATTATTATTTGTGTGACTACTCGAATAGAGTAAGAACTGAGTCCTCTGGGAAGCATACGCTGGACTTCAGCTAACTTCTTCAGATCTGATCTGTGAAAGTGCTGTGGTGTCGAGACTGATCCGCATAATAGCCTTTCTAGAAGAAGTAGCGCCCAGTCTGGGTGTTACTATTTTATCTTGTATTGTATTATATTACTTTGTCTCAATCTCGATTTATTCTAGTGGTAATTGTCGTCGGCTACACTCAAACGTACCTGGTGTTCGACACTAGCTACGGCTGGTAATAAAGTCTTAAGGTATCAGCCTAGTGTGGTCGGAGTACCTCTTTGAAATTCATAATTGCCGGATACGACAGAATTCAACTTTACATTTGTATTGTCACATTTGACAATGGATAATAACGTTGGTTTCGGCGAGGATTTATCTATAACATCGCTGGTTTCGGCGAGACACTTGAAAATAAACACGCCGGTCATGGCAATACGTATTTATTTGGGACTCAAGCAACGCAGCCAACACTAGGGGGATTGAATCATAGGGCCTCATAGGTCCCTGTTACCTCTACGGGATTTGAGTTCGTTATTATTCGCGTTCCCGTGGATATCCATGACGTCTCCCTACAACTTAAACGTGCAATGATTAAACAAAAGGGTTAACTGAAGTTTCAACCATTAGGATGAACGAGTTATTGTACACGAAGAATCATTTAATTGACATTACGCCGAGTAAATATTCATAGAGGTTTCGCTGCTTTTATGATTCAAAAAGGAATGAAAGAGTAAACGTGTTGTTTAACGGATCTTGGCACCTGAGCTCAACGCGATTACAATTCAACACGTTACAATTAAAACCATGAAATTCTCGATTTTCGTTTGCTTGGAGCAATTTTATGATACTCTACGAGAATCATTTCGCATATTTTTTGTCTAGAAACTCTTATAGGATATCATAAAGTTGCTCCAAACAGACGAAAATCGAGAATTTTATGATATTAATCCATATTGAGGTCCTATGGATCTGTTTGCGATCCACAATTTTATGATTTGGGCCCTTAGTGCAGCCCAACAACTCTGCGTTCGAGAATTTTTTAATATTCCCCCTAAAAGGAAAGAATAAAAGAAATGCGACCCGGGGAGCTCGGAAGCAGGGCGAAAATTTTGATTCGGTTTATCACTTCTGGTTGGGGGATTACCACAAAATTGTAATCAGCTCTTCATCAGGCTACATAGCTCTGAAATACGAAATTTGAATTATATCCAAGTATTTGTTCAGAAGAAAAATATTGAAAGTTTATATGAGTCTTCTAATAAACTACCACGTTCGGTTGGCCTATTATCATCAATATTCATCTGCTCTTCATTAAGTAACATACGTCTTAAATATGATAAAAGTTTGAATATATTCTGACTAATCGCTTATCGAGAAATAATTGGAATTTTTACATTAGAAGAATAGATATAATTGGTGAGTTATATTTTTTTTTCCTATTTCGAACCTTTAAAAAATGATCGACGAACTTCAAAACAACTTGCGGGATGTGCATTTTTCAGTTCTATCAACGATTTACAAATGATTTCTATTCATTTCTGTTTTAGCACGGAAATTCTCCACTTCACGAAGCTTCCTGGAGAGGATATAGCAGAACTGTGGCGACATTATCAGAGGCTCTTGATACACGGAGGGGCCCACTGCATGCTAGAAATTATTCTGGTTTTGCACCACTTCATCTTGCCTGTCAAAATGGTCATAATCAAACCTGCCGTGAATTACTCCTCGCGGGTTGCAATCCTGATCTTCAAAATAATGTACGTATGCGCAATATTTTTCAATGCACCAAATTCTTGATATTTAATTTCAAATATGAATAATAGGATTTTGTCATTTATTTATTTTCTTTATAGTATGGTGACACGCCATTGCACACATCAGCTCGTTATGGGCATGCCGGCGTCACGCGTATCCTTATATCTGCCCTCTGTCGAGTCTCTGATCAAAATAAGGTTAGGTATAAGATAATTTTATATCATTTTATAGAAGCGTAGTTTTTTTCAAATATTTTGATTTAATTTCCATAGAATGGTGATACTGCATTACACATCGCTGCTGCAATGGGCCGTCGTAAATTAACTCGAATACTTTTAGAAGCCGGGTGTGATCGTTCATTGCGTAATAAGCAAGGCGAAACTGCCAAAGACATTGCCCGGCGGAAAAATTTATCAGAAATTCTTGATATCATTGGGAAATCGCGAGGTCAAAGTCGATCCCGTTCCAAAAATCGTACCAATGCCAACTCTCAACTGTTATATTCAAATGCATCATCAAAATCGCCAGTAAACAATAAATGTAAATTTGAATATATACGTGAAAAAAGTCATGAGGGTCGTATATGTAATGATAAAAATGGCGTTGAAAAGAATAATAAAAAAAAAAGTAAAAATGTCAAAGAAAAAAATTATAATGGCAATAACACCACAAAAATGGTTCATTTTGACAAAACAATAATGGGGAAACAATGGTCACCATATGGTTGTCATTATTATCCAGATCCAGAGTCATTTCCACAACCTAAATTGGATTCATTGCCCGCGGATCCGTTAGCACATGGTGAACAATATTATTTAGATTTAGCTGGAAATATACGAAAAGGACCCGTTGGTGTCGGTTATACATGTTATTGTGCACCATTTTTCCGTCATATGGAGGCTAAATTAGAGCGTGACAAAGCAGAAATAAAAGCACAGATTGTTCAAGTTCACGAAAAATTAGATATGAAAGTTGCTAATCTTGAAACACGTACACGCGGACGAATAATTGAATTAACACGAAGTATAGTAACTGAACGCACAAAATGTCATTCACGAAATACACATTTGCACGATTGGTTGCGTCGTAACGACAACAGGCGGTATTCAGAACGGCCATTAAAACAGCGAGATATTGTTGGTAGTTGCGGTCCAACGCGAGCAAAGTCATTAGAAGATTTACTTAATGATGGACAATTGCACGATCGGAGTTTTGAAATACCTGGTGAAACGTCGTGTCATCGCGGTAGTCTTGACAATATTGATATTCCGGCAATACCGAAATTGAGTAAAAGTCTTAAGGATTTATCAGAAAACACTAATGGTGGATCGATAATGTTGAGAGTTGCTAACGCGCCTCAAAAACACAATGAAACTTTTGATGGTGTGATTGGTCGTGACCGTACGTCGCCATTAGGCGCTGCTGCATCACCATCTGTTAGTTTAAAAAATAATAGGCAGATGTTTAGTGACGCAGAAATGATGACTGCGTTTCATGAATCGCTAGAAAATAATGTTCCGATTAATAGTGACTGGCGAGAGGATAGCAACCGTAGAAGTGTTCATGAAATGATTAAACGTTTCCAAAATATTCCTGAAATGCACAATGATTGGATAGTACCACGCTCTGCCAGCAGTGAACCAACAAGTCCAGATCATAGTCAGTCATCACGAAATCAACGAGTTCAACCGCAAGGAAAGTCTTCCAATGGTTGGCATGTCGATAGACAAGGTTTGAAATTAATAAATTCAAATGAATGGCTATATGTTGAGTTATTTTAATTTATTCTAGATGAAAGTGAGAGTAGTGACGCTGAAGTGGATGCAGATGTAGCGAAAACATTAACTGTTAGCGCAAATAATCATAGTCATCATGAGAAATTAACGTCTGGCACCAAACAATATGATTCTCTTGCAAAATTGCCGTATAGATCACGTAGCGCTGTCTACAGTCCCACGCCACCATTATTAAATGATGCACACAATGATTCAGGGTATAGTACTCGAATGTATGGTTCAAGTAAAGGAGGGTCACCGTCTTTATCGGGTGAGCTATTAATTTTTGATAATAAAAAAATAGTAATTTAGGGTTATTTAAGAAACAAAGTTATTAATTAATTAAATGCGGTTTAATAATTTTCGTTTATTGTTTCAGGACAGTTGGAGTGCGATATTATTTTACCACCGTCTCGTGGTAATTTTTCCAGTGGTAAACAATTGGCGGCGCTGCTAGAACAACCACGTAATCATGATTTGACTGTATACGAATGTAGTGCGGATAATACTGTAATCAACATTGGAACCGCCAGTCTTGTTTGAAATTCATTAGAGCGAAAAATAAAGAACAAATATTAATTTCTTGGTTCATTAACAAATGATTTCTAAAGTACTAAACGAGTAATATATAAATCAGAGACTATTTATTTTGTTTCCTAAAGGATTTCATGTATGTTGAAAAATACACGTACAAAATAAAGTTTGAATTTATGTCATTTTTTAAATTCTATGTAATGAATAAATACATATTCACTTATTTTAAAGAATCCAGATAATATTGAATATGTTCATCGCTACTATTATTCCCATCTATATTTTATTTAGTATTGTGCAAAAACTTTGTAATTGTTGAATGATATAATGGAATACCGGTAAGTGAATTCGAATTAGAACCATATATTTGCACAACAACATAATTTCCTGGTTTTATTTTTTCAAGCGTATCCGAACCTTTTTCTATTGGTATAGATGTATCCGGAATTAACACACGTGTATTACCGTCATTACGTCCTCGTAATACACTGTTTGTCCGTCGACTTGGCTAGAATGATTGACGTAAAAAAATTATTTAACGTATCAGTATTATTAATGGCTTATATTGAATGGAAAAAGGTAATGATCAAACGCGAACTTACTCCTTCAATTAAAACAAGTTGTTGCGTGCCAATATCTAATCTATTCAAATTTTCAGCATTTATTCTAAATGTACTCATCATTTTTTGCAGCCGCTGAAGTTTTATCGTAGCTGGTACATCATCAATAAATCTTCTGTGAGCTGTTGTTTTCTATTAAAAAGGAAGTTTTAAATTGATGGAATTTATGTTGAAAAAGTTTATACAAAAAATAATATTTGTATATCATTATTATAGTATATTACCTCTCTCATGCTATATTGGAATAAATATGCCATGTGATATTGTATGGATTCAATTAATGTTATTGTATCATTAAATTCATCATCAGTTTCCCCACAAAATCCAACTATAAAATCACTTGACAGTTTAATAGTGGGAATAATACTTCGCACATGATCAACAAGTTCTAAATACGATTCTCGTGTATAGCCTCGTCGCATTCGTTCCAACACTACAGAGTTTCCACTTTGCGCTGGTAAATGAATCTGTTTACATATATTTGCCCGCGATGCAATCAAATGAAGCACTTCATCGGGGAAATCTTTTGGATGTGGTGATGTAAATCTAAATGGAATTCATGTTTAAAAGTATATTATTACGTTTGGATATATGCCATCCTAATGATAAAAATTAATTCCCAATATACATTACCGTATTCGCATTTCTGGATCGATTTGTGATACCAGATCCAACAAATTATTGAATCTCATTCCACCACTTTTATTTTTATAAACAGTTCTGAATCCTTTTGACATTTTCGTGTTATTTTTTTCATCGACGTAAAAATTTATTTGCGATGTATCGCGATAGCTATTAACATTTTGTCCTAATAATGTAACTTCTTTAACACCCTCATCAGATAATTTACGAATTTCTTCTAAAATACTTGAAACCGGTCGTGATCTTTCTCTACCACGAACAAATGGTACAATACAATAGGTACACATATTATCACAACCTCGCATTATTGATACATAAGCTGATATTGAATTTGCATTTAATCTTACGGGCGTTATATCAGCATATGTTTCATCAAATGACAAGGCAACATTAATTGCTGTCTCGTCATTTTCCGCCAGTAATAATAATTGGGGTAAATATCGATAAGCATCTGGACCAGCCACAATATCAACCATTTTATATTTCTCTAATATATTATGTTTTAGCCGTTCTGCCATACAACCAAGTAAGCCAATTCTTAATGGTGATTTATTTCCCAAGATTTTACGTTTTTTTTTCAATGAATTTAAATGAGCTAATCTACCAAGAACTTTTTGCTCAGCGCTATCTCTTATCGCACATGTTACAACTAAGACTATATCAGCATCTTCAACTTCCATTGTTCTTTTATATTTATTATTTTGCAATATTGACCAAATAACTTCGGTATCATTAACATTCATTTGACAACCATAAATGTCGAAGTAAACTTTTTGATCTCTTCCATGATTCTCATTCAAATATGGGTGTTTTAATGGTTCTTCACTTTTTGATGTCATCATTGGTATTTTGGAATCAGCGGACATAAAATAACTCAAATCGGGACCGTTGATTATGCTCCATTTTTTATTATCTGTTAGTAACTTTGTTCTTGGTAAGGATTTATGATTGGATTCTGTTCTATGTGCTGACGATTGATATAATTGTCGTGAATTTATATGTAAATGATGCAGTTTCTTTAAAATATTACCAATACAATTTCGTGAATTCATCATAGACTTCATTCTGTATAGAATATTTCAAATAATCACATTTGTAATAAAGTTTTCTAGGTTATATAACTTTTATTTCTGTTGTAGTCTAAAATAATTGGATCTCAATAGTTGAATTATTTCACAAAAATCAAACATTTGATTATCATCACTTATATATTCAGTGAACATTCATATTCATTTGTCACTGAATAATTTTTAGTATAACTCACTTTGCATACCTTTGGTCATTCTAACCTTAAATGTTCATTATTTCCACATGAACTATGAGATGTATGAAAATCAAGTTTCAACTCATCTGAACAATCACATAGAATAAATACAGAAAAAATATTTTTGCATTTATTTATTTACGATAATTTACACATACACTAATTCTGCAACTATTTAATTTAGCATTTTCGTTGTTACTAATTATACTCATTGATGCGTCCAATGCTGCGTGAGGTATATACGTTGAGCCATTACTGAACTCTTTCAGCCTACTGAAAATTTTCGGCACGGCACGTATACGCGTATATACCCTACGTGGCTTGAGCGGAGAATAATCGAAAATCCACATTTTTCATTCTAATAACTTTTTGACTTTGAATTATCTTCTAATTTTCCCTGTGAACAAAAAATAAGTAGAAACAGTTCACACATTATATGAGCAATCAAAAATTTTATAAAAATTATTTCAAATAATGCTATTAAAAAGAATCGATTGTGTAGAATAAATGAGAAATGAAGAAAATTAAATCTGGTATACAGTCGTTTAACTGTACATACCTCATTTTCCGTGAAAGGTTTTGCTTCCGACTTATTTTCAATTAATGACTCAATAGCTCTAGTTGACTTGGCGCCTGTTCTTTGTACTAAATTAATCAATTCAGAAAAAGACTGCGGAATTTTCAGTGTAGAAAACTCTGGCCATGTTACTTCTAATTGATTTTCATCTCCTGGTTTGACTAAAACAATAATTAATTTCAATACAATTTTTGGTAAATCAATACATAAAATAACTTTTCATGTTTTTTCAAACCTCCATAAATGAAATTGTATAAAATATTTATGTAATATTTTGATGCAGTTAATGATTGTTTCGCTTCATTTGGATAGCAGACTGCCGCTACTATCGTAGTCCCGGTTACAGTGTAAAAATATTTCTTGAATTTTCCACCGCGCAAACCAAATATAAATCCAGTTAATCCGCCAATTATTACCGCTCCTATTCGCGGTAAAGTATTGCTTTCTTCACGCAAGTAATCCACCATGGCTAAAATTACGTTCATATTCAAACCATTGTTCTATATTTCTCACATAAATATTCTATCAGATCATTCATTAAAAAATGTACTTACATTGGCTATGTACTATTCCTGTGGTAATTTTATTGTTGATATTTTCTATGGTGTCATCGTACTCTTTCATAGCTCCTTGAATACTTCTTCTTACTGTCTTAAAGCCTTGTTCTAAAAATGATGGGGGATTTTCATCGTCATAACTGTGAGAAAACAAAAAAAAAATTATATATACATATAAATAAATTAAAATTCAATAAATATCAAAATTTTTCTGCATAACTTGGACTTGATGGATCATTCATCAAAGTAATTATTCATTGAATGGCGCTAAATTTTTTTTCTTGTTGTAGAAACAGTAAATTTTGCTTGGAATTACATGTGTTTACCATGTCACGTGCTCAGTGGTGCATGACGTAGTGTCATAAGTATAAATTGGTAGTTGTGATGGTCGAATCAAATTCATTTCGTTGTTGCATTCAACGGGTTTGTCAGGTGAAGTTGGGACAGGCCTAATTGCTGGTACGGCTCCGCAAAGTCCACCAGGAATGAGAAATTTCTTGAATAACTTGAGAAATAATAAAAATACCGTAATATATATTTCATCAACTTCATACTTAATTTCACAATTTCATATAAAAATTAATATATAGATCCATTAGTTGTACAAATATAACCTCACCTTTATTCGCTGCATATTTTTCTTTCGAAAATTGTATACTTTTATACTAATAAGGATTTTTCTCCGAAGTTTTATAACTTGGGAGATGATTAAAAGGAATGGATAATTATTATATTATGCATGAATAGTTTGATATGAAGATTTTGTATGTTACTATCGCAATGAAACAACTATTGTAGCGTGTTTATTTTTATTCAATGACCGTAGGTATGAAAATTAACCAGATTGCAGCGACATCTGCAGCGATACACTACATTGTGTGTATCAACGAATGCAGATGTTATTATTATTAAAAAAAAATTTTTTTGTTAATTTAAAATGTTATTGAAAACATATGTAGGCATACATAAGAAAGTTTATAAAAATATAGTTCATATCTATTATTTTTATACTAACTTTAACAACTGTTCTACCAAAATCAACTAATGATCCTGGTTGATAATCGTCACAAGGATAAACAGGTTCCCGACAGGTTATATCTTTGCCAAATAAATTGCCAATCGTAAATTTTAAAAAATTTTGCATATAGCTCTCGTTACAGTCATCCATTATTTTCAATTTGATTTTTGCTATTATAAATTTTTTTTATTGGAAGGTAATAGTATAGAAATTTGGGAAATCCAAATAAATTGCGCCGTACACGTAGAATACACCAATGAACATGAAGATCATGAGAATCATCTATGAATTCTTATTGGTGAATAAGATTTGGAAAAGAGAAAAATTAGCCAATCACATGTCATCATTACTTTTAAATACATGCGCAATAGTAATCAATGAAAATGAAGAATTCAAAATCTTGTGTTCCTGTTCCTCTACGTACATTTCAGCACACGCGCAATTGAATCAAGTTGAAATTGCTTTCACATATGCTTTTGCTCACTTTGCAATATATACATATATCTTTTTCTGACGTATATTCATAAAAAGAAGGAACAGAGGGAATAGAAGGCGGGCTCGAGATCACGACCAATCTTGAGTCTCGACCCAGTGCCGACCACTACCACCACTATCACAGCTGGTATATCACATTCGACGTTCTCGCGCGTACGAGTTTGTTCATGTGATGCCTGTTGCCAGTTATTGATCGGGCCACGATTAAACACAACACTGCATTGCTGTCATATTTGCTATATCAAAACACAGTTTGTATGT
Source organism: Dinocampus coccinellae (assembly GCA_963920625.1). NCBI lineage: Eukaryota > Metazoa > Arthropoda > Insecta > Hymenoptera > Braconidae > Dinocampus > Dinocampus coccinellae. Next base: position 1,241,800 of record OY987191.1, read on the forward strand.
GCCATGGTCGAGAAGAGAATTATGTGTATAAAATAGTGAAATCTTGTAAAAACAAATCAAAATTCTCGATCAACTTTCAGATAATAAACTTCGTGTGGTGTATGTGTGTGGGTGTGGGTGCGTGTGCGTGCGTGGTGTGCATGTGTGTACGTGCATATAATATTCCCTCCAATTATGTAGGTGTTGTCTGTATAGTTCATTGATAAAAATGATAAAACTATACAAAAAGGCGTGAAGTGAATATTGAAACATCGAAAATACATAAAAACCAGTGCATCAGTTGTTGAAGACCTAATTTATTCATCTTGCTCCCCATCTGTTTAATGTCTCTCATCACGAATAAATTGACTATCTATCAGTGACGTCATACCAATTCTGGCAAAAGATACACTTGTATTTGAATACTCAAAATGTAGATGAACATACGATCGCGGCGGTATAACTTTTTGTATAAACAGCCATTAATGAAGTGGCAAATTAATATATGTCAAGAGATTTATTACAATAAATCATATATTTTCATTTAAGAAAATAACAGAAAAATGAGGAAGTAATTTTTTTTCGACTATTAAGCAAAAAATAGTTGGACGAAATACTTCAGTACATGACATTAATTTTTAAAACAAATATACATATATATTTACATATATGGATATATATATATATACATATATGTATGTATATATACATATTTAGTTATTCATTTATAAAATAAACATGAAAAAGTTCACGATTAAGGGTGTACTCGATGGTTTCCGATCCTCAGTTGGTCAACAAGTCAAACCTGATCAGGAAATCATTGAGAATCTTCGTGCTGAGCATTTTCAAGTAAAGCGAGTAAGTACATAACTATATTACGCTATTTCATTAATAAAAGTGTGTAAAGCACAAGTGTGAAAATTTAACATATGAAAATATTGCCAAGTATAACTGTTTTCTGTACCTGTGGGATTGATCTGAACATTAACGCTAATTCTGAAAATGGGCGATTCCAATTATGTAAAAACTTCTACACATAATTTTCCCTTCTACATATTTATTTATTTTGAGGCAATTATAGAAAAATAGGTTGAAAATGTCAAACTTAAACGAATATAAAAAACAAATAAAATTATCGTTTATAGTATTGTAAATAAACGTAAGTGTTATTTACAATTTATGTATATAAAATGAAAAACAGGTCACCTTTAGATTCAAATGGGATTAAACAATCAAAACTCATATCTGAAGAGATAAAAAATAGAGTACAATAGAAATAATAACAGCGATTATAGTATTTGGCAATGGGGAATAAATGGAAAATAATTATTAATAGTCAGGGGCAATCGAGGGGTTACAAGTTATTCTGTTAACACATCATGTTTTACCTTTTTTCTTCATATTCATTCACATGTAACATGTAAAGTATAAACGACCGATATGTGAATGGATATGGAAACTACTGAATATGAACATGAACAGTAGAAAATATGAGTCAACATATCAGCTGAAATGTATTCTCTGCTGTCATTCCTTTTTATACCCCCGCATCCCTGATGTCTCTTTTCATTTTTAACTAAGGGTCTGCTCTGAATTTTTGTTTTCCATTCTGTATCATCACCTTTATCAATTATTGTGTTAAATAAGAGTATAATAATACTACATACTGATACATAAACTTATGAATATATTTAGATTTCGCTTTCCCTTTATACATACAAAACAATTCACAAACAAAATCATGACTGGGGATTGAAATATATTTGATATTTATATGTTTGAATGTATGAATTTTTCTTTTATAACTATAGACGTTTAGGCATGGCTTTCCATATCAACCAACAGCGTTGGCATTTGATCCTGTACAGAAATTGTTAGCGATTGGCACGAAGTCAGGTTCACTACGAATGTATCCTTTATATTCTTAATAATTAGAGAATTCTGATATTCTCTATGATTAAATCGGTAGGGGATATCGATGATTACTAATTTAAAATATTCAATATTATGATAATTAGTTGTCGGTTACCAGAATAATTTTTCAAGCACTTATCTACATAAAAATTGTATTATTATTATTTTTTCTTTAATTGACAAAATATAATGGCGAAATTTAGATTAGGGAGACCTGGTGTTGATATTCATGTAAAACATGAAGGTGGTGCTGCAGTATTGCAATTGCAATTTCTCATCAATGAGGGTGCATTGGTGTCTGCAACCGCTGATGATACACTACACTTATGGAACTTACGTCAAAAAATTCCGCAAGTCATTCAAAGTTTGAAATTCCAACGTGAAAGGTGTGTAAAATTTTTTTTTTTAATATTTCTATTTGAAAGAAACTGTCATACTCTCTTGAATATACGCTTAAAGTCATAACAATAAATATGTTAGCGGTAGTGAAACATGAAAATAAAACATGTGAAGAATTATTTTACTTTATAATAGTAACGAGTCAACAGCAATGATTGTATTGAAATTTAGCTGTGTTTCGTTATCAGCTTAGAAACATCCGCACGATTGGGTTATTGCAATAAACACATTCATATATTTTCAGACATGTGCAATCGGACATTATTTTATATCAATGTTTTGAATTTTTCACCATTATGGTGCCAAATAAAAAAAAAGTTGCCATTATGTAACTTTGAACATATTGTTTTGTTTTCTCTTTTGGAAATAGGATAACGTCAATGCATCTACCATTACAAAGTAAATGGCTATATGTTGGTACAGAACGTGGTAATATTCACGTACTGCACATTGAGACCTTCGTATTATCTGGCTATGTAATCAACTGGAACAAAGCTATAGAAGTGTGAGTATATACATACATTTGCCTATCAATAATTTTAACGTCTTGCTGTGTATTATTGCCTGCAATCGAAAAAAAAATGTAGGCTTAATTTAATGTGGTAATATTATTACAGGTTTATTGTGTGTATGCATGAATGTATGTATGTTCAGTTGTTAAAAATTTTGAATCGACCTTGACCCCAATTCTAGTTGAGGGGGATGGCAACATTAAAACAAAAAAAAATTCATTTAAATATTTGACTCTCCTCATTTAGTTTTTAACTCATTCATAAGACAGCTTAAGTGATCGCCGCCAACTTGTTCATATATTTTTCTTCGATTTTAAAATTTCTTGCGCAGAAATTGTTTTTGGTGCATCTACATGCAGAATCCGTTGGCAGTTCGAATGGTGCATGTATATATATATTACTCCCTAATTCGCTCGCCAAACTTTTTTTGTGACGATAACTTAATCCTTTGAAGATTAATGACCGATATTAATTTTTTTTTTTTTTTTTTTTTTTTCCTTAAATTCCTCCAGTGGTCTAGTTGTTACCCTAGTTCTGACAATCCCTTTCGATGTATAGTTGCGAAGAACAAAACAATAAAAAAACTTCTGATTAAATTTTTTCATCAGATTATTTTTTCAATGGTAGAACGTAAACTAACAAGTGAAGTTATATAAATTGTCGGCAAGTTTTTCAAATATTTTTCATGATGAGAGGAGTTTTGTCGTAGCATCAATATTCAATGTGATCTGAAAAGAACGCTGCAAATTTTATCCAAAGGTTTATTATTTCCACATCACTTTGTTTTTTCTACCCCATAAATATTCCCCTAAATATCTATTTTGTTCTGTTTTGACCTGCAATGATTCAATATTTTATAATGGAAATATAACATTCGAAGTGCCCAACTTTCCATTTCACCTTATTTAAAAAAAAACTTTTACTGAATTTAAACAAAAAAAAAAATTATAGATCGGATTCTCAAGCTAGGAGGATCGATGCCGGATTGAAACTGATTTTCGTACCGAATTTCATCCAATTATCTCCCATAGTTTCCGGAAAAAGCTCTGGACGGCGTATGGCGGACGGGAGGATTTTTTTGAAATCGGTTTTTAGATTCTATACTAACCAAAACGTAAACTGTGAAAATTTCAGAGAGGGTTAGAATTTTTTTTTTCCTCAAACGATTCCAAAGGTTTATTATTGAAAATAATAACAAAAAACAACTCTCAATATTAATAACCCATATTATTTTTTCAAAAGTCCACTTGGACCAAAAAATTAAGACATGAAAGTTGTGGGTAATTTCTCTTTTTTAATTTATTTATGTTTAAATATAAAATATGGAATATTTACTGATTTTCCAAGATACTATTCGATAAATTGTCTGTCGGTAGATTTACACACACACACACACACACACACACACACACACACACAAATACAATTATTTTGTGAAACGGTTTTAGGCTCACATATTTATCCGAAAAAAATTTCAGTGCAAGGATTTCACTTTATTTTCTTTTTATCGATATATATATATGAATCTGGTTGGTTTGACCCATTGGTAGATCAAGAGCGGATTGGTAGAGGGATGACCTGAATTTTTGTTTTATGTTTCCAATCGGAGAGTACACTATAATCTTATTTACTGACATACCAGTTATTTGAAATGAAAAAATATATGCTGATTTCAAAATGGCTTATGCAATAATTTATTTCTGTTCGTTTTAATAGATGAACATTAATATGCTCTCTGACACATTAGATTAACTATGTAACTAATTACCTATACAATATATTAAAAATATTCAATATAATATGGGTTGTGTAATGTTAGTGGACGGCTTCATCGGCAGAATTTTGCGGGGAAAAATATAATGAAAAATGACATAATAGCGTAGTTATTTTCGTATCAGGATATGAAAATTGTCATAATTACTCGAAAGAATTCTTAATTTTTCAAACGGCAGCAGAGGAACGTTCATTTATCTTTTTTTTATATTTATAAGCACAAATACAAGTGTCGTCTCTCATCAGAATAAGTGACGGTATAATATTCGTGCTCTATGTAATTCCTGATTCTTACATACGTAAAATCTTCTCTTTTGTTCTATTGCCAGAACTGTCATTGTTGCTGTCATCTATGATGTTAACTGTGAGATACAAAAATATTTGAAGATTCTATCAAACAATCTCTTATCATTTTTATTTTCACTTAATTTCAAATTTATGATTTATTAATTTTTTTTTTATTTTGTTATTTTAGGTCCATTTCATGTTTATTTTATGTTAGTCTATTATTTGATATAATGGAATGAAAAAGTTAAAATAATTTTGTGTTTAATAAACGATTTTGATATCCATACATAAAATGAATGATTAATTATCAAAAGTCATAAGATAAAAATGAAAACAAATGAATGACAATTTGAAAAAAAAAATTTTTTCTTCATGAATTATTTCAGAAACTTATGGCTGTTGCAGTTTGTGCCGGAAAAAAAATCCATTTGCTAATTAAGAAAAAGTATATTTAATATTTAATGTATATTTGTAGTGTATGTATTTGTGTGCAGCGAAAAAAAAAAAACAAATGATATGTACTGGTGTATTGCTGTTTTTCGAAGCGTTAGTTTTTCTTCTTTTGTGTTTTTCGTTTTGTCTTTTCTTATTTTTTATTTTTTCTCCAGAAAATAACATAGTCATGTATATACCCCCCTCCATCGCATACATTTACACACGTACACACATGTATATAAGTTTTATCACATCCGAACGAAAAGGTAAAGGTAAAAGAAGTAAAGAAGAAGTAAAACATTTATATTCATATATATATTTATAAAAGCATGAATTAAGAGCGGCAGGATGAAATTAAATACAGCCGACTGCGCACTTATTTATATATGGCTGGTTTTTTCTCTACTCTTTTTCAATATTTATTTGTTTTAGATCACGAAAAACGCATCCTGGTGCGGTAATTCATTTGAGCGATAATCCATGGGACTTGAGTAAGGTAAAACAAATGTGAAGCAATTGAAAATAACTGAAAAAAAAATTTGGAATATTCATTTTTAAATGGTATAACATATTAGTTAATATTGGCAGAAGGGGGGAGAGGGAAGGAGGGGGGGGGGATCTCATCGTTTTTAAAAATTTCGGGTCAATATAGTGTGTCGAGGGTGTGCATACTGAGAAAATGCTAGTAGATAAGAGATTTAAAAAAATTGAATATTGAGAGATCAAAAAATGTGTTTTCATTTGAAAGAGAAGAAAGATGTCACGGACTTTTTTAGCGTCAGAGATTACTGGAGTTATTGAGGTGCCTTTTTTATTACAACAGAAACGAAACAAAAAAAAAATATACACTCATTCTGCATATGCGGAAAAATCGCGAGAAAATACATAGAGTACATTAAAATTTGAATAGATAGGAAACAAGTCAAAGGTACCATTTAAAAGTAAAAATAGGAGAAAAACTCTGACACATTTCTTTAGAGTAAATATTATAAATACGAATATATTTTTTCAGATTCTTATTGGATATGAATCAGGGCAAATAGTATTATGGGATTTGAAAACAAAAAATGCTGAATGGAGATGCCAAACTGATGAGCCATTACGATCGGTTTCTTGGCATCATGAAGGAAAACAATTTATGTGTAGTCACGTAGATGGTTCATTGTCAACATGGCTGTTGCGGCAAGTGAAGCCATTGAATATTGTGCATCCACATGGTGTGTGGATATTTTCGTTATTCTATTTACAAAAGTGCGAAAGACAGTATGAACTAAACATTTCACATTTTTTAGCTAAAATTTCGAAAGATGGTGACCCGGAGCTGTGTAAACCGATACAAAAAGTGGAATGGAAACTTTCAAGAACAGGGTAAATGATTTTTTAATTTTTTTTTTTTTTGCATTTTCATTTATATTGGAAGTATTTTGATACAGCGAGGCATATGTGATATTTTCTGGTGGTTTGGCTTATGATACAACCGGACGAACTCCAAGTATTACGGTGATTCAAGGGAAAACCACAACTGTATTAGAGATGGAACATAATGTTGTCGATTTTATTGTGTTGTGCGAGAGCCCATGGACTAGTGGTAAATATATTCTCTAAAATAAAAAAATATTTTATTTTTCACTTGAAAAATTTATTTCCATTGGTTTCAGACTTTCAAGATCCCTATGCAGTTATTGTGCTACTACAAAATGACTTAGTTATAATTGATTTATTAACATCAGGATTCCCATGTTTCGAAAATCCATATCCAATGGATCTTCACGAGTCACCAGTGACGTGTTGTGCATATTTTGCCGATTGTCCATCAGATTTAGTGCCGGCATTTTATTCAGTCGGTTCAAAATCGCAAAAGAAAACTGGATTTAGTGAGCGAGAATGGCCAATATCAGGAGGAGAATGGACACCGAATTGTAGTAGTTATAATGAAATTATCCTCACTGGGTAATTAATTACAATAAGAAAAAAAACATTATTCGATTTCAAGATTATTTTTATAATTTTATATCTTTATATAAATTGCGGGAATTTTTTTTTTTGCAGGCATGCGGACGGTAGTATAAAATTTTGGGATGCATCAGCGGGTTCATTACAAGTATTATATAAATTGAAAACTGCAAAATTATTTGAAAAAAATAAAACCCGAAGTTTAGATAACGATGATGATCCTTTGGCAATCCAATTAATGTATTTGTGTCCAGAGAGTCGTAAATTAGCAGTAGCTGGTGCTGGTCGTCATGTTATTTTATTTAAATTCAAAAAAATTGAATCAATGTCTGAGGTAGTGGTAAGTATTTAAGAATAAATTTCGACTGTCTAAATGTGAATGAAGACAAAATTATTAAATCAATATCATTTCGCCTTTATGTTTTTGAAAAAAGACTCTGGAGATATCGTTGCCAGCAGATGGGAAGGATGTTGAAGGCTCGCCGGATCCTGATTTGGATCCATGCCAAATACCTGGCGTAGAAGAATCGAGAGCTGCTGAGCTGGCCATGTCACTTAAAGTCAAGGCCGGATTACAGAAACGGGCAGCTGGTTTTCAGGCTACATTAATATGTTTAACATCAAATAGCGGAGGCGATCAGTCGCAAAATATAACCTCGTTAAGTTTGAATTCATCATATGGCCTGTAAGTACACACCTACCGAAACAATGGTAATGAAATTAAGAACAACTTCTGTTCAAACAAGTGTTACAGAATGACAAATTATCACAATTATATCGTGTTCATAATAATTTTTCTCTTCCATTGTATATTTTAGATTAAGCTATGGTAATGAATCGGGCCTTGTAATTATTGACATTGTACTCAAAGTAGTGCTACTTGTGCTTAATACATCGGATATTGGTAATTCACTTGATCCATATCAAAAAGCATTACGTAGTCCGAAGCGTCAAGATGATGGTAAAAAAGAGTCAGATGATAAAGCAAGAAGTCCTAGCATTGATCAGGTAAATTGAATATTTTTATATTATTAACTTTATTCCATTTTTTTTTTATATCAGTGTTGGGTTTACTTTATATGTAAACTGATATTAGAATTATTTTATATAAACCCATTAGCTAAAATACTATTTTGTCGAGTATCTATCATATTTTGATATTGATATATATATGCATTTGTCGTTGATATTTATCTCGAAATCACTTAGATCCGAAATTGATGGACTTTCAAAAGCGTTTGTCGATGAAGCTTGTATTTATATCTACATACATTTTCTCTCCACTATCGTTTAGTTCAAAATTTCATTTGAGCAAACAAAAATTGAGAACAAAACGCAAACAATAACCAATTTTTCTCTTTTCTATTCGATATTTTTTATTAATCACTAGATAATAATATGCGGGTCATTACTTTTTATTTTTTAAAAAGAATTTTTGACGCGATTGATTTTCTTTTTAGAATATTATTAATAAGACGGAAAGATGATAAATTTGAAAAAGTGAGAAAAGCATCGACAGCTTGGTCATTCTTGTCATTTTCCATACGAGCACGAAGGTAAATCAATGAAGGAAATTTTTTTTTTCCGTTACATTTGTGTCAACTTTCATTACAAAAAATCTTACTATATGGTAATGATGTTACATAGCATCTAACAGTGAGAAGGAAAGAAATAGTGCAAATAAAATTTATGAACGTTATTAGTCTTCAACAATAAGTATGAATACATAATCATTGAGTCTTTGTTTTGTGTCCGATATTGGACAAGATATAGTAAAAAAAATTCCGATAAAAATCTTAAATATTATATTATTGAGCTTACCTCTATTTAAAGACCTACTTTGTAAAATGAATGCATTTACATGGCGAATTCATCATTTATTGATACTAGTAGAAAGAAATGACTAGTTCGTGGTCCTTTTTTCTCCCATTTTTCCGAAAAATATGAATTATTTCACAGCACGCATTTGACGTGGTGTCGATTAACAATGCTTATAATGAAATTAATGAAAAAATATATACAGATTAGGTCATAATACAGATTTGTCTGCACTCTTCTTGAATCGATTGAATATGAATAAATGAATGTGGGAAGTGACAAGTGACCATGTTCTTACGATATTTCTCAGGGACAAAAACGTAAGATAATTAATTCAATGCGCATATATACAGAATTCATTACTTCTTTTCTATTTTAAAATTTCAATTTAATTCATTTTTTTTTTTGAACTGATTGACTGTGTGCGATAATAAATGAGCGCAACCACCCAAAAATTGCCAGATCAATCACCGAGACACGACAACATCAGATACTGAATGTTTATCGGCACGAAGTGGCGACAAATTATGTACCGCATCTTTACAATATAATCAACCCCAGTTATCAACTACCTCAATATCACAGCAAACAAATGAAGATAATTGCGCTACAAATATTGACAATAATAAAGATAACACTGATGCATTTAAAAAATATGAGACAATCGTTCACGATGATGAGAATCGTAAAAATCCATGGAAAGAACGTTTTAATCTCAAGCGACAATTGAGTCGTGTCGATCTCAAAATAAAGAAATATTACAATCAATCGGCAGATCTTAACGTAGCGCAAACACCTACTGAAGCATCCACAGTAATTGATTTGATTAATAATGATGCGACAACAAAAAATCTAATGCGTTCACCGCATCTAGAGAAAATGGCTACTAATATTAATTCGACAATATATTTAGACCCTGGTAATGATGAAAATGATGAATGTGAAGCTATGCTTGATAGCGTTGACGATGTAATTGATGATAATGGACGAACTAATATTGATAATGTAATTAGACCAATTGATCTTCCATTACTCATATATAATGATAAAATAATGGAAATGAAGAAAATAATCAAGAGACGACAAATGAAATCACGATTATTGTCAGTGCCAAATATAAAATTAGTGAAAAATAATGATGGGGCAGGAACAACTGCAACATCGTCGGAAATAACCACATCAACAAACCATAAATGTGATGATATTTATTCAAGCAGTAACGAATCATTCGCTGGAAATTTTAAAAGGAGATTCAGTAAGTGTTTTACGATGTAGCAAAAAAAAAGGCAATTAACAAAAAATAATTCGTAGAAAAAATATATACATATAAGCGAGTTTCCATGCATCGAAATTAACATGAATGTTTTTTATATACATGATATTTATGTATATATGAATTACCTACTTTTTTTAAATTAACAATTTTTATGTGTTAATATTTTTTGTTTCTAATTAACATCTTAGAAAATTAAATATATATTAATTTTTTTACCATAGTGTGTGGGTGTGTGTGCAAGTACGACACATAGTTGGCAAAAAACACATAATCAGGAAGAATATTGCGAAATTTTATTTCCGCATTTTTAACCAGCAGAAGAAGATTAGGAAAAAAATATATAAGTAAAAATAAATAATATATATAATTTTCAACGTTGCATTGTATAATGTTATTAATAGTGATAATTACAATAATAGTATCCTTATCTCCATTCATCCCCATGTGCGCCTGAAGGATTGTGTAGAGTCTTACAATAATAGTCAGTCAATCAGTTCTACCGCAATTTGAATAATAATAATAATAATAATAATAATAATAATAATAATAATAACAAATAACGGAAATAGGTGCAAATCATTTTTATTTTTGTTTGTACATTCTTACATAGAATCTGCATTCGCACTATGTAGTTATGTGTGAACATTAAAGGCTCTCTTCTACTTTGATGCTTTTTGAATGGAAAAAAAAAAAAAAAAAAAAAAAAAATGACAATGCGAATAAAACAACGGTATATGTTTTACAATGTTGTTCCTATTTTTTATGATCATTATTTTTGTTACTTTCACAATTAGAGAACGACACAGAAAATTATTGACGCGGAAAGATGATATATCTCCTAGGATAATTTTATCTTTTGCAGATTTTTTTGAAAGTGGTGCAATTATTTAGAAGGATATCATTATGTTTGCAAGGCTGGTACGAAATTTTGGAGGTAAAATGCAAATGGAGAAAAAAAAAAAAAATGGAAAAAAATCCTTGAATAGAATGATGAACGTACTAGCTAGCTTAATTTCTGCCGGCCTAATCAGTAACTGAGTATTTATCGTATATATGTTTGCGGCAAACGAATAAATATATCGTTTGAAATATATTGAATAGGTCGACCAATATACAGCTACACTTACTAATAAAATATACATGTTGAAGAGTGCAGACATGTAAATATTCATTAATTATTATCCTTTATCATTTATTTGTTTATATGTAAATAAATAGTTGATAGATGGTGTATAAAAACAGATTACATTACATTATGCCGTCGATGTGTAGTGATGCCTATTGCGTCATTTAACCATTATCTTGCGTATGCAAAGGTCATTTTTTTGTTATGACGTAATTGTGGAAAAAAAGAAAACAAACGATTTAATATATATTTAGGTGATTGATAATTAATTATTCTATTCTATTTTCCCCCATCATGCCGTACCAAATAATGTGAAGCTTCTCCATCTCAACGGTTGCATGATTACATGAAGAATGTGTAGATTCATTTGTGATCATTGAATTATGATTATTATTATGTTTTCGATTGTATAAAAACTAAATAATGAAATTTAATAGATTGAGAATGAATTGTTGCACTTTGAACACTCTTCCTTCATATTATTTCATCGTTTTTCGTGCATAATTTCCCAAAAACAATCGTTTGCTTGAAAATAATACTAACATTTTTGACTGTTTAAATTGCACTAGATAAATTCTCGAAAAATCCACTATGATTACATTGGATACACATATAAACAAGAAAAAGTTGTATTATATGAAATTCATCATTTGAAAATTAGATAAAAAAAATTAAAAAAATAAAACTATAACGAAGATGATAGAGAAACGAAATTCATAAAAGAATATGTTTGTGCCACTTTTTCAGGTTCAAATCAATTTTGCGGTTTTCTCTGACAGCAAGTTTGATTCAGGTAAAAATAAAAAGAAAAAAATTTTGGCAAGTAATTGACTTGCACTGTACTTTTTATCACGTTACTCGAAAAGTATTAACCCTTCAATACTAATGTAATTTTTTATTAGCCTCTGACTTGGGTAAACGTACTAACTCCACATTTTCTTGATATCGATTTATTCTAAATAAAGTTTCATAATTCTTAATTATATTAAATAAAAAAAAACTTTTACGGATGAACACAACGAAAGAAATATTTCATTTTTAGTCGAACCAGATATTAGATCTGAATGAATCAAAGCAATTTCTTATTAACGAAATGTATTTTTTAGGCTTCTAAAATTTTAGGATTTCTGGTTCAACAACTTCTGAAATAATGCGATTCATGTTGAATTGTTGGAAATTTTGTAATTACTCATTCATTCATATAATTGAGATTATGGACATAGACAAATAGACGTGTAATCGGAAATTAAGCGGAAACTACATTTTTTAGATTTAAAACGTCGTAACCGTGGAGATATATAAAAATCGGGCAAGATGAAATTTCGGATGATTATTGTACGTTTCTATCACGACGTGATGAAAAGTAGAGGCAAAATATAATTCATACGAAGAAAAGAAAAAATATATAACAAACTTGAATAAAACTTTTCTCATTACGTTATTTTAAAATTAAAAAAAAATTTCGCGCCACCCCTACTTACTGAGAGAAGCAAAACGATTATCTATTTATTATTTTTTATATTTCTGATCTCAATTTTTTTTTTTAAATATTGATTGACAACATAATACGTACACATGCACCCATTCACACGTACAAGAAGACAAAATCAGTCATTTTTGCACGTAATAGCATTTATAAAATAATAACAATAATAATGTTAAACGGTGGAAAATGTAAAATGAAAACATGAATTTCAATTTTTATAACTATTTTATTTTGATACATATACGTATTTAATTTTTGCGAATTGGTTAGAGTAAGACAATTACGAATTTACGCAACAAATATTTATGTACATAAGCAATTTTCTCACAGCGATTTTCTAAATTTAAATTGAATATAATTGCGGTAATTTGACTGACTGTTATAAAAGATTCTTTGAATATAATGAAATATTTTATATGTATTGATAATATAATCTTTGCAATAGGTCACTAAATCCCTGTCACATTTATAGATATAAAATATGTATGTGAAATTATATTTATGCGTTAGTTATATTAAATTTTTTCAAAGCGAATATTTTTAATCGAAATTGCCAGGATGACAATCGTTACTTTTCTTTAAATATACCATTATTATTCATCACTAGCTCAAATGATTCAGATGAGTGATTCTATATTGGAGTAGAGTGGTGTTGACCATTACATTCTTATTAACATTTAATTTCTTCATGTATACAAATATATTTTCAATTGCGTAATTTGTAGATGAACGGGATGTGCGTGTCGCCAACAACAGGAAGAAATTTGGTTTCTGGTGGCGGTGAAAAGTGTGATGATGGTGATAGTAATGAGGGCAATCGCACGATAAATAATGAATTGTGTAATAATATTAGTGGCAGTGGTGGTGGTAGTGGTATCACTAGTATTTTTCGTAAAACTATTGAGATGCATTCGTCGCCAAGCCTGACCTCATCTTGCTCTAATTCCCAAACCTCTCATATTTCTTCTTCATCCGTCTCATCTTTGACATTGCCAGTTTCGTCTTCTTTAACTATGCCCCCTCTCTCTTCTTCTCCTTTCTCTTCATCTGTGGCGCGTCCATCGCGATCGCATGGAATTAAAAAGTTGCAAAAGTGTTTAAGTACATCTGTAACAAACTACGAGGCAGCGGCCACTGATTATCAACATCATATGTGCCTATTAACGGCAGCTAACCAATCAACTTTAAATACATCCCAGTCCACCCTCACTGGCGCCAGACAATATAGCAGCTTTGGTAGTAAAATTTGAATCAAATATAAACTCAAACTTCAAAAACAATTTTTTTTTGTCACATATGTAGTGATGTCTTTTATTTGTTTTATTTTCAAAATTTTAAATTTTCCAAACTTTCATAAAAAAAAAAATAATAATAATAATAAATGTATATATATCAAAAAATTACTTCTAAAATTAATACTTCTTTACTTCTATTCTCTATTTCTCTTTATCTCTTCATTCTAACTTCACTTCATGAGTGTATTTCCTTCATTATTGTGTTCATTCAAATAATTTTCAATCCGAAGAATTTATTATTATAATATATTTAATAATAAAAACAACATGGCTGAGATTATTTAACATCGCACAAAAGTATTCTTCTTCTTCTTCTTCTACGTGTGCATTGTTTAAGCTCATATGGAAATTACACAATTAATTCGTCTAATACTTTATGTTAGTTGTTAATATGCACAAATAAATCATCAACAGTAATATTTCTCGCTCTTCCTTCTTTATGTGTGTTTATCTGTCTATTTGTCTCTTTATATAAGTATTTTCTTGTCTTTTTAACCATTCAATCACACATTCGAATATTCATTCACTCCGTCTTTTACTATTTGCCTGTAATGTATTTCAAAAACAAAAAACAAAAAAGCATTATCACAATAAACAATTTTTTCGCGCTTTCTACTTCACTAATACTGATACATGTAGCAGCTCACACCCTCACACATCTATCAAAAAAAAAAAAAATAATAATAATAATAAATTTATATATTATATTTAAAAATTACAAAAATATAGTCAATAAATTCATGACTTAGTTATTTCCGTAAGCATGTGCATGTGAATATTATCAAGAGACATATGTCCAATGAATTCGTGAATTCAAAAACGTGAGATATGTATCAAAGTTCTGGAATATACGAAAGACATAATTAATATGTACGCTAATAAATAATTGAAAAAAAAAAAAATTATCAAACGAAAACATATAACACATTATTATTGTTGTTGTAACACAGCTATTACTACTATTATGATTGATATGTGCTTATATATTCACATATAAGTATGTGATTATGTTTGAATTTAATTTCAGATTTTCAAATTACACAGTCTTTGTCAATGTGTATCTGAAAATTCTAATTTTTATTCATATATATACATACATATTTATTTATTCAATTATTTAGTTTTTATTATTATTTTTTAACTTTTTTTTTCTTCACTTCGATTTCTTCTTGTTTTTGTTTGTTCCTCTCTTTTTTTTTTAGTTTTTTTTTTCTTCTCTCCGCATGCTTGCAAATTTTATAGATGAAGTTGAAAAAAACAACTGGTTCAATGTTAAAAATTTTCAACTACTTTATTTCTCGGAATGCTGGCCGATTAGACAAATTTGATAGTTCATTTCAACGATCACGGAGCTCAAGTATGTCGTCACTTGAGAATATCTCCACTGAAACCATCAGCTGCCTTACTTTCGCCGATTCTTATACTAAAAAAAGTGGTAAACATTTTTAATCATATTCATTTGTAAAAAATATTTTTTCATTTCATTTATTGCTGATACATATTATCTCTTGTAGATGTTAATCCTTCACCGACTTTATGGATTGGTACGTCATTGGGTTCTATACAAACAATTGTATTCAATTTACCAACATCTGAAGAACGTCATGTCCAACCTGTGATTATTTCTACATGTAGTAAGTAATAAAAAATGTAAAAAATTACTTAATTTAATGAGGCTCAAAACTCATACTTCATTCTTGTTTATGTTTATGATTATTTAATTAGATGGATCATCATTTAAAATGAAAGGTTGTATTCTTGCAATGGCCTTTCTAGATTGTAATGGTGCATTGATATATAATTCGTATGAATCATGGAGAGATGAAAATATTGAAGGCAGAGAACGCAACAGTAATTACTCAAATTCACACTTTAATAATTGTCTTTTTTCTATTTTATGAATTATTCAATTTTACCTTAACTAATTACTATCGTATTCGTATGTATCGTAGAATCTCAATCAAAGCCAAATAGTCGAATGTCACCATTGTTGAATGCTCAAGTGTCAGCTGGTGATGGAAATATTGATGATCGACAATTCGTTGTACTAATATCGGAAAAACAAGCGCGTGTTGTTGCATTGCCATCACAAAATTGTGTTTATCGTCAGCAATTGAGTGAAACTCATATTGCCATCAAAGCTGAGATCACTTCTATAAAAGGTAGATATTGTAGATTGATAATCTGATTCAAGAAAAAAATATTTTATTTAATGAAAAATTTTCGACATATATTTTTTCAGATAGCGTCTGTCTTGTTTGCTATGTATCAAATGGACACATATCAACGTATACTTTACCGAGTTTAAGGCCATTGGTGGACGTCGATTTTTTGCCGTTGCAAGATTTAAGGTAAAAAAACGTATATATTGAAATTAAAATTATTTATTTTCTTCCATTAAAGAATAGAATTTATTTTATATATGTTTCAAACCTCATGAGATGAAAAAATTTTGTCGCACTCATTTTATGAATATATATATATATTAATGCACAAAAAATAATTTTAAGGCGAATTTTACTATTTAAAATGTGGAAAACCATGATCGCACCTATTGAAATTTTCGATAATATTTATATAAACTATTTTTATATGAATTTAAGAAATGTATTATGAAAAAATAATATTTCATAGAACATATATTTCACATTACACGATACTTTGTATTCACGCTTGTTGCTTTTTATCTTTTCTACTTTCACCTATTTTTTTTTTCTTTTTATAACATGTATGTTCGCATAAATTAAAATTGCATACATTTCAATGTGATATGATTCTTAAGCAGATGAAGGCATAGCAAAAAGTTTCAAGTAAATGTTGCAGGAAAATTTATATTCTTTCATTTACGTCTCATGAAATTGTGTTGCAATATAAATGTTTAGCATGATATTATATGAAAAAAAAAAAAAAAAAAAAAAAAAAAAAAAAAAAAAAAAAAAAAAAACAAACAAACGACATAGGAAATCAAATTACCTTCAGTAAATGGATTTACATTAACATCTATCGAAGTTTTTGATTCTTCGAGAATTTAAATGTAAAATACAAAATATAAAAAGTTCTGTTCGGAAATAATTAAGAAATCATGCATTCATAAATTCACTTACACATTTAAATACCCGCACACAGAGATTGATGTCATTGTGAAAATTTATTTATTTACCGAAATTTCAATACGTGATTTTTAGCATGATTAATATCTATATCTCACTTACCAAACGGGGTGCGAGGTGGATATACCAATTATATATGGGTATGTATGTGGCATATATTGATGCAATTAACACGTTGACTGCCACGCTACTTGGTAAGAAAATCTCCGTCAGGCCACGCACAATGCTATACAGCGCGTACTACGGGTGACGCGGCCTAATAAAAATTTTTGACGTTACCCGAATACGGGTGACACGGCGGTCAACGGGTTAATCACAAAGAACTATTGAGACAAATAAATGATGTGGCATGGTTTTGGACATTTTTAGATCGTTTATGATGATGCACCATTTTATCGCATAAAATTTTTTTCAATCTTTTAATACATGTAAGATAACACTTATAGAAATCAGAATGAATTGAAAAAAATGCTCTTGTAATTTGAATTTCATTCATGGGGACAGAAGAAATAAACATAGTGTGACACCAAACACATTTAAATATCATTCATCTACCTCTTCCTATTACTCTCTTTATTATTATAATTTCTAATAGTTTTCAGACTACTAAACATGGCATTGTAGATCCCATGTTGTCCATATGGGGTCATCAACTCTTTGTAAATGGCGATACTGATCAGTAAGTTTTCCACTCTAATCTAAAAAAAAAAAAAAAAAAAAAAATTGAAATGTCTTCCACCAAATTAAATAAAAAAAAAATTATACAATATTCATATAATAACTCTGGGGTAGACATAATACTTAATTGTGAATAAAAATAATAAACGAACATATAACCAAACAAAACAATTAACGCCTTCTAATTAAATTGAATACGCTTAGTTTAATCTGTTCAATAAAAAAAGGTGAGTCAACTTAAAAGAGAATAAGTAACTATACAAAATAAATTCAATATACGATTATGATCACTAGCATTTTCATTGCATTTATCTTAATTAATTATGTTCAATAACTTTTCATCTTCTTTTACTATATAAATAGATGGCTCACGGCACTGCGATTTTAGATATGCATGTGCAGTTCGATAAAATTTATATCATATCATTTCATATTACTGATTTATCAATCAAATCGAACAAAGAAAAAAAAAAAAATTGAAATAATATGAACAGAATTTCTGTTTTCTCTTTCGATGTATTATATCGCACAAATTTATTCTTATGTTACTATTAATTTAGAAATGAGCAAACGAGCGTCAAGTCTATCCCGTGTATTACCTGTTCAATTTATTATTATGTATATTTCTTAGATTGATACATTATTATTTATATACCTTTATTATTGTTTTTATCGCAGAATCGCAAAGACTGTTTGCTTTAGTAATAGAGGTCATGGATTGTATTTGTCATCGCCAACGGAAATTCAGAAAATAACATTTTCTAGTGAATTTTGGTGAGTATCTTGAATAATTTTTTTCATGATGGATACTTATATGTTTATCAAATTTTTCATAACATTTATTATAGCTCGGAGTTAACCGAAATGGTTGGCGATTTATTTGTTACCGTCGATATGCCAGAACCACCAAAAGAAAGCTTTTTCAAAGGTTTATTTAGTGGCGGCAGTCGGAGTTTAGACCGGGAAGAATTATGTAAGTATACAAAATATTTATTTGTATATACTAAAAATTTCCTAATTTTCCAAGATTATTCCGATTCAATAGTGGTTTTTTGGAATAAGAGATAGTTTTGTTTTGCTTAAACTTTTTTCTATTTCAGTTGGTGAATCAAGTGGAAGAGCGTCGCGAACAATCGCCAAGCATATTCCAGGTCCAAATGCAAATACTGAAGCATTAAGGGAACGAATGTCATCAGCAACTGGTGAAATTGCAATGGCCCATCAAATGGTAGTTGAGCGAGGTGAAAAATTATCACAATTAGAGGAACGCACAGCGCGCATGATGAATGAATCCGAAAATTTTGCCACCTCAGCTCATGGTCTGATGCTCAAGTATAAGGACAAAAAGTGGTATCAACTGTGAATAATAATAGTAAAATAATAAATAATAATACTATGAAAATACCATATTGGTGATTAAAAATTTCAAATTTTATTCGTACAATAGATTGAAATATTTACTGTAGAGCGACGGATATATATGAAAAAATCGAAAAAAAAATTAAATATTAATTGGAGAAAAGAAGAGAAACATTATTTGAGGTCAATATATTTGACAATTCAACCTCAAACACTTACTACGCACATGAATTATCAAACAAAAAAAAACTACTTACGGGAATAAAATTAATTAGTAGGAAAAAGTAAAATGATTGTGAGAAAGAAAAAGAAGAAATTAATGATGAATGGGAATACTATTAAATCCGTTATAGATAATCCATAATAAAGATAAAGAAAAAAAAAAAAGTCATATTCAAAGAAAACAAAAAAATGTTGTGTCGTTGTTATATCACTAGTTATTCTTATGATTATCGTATCATTATATAGAAAATAAGAATATAATCTAACAAAAAAAAATAAAAATTATGGCAAAAAAATAATAAAAATAATAAATTTAAAAAAAAAATAAAGATTGAAAAGAAAATATCCTAGAACCAAAAATGTTTTTAATTAATGGATGAATATAGGAGAATTCTAAACTTTCTCTGGAGTAATAAAATAATTTTCGGAAAATTGAAATATTATTGTCGTTGTTCCTTTAATTTACTTTACATTTAATGGATTTCGATTGTTTTATATATGTATGTATCTAGTCGTACGCACACAAATCGAAAATTATATTGGATATGATTGGATATAACAATAAGTATTGTTAATTCATTCAAATATCAAGAAAAACCTTAATAATTATTGTGAATACTTACACATTTACTACAAAATGATACACGTTATTAATTAAATTGAATAAGCAGGTGCATGCAATTGTATACAGGTTAACAAAAAGGAAAAATACATTTTTTCTTAACTTCTAAAGAGATGAAAAGATTTATTTGTATTTGGCCTTTGTGCACATATATATTTATATATGTTTGTTGGTTTCGAAAAAGGAGTTCAATTGCAAGAAGCACCATAATATAATTTATGTTGCTAAGGCAAGAAATTTAAGATTTCAACCAAAGCTGTAGAAATACATGGAGAAAAAAAATGTTTGCAATTCTTATTTTTTTGTTATCTCAACTGGATTGAGAGTTATATATATAAACTTCTATATATTATCATTATGAACAAAGAAGCAAACAACTAAACACATTTACGATTAGCTGAGTGCTGAAATCGATTGCGAATAATGAAAAAAAGAGAAGACTAGTAATGTGAAATTAAAATTGAAATATGAAAATGCATTAACCAAAAGTGACTGAATTGTAACAAATATTGAAGTGTTGACAGTCTTGCCTCTCCCCCCCCCCCCCCCCCCCCCTACACACACGCGCGCGCGCGCGCGGTTCAGAAAAATAGAAACTATTCACGTACATAAGGAGTGAAAGAGTAAAGAATTCAACAACAAAACTGAGCAACAAACAGGATTACATGATTTTAAGTGATATTGTATATACAATATCAATACTAACAGTAATATAAAACGAAATTTATAGTTTATCGAGAATGAATCATTGTATGTTATATTGAATCGGAAATACTGAAAATATAACGAATTAATGTAACAATTCAATAGAAGCAAAAAATGAAATTCAACTAATACAATTATATACATTACGTATACATATAATTTAGTGAAAAAATGACATCATGTATAATGTTATTAATCAAGATATATATGAATAGGCACCAATTTCGCGGGAAAGTTTTTATAATGCACGTAGTGTCAGGAAAATTATGAATTGAGAAAGAAAGAAATTTTATTATGTTGAAGGAAAAATGATGAATGTGACTCCGGTAAATTGAATGACAGGTTGATTGCATTTCTGTTGTAAATGAATTAACTGAAAAATGAAACGTATTTAATTATATATAAATGAGATTATAGATTAAATCAAAGACAATATATCTACATATACATTTATATGTATCAAACACAAAAAAAACACTACAAAACATATACACACACACGCACCTATATACATGCATATACATACTTGAACAACAAAATTATAATAAATAATGAATTCCACTGAATTCATTGGATGAGCTCTGGATCATGAATATATATTCATGATAATATAAATAAAACCACGTAGAAATGTGTCTGCAGTACTCTTGATTTTCGAGTTCGCTTACTATTATACGGTTTCAAGTTCGCTTATTGAAGTTTTTCGTGAAGAATCGTCGATTTCGGTTTTATCCAAAACAGTATGGAACACGATGACGATAGCGACCGTGACATTTGTATAGCTGATTAATGAGGAAAAATGTGTTTTATTCAAATTAGTGAAAATCGTGCCAATTACCGCTACAATTGGAAGTATGGTAGAACATAGAAATGAAAGATTTAATCTGACGTGTATATCCAATCGAACAAAAAAAAATTTTGAAAAAATATTAATCTATTCTCGAGATATTTTGAGTAGAATTGTTGCGAGATTTTTGGATCGATTTTCGGTATAACCAGAACTGACAGAAAATCTGAGATAGCAGTGTCTTCTCTACTGAAATTCCGCATCGATTAAAAAAATAAAGTTTGAAAAAATATTAATTTGTTCTCGAGATATCGGGAATAAACTGATTTTCAGTAATCACACATTTCCCTAATGATAGGAAGTGGAATCAATCTCCAAAACAAGAACAGGATTCATCCGCTCCATGAATCAAATAAATGAAAAAAATAAATAAATAAATGTGAAAAATATTCATCCGCTCTGGAGATATTGTGGGCATGGCCGGCTGGTCAGACTATTGGAAAGTACGTCCTTCATTAAAACCCCTGTATACAGTGGCATTCAAATAAGCGAACTAACAATATGGAAATTCCCTGTATTGATTTTAAATAAAATTTTTATTTCATTCTCGTTGATTCACTTATTAATTATCAAATAATATTCTATCAGAATTACAGAGTTGTCACATAATAATAATATACAGAATCAATTGTTTTCATATAATGTGAGATATTTTTGGTTATTAATAAATATGTTTCTTTTTCATCTCATCTGTTTTGCCTTTCATAATCGGTATTTTTTTTAGGTTTAAGCCATACGTGGGTGTCATATTTAAGAAAAAAAGCTCAAAACTTTACATTTAGGGTGGCATAAGAAAAAGACTGTATCTAGAGGGAAATTATGAAATCGATGAAATAGATACGAGAAGTGAAGATTTTTTTGATATATAAGTTCTGCTTTGAGTTTATAGTGAGTGAATGAGGAATTTGGATCTAGCTGCGGTTGTTTGATGTGAAAAAAAGAAAACTGAATAAATAAATAAATCAAATCACAGGAAAATATAATTTCATGTATTTTACGCTTATTCCTTGTTTGAATAAAGGAATATCAAAAATAATATATATAATGCTAATTTTACATAATTATCCACATTCATGTGCACATTACAATTTAATATTAAACAAGAATTTGTAAATGAAATTCCATCTTAAAAGATTAAAAGAATTTTTTTTTTTCGATTCATTACTTTTATCTTGTTGGTTGATTTTGAGTGAAAATAATTTTCAATAAGTTTACCACAGGTGCTTCCAAAGCAATCGAAATACAGAATGATAGTAGATATGATGCAACTAAATTTCCAAAGTAGACAATTAACTGGAAAGAATCAAGGAAAATGAATATAATAAAATCAAATTCAAATCAACAATTAAACTTACCACGATTCCATTATATAGATGCAGCGGTCCATCCATTTGTGTACTTGTAATCATCATTATCATTGGATGAACGAGATATGCACAATATGTCAGTCGTGATAATGGATATAAAAGTTTTAATGATAATAAACTGTTTATTATTTTAGCTGAGCCCGTACAACATTGTACAACAATAAATGAAACGGCGATTGCCCATGCTGTGTGTCCCAATGATGCATACGTTGAACTCGTGATGACAGTTAAATTTCCAGGATATAAGCCATAAACAACTGACAGCATTATACAGCTTGAAATGATCCAACCAATTACTTTGAACCACTGTGAAACAGATCAAAATTATAGGAAATTGATTTTATATCATTAATTTCGTTTTACTTATACAATCAGGTTTCTTTATTATTTTCATTACTACTGTTATTAATTTGTAATATCAAATTATTGAATATATACAGTCACAAATCAAGTTTTTTTGGAACTTGATGGGCTATATTGCATTATTATTTTTATTTTACTAACTGTAGGACTGTCCATTTTACAGTTGGTTTTGAATAACCACCATCCGGTTATCGTGCCAATAAAGTATGGGCCTGCTCTCAACCATGGTTTGTCATACAATTCATCAAATAATGCAAAGGGCTCTTGAATTCTTTAAAGAGGAAAAAAAAACAGATAAATAAAAATACAAATAAAACTAAAAACAAATTTTTCTTTTTCTTTTTATTACATAGCAGTAAAACAATTTCTGAAGATTCGGGAGTAAAAATCGAAATCAATTTCGATTCTTTTGTATCATTTTGAATGCATTGCGATGAAGAAAATAAAGCAAGTTGAAATTATTATAGTATTTCATAATTATAGAATAAAACAATACCTGGCAATGTAGTCATTACTGTAAGCAATAGAGAATGTCGTAAACCACGATGATACAATAATCATTGAAACAGCGATTGCAACTGCTTTAAAATATTTAACTGACATGAGCAGTAACAATATTCCTAGCACGTAAAATTGCGTATCATTCGCCATATACCAGCTCCACAACATACACTATAATACAAATATAAATAAATTTAAGTAAATTCTATTGTTTGTTCATTCACTTTATTTATATGATATTGAGTTTATTAGAGTTGAAAAACAGATTAGCCAGAAATTTTTTCAGTGATCGTACACTAATTTTATTCTTCTTACTTTGATTTTTATTGTAACTAGCTATCCTTTAACCACTCCATAATAGACATGTAATCGGTCGTTTAGCTAATTATTTATGATTCATTACTACATATAGTTAATTTATTGATTAGAAATTGATTGAATAACGGTGAACTCTGTATTGAAATTACTAAAAACGATGTCAAAGTCCTTGAACGCTTCTTTAATTTTAGAATATACTCACCGATATTTTAATCGATATTTATACGACTTTTCATTACTTTAGTGATGACAAGCGAGACAAGCGAAAAAGTCGTATTTTATTCTCGAAATCAACTCTGATGAATAATGCGAATCATCAAATTTAAGAAATGTCACATAATCACAAGTAAGTTCGACGTTAGAAAACATTTATTGTTTATGAAAAGTTATTAAATGAAAAAAACATTAATATATCCCTACGTATCTGCATAATATTTTTTTGTTCAATATTGTAGTGATTATAGTAATTTTCTTGCTTGAAAATAACCATTTGAATTCGTAGTTTGTTGTCTAAACTCAAAAAGCAGGCACATCTTTCAATATCTCAATTATCTCATAATAAATCATATTATATCATTCCAAGTTCGTTTATTTAACTGTAAATCTTGATGTTTCATTAAATCATTATACTGTAGAACATTAATCCTTGTAATACTCTATAACGTGTTAAATTGTATTTGCGTTGAGTTCAGGTGCCAAAATTCATGAAACAACACGTTCACTCTTCGTTCTCTATCGATTTATAAAAGTGGTGAAATTCCTATGAGTATTTATCCGGTGAATCGTCAATTAAATGACTCTTAATGTACAACAACTCGCTCATGCAGACGGTTAAACTTCAGTATTATTTAATTATAGCAAATTTCAGTTGTTGAGAAATGACGTTGGTGTTCAGGGGAACGCGAGAAATAACAAAATTTATCCCTGTGTAGGTAACAGGGTACTAGAAATTAATATGTATTGCCGAAACCGGCGTATCTATCACCAATGTCTCGTCTTGATCAGCATATCAGTTATAAATAATATCTTACCGAAATCAGTATAATCATGAACAATTTATCGCTGTATCCAGCGTAATTTTTAATGATCACTCGCCAAAACCAGTGTCAAATGAACAATTTTTATCAGGAAACAGGACCGACGATTATGAAACTCAAAGAGATCTTTCGACCACTCTAGGCGGAGACCGTACAGTTTGTTATCAGTCGAAGCCGGCGACACTTCTCCGCTGTAATAAATCAAAACAATACAGAGTGATGAGATAATAACACCTAGACTGGGCGTTACTTCTCTTAGAAAGGCAATTATGGAAATCGGATTCGATAACATGGCACTTTTCCAGTCAAGATCTAAAGAAGATAGCTGAAATCCGACGTATGCTTCCCAAAGGACTCGGTCTTTCCCACATGCGAGTAGTCACACAAAGAATAATTGATCAAAATTTTGTGAATAGTAAATACTCAGTCAAGCACGAGAAAGATCCAAAAGACGACTGTGCACGAACCGTTGAAGCTTTTTGATGCCCGCGCCGGACCATTCTGCACGCGAGAAGATCAGCGTTGCGAGCCCCCTCACATTTTTAGACGAACTAACTTTTTAGTTAGAATTTTATTTCGAAATTCCCAGAGTAACCAAAAGTGGAATCCATCTCCAAAACGATGGGATTTATCCTCTCTATGAACTTAAGAAATGAAAATGAACAAAAAACATACAGTTTGTACCAACACTACGCACGGTGGGAGTGAATACTTCTTGAAAATCTTTGATTTGTACAATCACACATACACACACATGTAACATTTAAAAATCTATACTGATGTATAAGAAGTATTCACTTCAAAAAAAATTTTCAAAAAATATTCATCTACTCTGAAGACACCGTCGATACGACCAACTAGATGGTTGGAAAAGTGGAAACTATGAGTCCTTCATTAAACTCTTGTATACAGGGGTTTTCGACTAAGCGAACTAAAATTATAAAGCGAATATCAAGTTTGATAATAAAATATACTTCTAAAAGTTGCCTTTTATTTATCCGATGTTTATCAATAGTAGAATTATGGGACACATTTTGACGGGGTTAGGATTTGATGAGTAAAATAACGAAAACCATTACTAATATTTCTTCATAATTCTCGCTAATTCTTAACAATGAGATGATATGAATATCGATCCGAATCCATTTCCCTTCAAGTTTTGTTATTACAATACAAATTTTCTTTCTGAAAATGTAAAAGTGATTCCTATAGAAAGAGGTAGATAAGGAATGTCTGTGCATATAGTGTTAAGTAAAGTAATATTAGCCATGAATTCGGTTTCAGAAAGTGCCACAGACAAATATGACTAACAATGATGCATCGGACTTCATAAAATATTATATTTGTGAGTTTTCAGTTCATCGACGGATGAACCTCCTTAATGAATCTATTACATCGAGTTAATGGATGTGTTTTACAATTGCTGACGATTTTTGATTTACATGAAAATGTAAAATATGAAATTTGAATGAATTTCATGTAGTCATATACGATAAATCAAGTATCAATATATCTATATACACTCACAATTGGCGAGCTACAAGTATGAGTGCCTGTCCATTTTAGTTATTAATGATTTTCTTCATTTTATTGCGTTCTCAATATAAGTAAATTTTTCTAATTAAAATCACCTGATTTTATTCGTATTACGTGACGAATTATTCATTGTGACGGACTTCACTAGGCATGGTATAGGAAAGCAGGTAGCAAGAAAAGGGTCAAGACTCGTAGGCAAAGGCCACCCCCGTCAGCCGGTAGGGAGGGGGCAACAAAGGAAAAGAGAACGCAAAAGAGAAAGAAAAAAAGATAGACATACCGTACTTTTTTTTACACATGGTCCCAGCATGCCCGTGTAGAAGGGATGCTGGGACAACCTAATAGATTTAGTTTAGCTAAAAAGGCGAGAGGGCTCGCGTCGTGGCCTCTCTCGCGTACAGGCAGGCACGGTCGCGGGCATAAAAACCCATCGACGGCTCGTGTAAAATCGTCTTCGGGATATCTCACTTGCTTAGACTGAGTATTCGTAATACACAAAGCTTTGCTTTTTATTATTTTGTGTGACTACTCGCAAGGGGAAGTACTGAGGCCTCTGAGAAGCATAAGCTGGACTCCAATTAACTTCTGCAGATCGATCTGGGAAAGTGCTGTGGCTTCAAATTTGATCCACCTATAGCCTTTCTGAAAGAAGTAACGCCCAGTCTAGGCGTTACTATCTCATTCTGTATCGTAATCTGTATTCTGTATTCTCATTACAGCAATTAAGTGGCATTGGCACACCCAAATGTACCTAGGGTCCAATTATAGCTTCGGCTAGCCATAAAAGTCCAAGGTAGCCACCCAGTGTGGTCGGTGTACCTCTTGTAGATTCATAATTGCCGGATACGGCAGAATCTAAATTTATATTTATTTTTGTCATATTTTGCAATAAATAATATCGCTGGCTTCGACGAAAGGGTTAATTAACACCGCTGGTTTCGGCGAGTATTCGTGTATAATATCGCTGGATTCGGCGAAAGGGTTAATTAACACCGCTGGTTTCGGCGAGTATTCGTGTACAATATCGCTGGGTTCAGCGAAAGGGTTAAATAATTAATATTGCTGGTTTTGGCAAGTATTTGTTTATAATAACGCCTTCGGCGAGATATTAAAGAATAGACACGCCTACTAGTTTTGGGAACTCAAGTAGCTCAGTCACGTAAGGGAATAGTTTCATAGGGCATTATAGTACCCTGATACCTACACGGGGATATAACTGGCTAGTTTTCGCGCTCACGTGGACACCTATGACACCTCTCTGCAACTGACACTTGCAATGATTAAACAAAAGGGTTAACCAAAAGTTTAACCCATCTGAATGAGCGAATTGTTGCACGCGAATGGATTAATTTAATTGAGAGTACACCGGATAAAAACTCATCGGGGTTCCGCTACTTTTATGCTTCGCAAGGAAAATAAAGAGTAAACGTGTTGTTTAACGAATCTTGGCACCTGAGCTAAACGCAATCCCAATTTCACACGTTACATCATCTTATTACTCTTCAAAGTTCTTTTTTAAAATATATTATTGATTATTTTTTATAATATGAATATATTCATAATTGAATCCATAGATATATTAAGTAAACTAATCTTTCTATGTGTTTATTCATATTATTATTCAATAAAACATAAAGAGATGTTAGCAAACATAAAAAAAAAAAATAAAATTCTATTATATCTAAATTTTATTGTTATGTTGGATAAATTTAATAATATAAAGTGGTATAATACGTTTAAGTTAATACTCGTACATAATTTGAATCAATCTTACCATTTCTGATCTGGGATAGAGCGAATTTATGTAAAGTGCATTACGCCACCAAAATTTTTCACATGTCAAATGGTCAATTATTACAGGTGAAAAAACTGTTTTGGCTTGAGCTTCTTTTATTGCCACTTCATTCATTCCAAGAACAAACAAATAGGCAGGCGTTAATCTTTTTTTTTTCAATCATCAATGAAAAATAAAACATGAAATAAGTATGTTTTAACAATTTTCTTGTTTTTCGAAAATAAATATTAATTTTTCATTTACCTAACAAATCTGTATAGTACCATTATGACAAATTTATTTCCAGATGTTTTCAAAAAATTTTTTTTGTCATTTTCATTTGTACCCATTGAACGATAGAATAATATTGTCACCAGTAGTCCACTGTATAATAATTTTAGGTATTCGAAAAAAAAAAAAAAAATGAATTAAGAAAATGAAGATCAGAATCAAAGATTGGTACATAATGAATAATATTTCCTGGGAATATATATTTACCTAATAAAAAAAAACGTATCGACAGAAAACGTGGCATTGCTGATTGTCTGGAACATGAAATTCCTCTCGGTCACTGTGCGCAGAGTCTTATTCTCTGTGAAACAGAAAGAGAAAGGTAAGATATTGGTCAATGTGAAAGTTTTACAATACCCATAAATTCGCTTTATATATCTCATATATCCCTCCCCCCTTACACACACACACACACACACACAATTTTTGAAATAAATTAAGAAAGGCATTTTATAAAATTAATTTTTAAAAGACGGGATTATTTTTCGAGCATGGTATTATAAATTCTTTGAAGAAACACGATTCCAATCACCTGCTATAGAAAATACTTGTAGATAGGTGTGTACCATTACAACCCAGCCTAATGATAATACACGCAATCCGTGTAAGCAGGTTAAACTATCGCGTGCCGCAGGTTCAGTACTGATAATTTTTGATCCATTAACGATTGGACTAAATGATAACAAACATTTCATCCAAAAATCTGAAAAATAAAGTCAGTCAGTTAATTTTTTTATGATGTATACATCAGAAATACTAAAAATTTGAAATGGCAGAAAGGACTTTAATTTACTTTGATCAGATTTTCGTTTATTGGATAAAATTTGATTTGCATGTAGAGCGACCCCCTTTTCAATTCTTTCCATTATTTCTTTAGTGTTATCATGTTTCATTGATAATCGGCGTTGATTCTCCTCAACAAAATGTTTATTAATATAAATATCATCCCGTTCATTATTATTGATCACATTTGTTGTCGATTCAACATCATAATCAACATTCAATCGTTTATAATCATATATTGTTGCAATGAACATTAACAATGCAATGATACCCCCAACAGTTCTGAAAGTAAATTTATGTTAACTTATATATAGTATTATTCAACGTTTTTCATTTTATATTAATTAATTTCGTTTTTATTTATTTATTTATTTATTTTTTTTTTAAATTTATTCACTGAACTGAATCGATCATTTATCAAAGTTTAAAGTATTCTCTCATGAAAATGGTAATTGGTCCTCGGAATAAATTCAACAACAAATATAAGAGATTAAGTAACGCTTGACAAATGTATTTTTTTCCTTCAATAATTCAATGGGCAGTTTTTGTATGATGATAAATTAATATGTAAAATTGAATAATTTATGAATATCTTTATATTCATGCACATGTCGTAGAAATGTACTCGCAATGAAGTTTTGCTTCGACTTTCACACGAATATGCGACGAGCGTGTTTGGGCTTTCTACTGTGTGTTGTGCAACACATGGTGTATCACTGTATACATTTTTATATTTTCGCATCGATAATTTCGTATTAAACATAATTTAATTGAGTTTCATTATTTCTAGTAGTAAACTGATGTTTATAGACTCTCTATCATTAATGATGAGAGAACGAGAAGAATGGTTACCTTTTTTTTATCTTCTTGTTGTGAAAATTTTTTTTTGAAGAAATTTCATGTGGTACACAAAAAATGCATATACGTATGTGTGTATACTTAATGTTTATAGTGGAGAAAGGAATTATTTATTATAAAAAAATTAATATAAGTTAATTTAGATTTTCACTAAAGGAAAATACGTTTATGTTTAATTGACGATACCACGCGTTATATGTTCATATATATTATCCATTCATATATTTATGTATGTGGATATGGGTGTTACGGTTATTTTTCGCAAAATATTGCGATATGTGGTACACTAAGATGCATAATGAATTCAACTTATAATCTCATAGTTCAATTCGTACTTTTTGGTCGATTTAAATTTGAATATTAATCATTACAGAATGAGTTTAAATTAAATAGATCAATGATTTTTCATCTTGTTCTATACGTTCTTTTCCGTTAACGAAATGAAATTGGGATTTAGCATGAATAATTAATTGGAAATCATAAAAATTTTACTCACCCAAGTATGTATAATTTAGGATCATTCCATACCGAATAATTACTTGATGGTACAGGTTTAACTGTTACAATTGTTATCTTCGGACCAACTAAACCATGAGTGGAGT
Source organism: Dinocampus coccinellae (assembly GCA_963920625.1). Taxonomy (NCBI): domain Eukaryota; kingdom Metazoa; phylum Arthropoda; class Insecta; order Hymenoptera; family Braconidae; genus Dinocampus; species Dinocampus coccinellae. The sequence continues at coordinate 1,273,027 of OY987191.1, forward strand.
TACCTTCGATTTCTACACGATCGGCACTTGCTCTCAGCATTGAAGTAATTGACAATTGATCGCACGTACTAGGCAAGCATAAACCTAAAAATATTTGTCTGGTCTATGAGAAACAGAAAATAAGAAAAAAATTGTTTTTGACTTCATAATCAATTGACATTGTCATGAAATTATTTTATACCTCGTGTTTTTTTTTCACCATTTCATATTTTTAACACTCACTGAGAATTCGATGTCATTAGGGAATGTCAATCCCATTCTGGCAACATGAAATTTAACTGAATAAATTGGTACGTCATCACCAACTATCCCCCAATTAACTGCGTTTTCATTAGTGTCATTGAGTTCCTTACATAATGAACTTGAACCTAACCAAAATCCATTTCCAAAGTGAAATTGTGAGCTATATCGTCCACTCGCATCTGACACTATGAGACAATAGATAAATCCACTCAATGAATGAATGTGGAGACAATATAGGAATTAAATTGTTGTTAAGCAATACAAGTCTTTTGCGAAATACTAATAATAAATATGTTCCTAAAAAATCACCGAACTAATCAGACTTACTGTATTTTCGTTCATTCGATCATTCATTCATTTATTTATTTATTTATTTATTTATTTATTTATTTATTTATTTTATTTTTTATTTATTTATATATTGTATGTGTATACATTTTGTGAGGTTATTGCCAAGGACATTATAAAGTGAATTTTGTGTGTGTGTAAAATTGAACACAAACTGTACATTTATGAAAATAAACGGGGTTCATTGTCATGTTATGCAAGTAAAGAAGCTTATGTACGAACAAAATAGAAAGTGCGGATATACACGCAGCCTGACACCGGCGGGGGCTCGGGTTCGATTGCATCCCAATGAGAAACCGCATAAGTATTTTCTCTTACTACGAGGAAATTATGAATCTACTTATTGATAGATATGTGTATTTATATTTTGTTATTGATGTCTATGTGTCGCAAACTACTTATCAATAATTAATATAATTAATCCGTAATTATTGCAAACGTAGGACATTTTCAACACAATAATAATAGTACATGAAAAAATAAAAAGTAAATTTTTAATAAAAGGTAAATTTCTCATTTTTATTTATTTATAATGACGTTGATTCTGTTTTGGAATTTTTTTTTTTTTTTTCTATTTCATTTCATCAATTTACTTTCAATTTCTTCTCAAAGCCGTTCTATATTGCACAATCATTGCAAAATGCATATATATATATATATATGATTTTTTTATTCTAATAATTATAAATAGTGATTTGTTAACATGCAGTTAAGGTATTTCTTTATTCGATGGTGCGTTGTGGAGACGCAATTTATAGGCTATATAAATAACTTTAAGTTTCGTAATCGGTACAACGGCAGCAAAAAATAGGTAGAAAGAAAATCACTAGCAACAAGATAACGACAATTATTTCATCACTGTACTGCACTATTACGTGATTTATATTTGCATTTAAATGTGAAATATTATATTTGCATTTGACCGAAAAAATGAGCACGCATTAATAATCTATTGATGAACACTCTATAATGTATTCCATTGTATTGTTGTCAATATTATCTAAAATATTATATCATTATGTCCTGCTACTATTTATTCTATTGCAACCATTTCAGAATCTTGAAAAATTTCAATTGCAACAACACATATTTTGAATAAAGGAACTGAACAGACTTACTTTAAGTGTTGTGAGTAATGAATAGGTTTTCGATACACGATTACTTACATTTTGCTGCCCACAATTTTCCATCGTTGAGGGCTTTTAAAAATAAATTCATATCTGTTTTACAGCTATTGGATAATTTCCCTGGCGCTCTGGTCCACCTTAGAGGATCATATAAATCAATCAACCACTGAATACTGTTGGCATTTATTTCAAGTTTTTCTTTCATAAAATCGACATCCCGATCACGTGGCGAATGGTCGTCGTGTCTTGTAGTGTTCAAATAATTTTTCCAATCAAGTTCAGGATTATTTTTACTGAATGAAATGGAATGATGTTGTTGTTGATGATCTTGTCGCTGTAGTTGATCACTACTTTTGTCCATTTTCGATTTGATCTTTGTTTTTTCATTATTTTCATAGACATGATTTATTATCGTTGTCGTGGTTGAAGATATTTCGACTAGCCCTGGTAATTTTTTCAATTTACTTAAGCGTAATATATTCGAATCATTTTTGGATTGTGATTTATTAATTTTCAAAAAAAATATGTATACCACCACTATGAAATTTATTTTCATGAAATACATTTTTCCTTATTTTTTATGTAATTCATGTATACACACACAAATAAACAAACACACACACATTAACACTTGCTAGTCGAATTTATTGTTCAAATATATTTTTTGCACAATTATAATTCATTGACATTAAGTAAGACTTTACATTTTTAAGATATATCACACATATTATTTACAGTAATCGCTTTTTTATTTTTTATTTAAATCGGTTAAGCTGGTAATTGAATAATTAAGATATTTATATAAATGAATTTTTTATATGAAAAGTTTTTATTCATTTGAACGTGATTGCATGCTCATTCACGCACAGAATGAAGCGAATCGATGTAGTTGAGAGCATTGGACACTTAAAATTCCCTTTCTCCAGTGCGATTTTTGCATTTCCTTCTTTATTGCATGCGACTTGACCTAAACAAAAAAAAGAGAAAAAACATATTATACATTCACATACGGATATATGTATACGCAAAGCACCCATCTCTTGATAAATATTCTTGACCTATTCAAGTTTTACGAATTTTCAATATTAGAAATGACTCATTGGATTTAATGTATCAGAAAAATTGTTTAAAGGTATATATTTTCGATTATCATCATCATCATCATCTATGTCGATCTTTTCATTAATTTACTGTACTTGTTACTACTTTTCTTTGAAAGCCCAATTCATTCTCAATTTTCAATTCATAAAGTCATTATAAGTAACTATAGTTGATGCGACTTTGATTTAATTTCATACGTTGTTATGCGATAACATAGACGAAATAGCTTTCTATACGTGGTAATATATATTTTGTACATGTCAGAACATATATGGATAAAGAACCGGTTGTAACTTTCAACCGTCTTTCGATCTTCTTAAATATTTTTTTCTTTTATAGATCCGGAAGTAGGATGTCGATAGATTTTATAATCATTTGAAAATTTCGATTTGTGGAATAACATAAGATTTCGATGTCATAAGTTATAAAACTACACAAATTATTTTGAATTAAATATTTTATTTACATTGAAATTTTATATATTGATATTTTTTATTGTAATACATAAATATATTTTCGATTTATGTGTTGATGGGTATCATGCTCCCACTATTATAGTTATGATGATATAATTGTCATACGTACACACGTAACGATAATTCTAAATGATATTTTTATATATTCATTAGTATGTGTCGAATGCTATTTAATTGCGGAAGGGAAAGTTTGATATCAGCATTCAACTATTTTCTTTAATTATCTTCATACGTACTCATATACATTATCTTTAAATAAATAGACATGTATATATGTTTGTGACGTATAAAAGAATTTCTCCATTCATGAATTTCCATTTTATCGTGTGCTTCGTGAGCAATTGAAGGATAGATTATTGCGAAATAATTATCATGTTATTTTTGACTTTCAACTGAAATGATATATAAAATCATATATATTCTTATATGCCTGGGAAGAAAAAGTAGACAGATATACCCAAAAACCAAGTTGACTTTCAGGTCTTTAGTAAGAATATGGCCAGAAATTCCGGTCAGAATTTGAATTATAATATAACGCCCCGAGTCGAAATTTTCGACCTATCTTACTGTCTTAGAGCCTACTTTTTTTTGTTCTTCAATTTTGGAAGAAGATTATCGATAGATTCTTAGCCTCAAACCTTGTCCCTGTGCCACACTGAGGGTCCAAGTCATAAAATTGTAGACCTAGAACCGACACCTACAGCCTCAAAATGGATTAAAACCATAAAATTCTCGATTTTCGTCCCCTTGAAACAATTTTACGATACATCATAAAAGGTCGGAAGCGGACGAAAGTCTAAAATTTTATTGTTTTAATCCATATTGAGGATCTATCCGTCTGTTTCATCGGAAAATAGTTATTCCGAATATTTCGTGAATACATATATATATACCCCAGATGAAAAATTTGGATATTTTGTATACAATATAGCTCTGCAAAACAGCTCTGCTCAGTGCCATTAGCAGAGGTTATCAACGCTACTGTATTTTTATGGTAGCTCTGGATATAACGTTATATCCAGAGGTTATAAACGCTTCTGTATTTTTATGGTAGCTCTGGATATAACGTTATATCCAGAGGTTATAAACGCTTCTGTATTTTTATGGTAGCTCTGGATATAACGTTATATCCAGAGGTTATAAACGCTTCTGTATTTTTATGGTAGCTCTGGATATAACGTTATATCCAGAGGTTATAAACGCATTCGTATATACTCAGGAGCATATAATTTACATACGTGTTTCGATATGTAACGTTGTCAAAATTATTAATGATATATAAATTGTTTTTCATATTAATTTATGAAAATAACGTATAGTAACAAGAATTCAAAAAAATTTATTAATATACCTATATTAGGGCAAGTACAGTATAATATTGCAATGAATAGATATTTGTGCTGTTGTACAATTTATATAGCTGAAATTTATGAAGATATATTTAACATGATAATATTAAGGATATACATTTATTATTTAAACCAGGTATCTGAAAATAAAGAAAATTTTACATTAAATACAATTTGAAAAAATTTTAGATTTGCGACGGGATCCGAACACTGGATCTTCTGGTAATGAAGCATGAACGCTACCGTTGAGCTGCCAAGACATAGTGTAGAAAATGTTTTTATTTTTACTTCATTTAGAATGGTATGAAAATTCTTCGAAAATTATCCGGACGATGCAGTCTATGAATTACTTCATAAGCTTAATAACCCATGAGAGAAATATAAATCTCATATCATCTCATCAAAACTACGTGCCATTGGTATTCTCAATAAAAAAACACAAATTCATCCGATAGTCTCGAATGCAATAAATACATTAAATATTAGTAGAACAAATATTTGTATTTTCAATCGTTTAATAAAATCTGGAATACTACATACATTAGAATCATATCACAGAATCACAAAAAGCGACTCATCATATATACAATATTATTATAATGCTGTCAAGGAATTTGGATTTATACATTGTTTTATTTAAATATCTGATTGTGCATGTGAATCATATTGCAAAGATAGTTGTATAGTGAAATACTCTGCTGTTATAAAAAAATGTAATGTTATACCAAAATTTAGTGTAGAAAATATCAATTTCACTCGTATATATGAATGTACAATAACAAATAATTTGAATATAATTGATGTCAATACATTTTCATTTATTTATAAAAAAATGGATTATTTATTGAGTAAACTGAGAAATTTTTATTTCATCAAATTTATCTATGTTCCGATATCTTGTCAAAATTTTTCTAAGTTCGTGAACGATTGTTATTATATTTTTTTTTTATGATCTTTTATGACACCCGATCGGTTAAATCCTTCCGAAAAAGGTTTCGAACGCTCAGCACAGGTCATAACGCCAGATCAACGCATTTAGGCTAGCAATCAGAGGTTTCCAACGCTCAGCAGAGGTTATAACGCCAATTCAACGCTTGAATATTTCATCTGAGGCGGTCATAACGCCAGATCAACGCATTTAGGCTAGCAATCAGAGGTTTCCAACGCTCATCAACGGTCATAACGCCATTTCAACGCTCGAAAATTTCATCTCGGGTATATATATTGGTTTTTTTTTCTTTTTATATATAAATAAAAAATTAACTTTCAATGTAAATAACAAAAAAATTTTTGTAATAAATTACTTTAATCATTTTATATTATGTACTTATTCAATATATTATGTATATATAATTATGTATAATTATTATTTATTCGATTTAAAAATTACATCGATCATCGTATTAATTCTTTTATAAATTTTTTATTAACTTTTTATTTGATTTATTTTATTAAATAATTTTATTAAAATAAATTTTAAAGTTGAAATTATAAATCAATAAATTATATAAATATGTAATAATTAAACGAAAATATTCACATGTCTACTTGTAAAAATGTTTATGAGAAAAATAAATTATTAATGTTGGATTGAAGTGGACTGTATATGAGAGTCTGAATTGGAATGAGATAGGAAGCCGGTAATATTACTGATGGGATTGTAATTATCGTGAAATGAACATTCGCACATAAATGTACTTAAATATGTAATATTTATTGAGAAAAGCACTTTTCACTGTATTTACACTATTTACAAGCTTGAGCGGTTGAGAAAGATGATGAAATGAACTACACTTGTAGTGAGAAGTGCGTTGATGTTATTGATCGAGTACGCCGTGAAAATTCGTTGAGATGTAGACTGATGAGTAATTTATTTGGAATAAATGAAACAACACCAAGGAGGATATTATTGATTCACTTGGAATTGTGAGAAATTCATGCAAATTATTGTCACATGAATTTATGAGTGAATGATGAGAATACAATTTGAGAACGATTTATGAGATGTTGTAACGCAGTTGTATGCTGGTAGAACAATGAGAACAGAATATCGATGTTTCCAACGTAATATCGACGCATCGTCGTATGATCGATGCGCGCGTTGGTCATTTCGGTGCAATTGACCAAAATTGGTCAATTGCGCACCCTCTCCCCGCGTGTGGGAGGAGCAGTTGAGTATCCAAGACAAGAGCAGTGTGCTTGTCCTGGACGTGCTGCCATCCGCATGGCAAATGATAAAAAAGATTTCTTAAATATTCGGTGAATATTTAACACTACTACTATTCACTATTAATTTTTAAGACGGCATGTTCATGGATGGCGCATTGGTTCAAGTGCCTGTTCTTAAGATGCAGTCGGAGGGTTCCAGGTTCGAGTCTCGTCAACTAATATTCTGTTTTTATTCTAGATTTATGTTTTAATGTTTAATATTCAATGGTCTAATTTTCGAATTATCTTCCAGGTCTCCTACATGAAATTAAAACACCTGACTAAGAATTCAATAATTCAATCTGAAACTAATACTAACTAATTACAGTAAAAATTACATATAAAACAATAATTAATTGTGTGGAATATGTGAAAATTATAATTTTTTTTTCCCCGAATTTCGCTTGTTTACCAATGAAAGCGTTACATACATTAATCGTCACCTTCTTATAATAGAGAGCACGCTTATTATTTTGTTGATCCGCAATCATTTTTGCTATAGCAAAAAATTATTTCTGGCCATCTTTTGATAAATTGAATATGCAGAAGAAAAATGTACCCAACCCATGAGTATTCGACCCTACCTGAATTTCATAAATTTCGGCTACCTGGGAAAAAGGGTGTCATAAATCATCGGTGGATATTTGTCCTTCGACCTACATGGACCTCAAAGTGGAGAAAAGGGAAATAAGAACTACCTCATAGGTCGAAAGTAGGCTCTGGAGCCAAGAAATCATCATGCAGTTCAGTGCAATAAAAATTGTCTTTAATCCTCAGGGCAATAAACGTAGGTTGTGAGGGGCAAATTTCAGGCTGAAAATTTCGACCCGGGGCTTTTTTCGACATATTCTAGGCAGTTCGTATGGCCAAAATATGCCCAAAAGTAAAGTACAGTACATTTTGATCGATTCGCATGGCCGAAATTCGACCGGTGGATGTAATGCTTTTTGAAACATATTACGGCGAAAATATACCCAGAAAATTTGAACAGATTTTTTTTGGCCGCTTTTATTTTAATTATAATTGTAATATTTTTTAATTTTTGATTTTTAATGTGATTTTTATAATGAAAAAAATGTCATAGACTTTGAAAATTTTCTGGTTTTATTTATTTTAATTGTAATATTTTATTTCAATTTCAACTGAAATTATTTTATTATTTTTCATTTTATTATTTAATTAATCTAATTTACTAAACTATTAATACAATTATATAATGTGTGACGAATCTTCACTAATCCACGTGAATAAATATAAAATAAATGATTCACGCGGGATAAAAAAAAAGTATAAAGTCTTATACAATGAGAGAATAGTATATTATGCACCAAGAGAGGAAAATTAGCTCTTGTTTTCGCGGGTGACAGCACGAGACGAAAAAAAGTGCCGAAGGCAGCCAGGGGTTTCATCGAGTGCTGTCAAATCACTCGAGAGAGAAACGGAAAGGTACATAAGATATTTTTTGTAACAAGTGTATACAAAAATTACCTCCCTTCTATGGCGGAGGATAAAAAAGGCTGAAGGGAAATGGAAGGCGACATAGCTTAGTGGCGAAGCCCTCGTATAATGAAATAAAATACTGTTTAATTTAATCATATAATCTTTTATGTATAAATTTTTTCGAATTGATATAATTTGAATGAGTATTGAAACATAAATAATAAAATAAATGATATTGGAATGTATATTTAATATTTGTATTATCAATTTGAAAGAAAAAAAAAAAATGAATAATATTAGTGATGTTAATATGAAATCTATTAATATTTCACGTATTTATTTTTTGAAAGACTTTATAACCAATTTAAATCGTTATTAATAAAAAATTAAGTTGAATTTTATCAACATTTTTTAGTTTATGTCGTACTTCAAATGCTGTTACAATAATGGTTCCAAATTGTTATTCTGCTCTTCATCACAATCTATCACAGAACAAAATCTAACAAAATTCTTGATGAATATAACAAAAAAGAGTTAAAATACAGATCCGAACCAAACTACTTTTTTAATGAAAGTTGAAGATTCGGACAGTTATTAATAACTATCGACAACGGAATGGTTCCTTTAGACATTACAACACTTTCTGTAGATGGTTTCGTCAATATTTCTGTTATCGGCGGTTTGTCAACTTCCATATATTCGGCAACATTGTTTTCGTTAGACGACGGTACAACGATTGTTGAAGTTAGTTGTTTCGTGGTTGCCTGGCTATGCTGAACGGATTTCTCGACGTAACCTTTCGTAACCTCAAGTTCCTTGTATTTACCATGGCGTTTAATGGTCTCAATATCGGCTTCTGTGTTGGCCAAAAATATTGATGAGGTGCGGCAGTAGCAATGCTTTGTGTAACTAGCTGCATCTGGGAGTCCTAGAAACTTGGATATTTCCCCTGGGAATTTAGCCATCTTGTTTTTGCCAATCAGTTGATTGTTGCAATTCTCTTTTTAGTAATTCAGAAAGAAGCAATTGGTGCGAAAATTTTTTCGGCGCATTGAAATGTAATTGTACACCTACTGCAGAAATTCATCATTGACAATGAAAAATTTTGAGGCGTGGGTTTTTGTGTGAGGAATGTTTACCTTCAGTAAGCTTCCTTGTCTTTTAACATCATCCATGGTAATTTAGATCAATTTGTCGGATTTCAGAGCACTACTATTCAGTATTTATTTTCAAACAAACGCGCTCAACCAATTTAAATTAAGGATGGCAGCACGCACCACTCATCGGCCAACTCGCGATGTATCGATAAAGCGATGGGTCGATGCATCGAATATTTTTTGGCGCATTTTGGCCCCTGGCAGTGATGTTCGTCCGAAGACGCCAGCAGCAAGCAGCAAGGGTGGAGGAGGAAACTCACACGTACAGGCCGTGTACGTGTGAACAGCACGCTTTGGATAGTAGAAGAGAGCAGACAATATATTTCTGTCGCTTTTCTCCGAACTGAAACGAAACTAAACGACGTTGAACGATGTCAATGCCGGCTAGAGGGCTAAGAAATTGTCGGTAAAATTATTTATATATAGTTTTACCGACACGTTAATATGAAAGAGATGGTTTTACCGACACATTTTTATGAATGACCGCCAAAAATATTCAAAATTTTCAGTATTTAATACAAAAAAAAAACTTTTTTTCCTTCAGTTATAAAAATTAAACTTTTCTATTAATCAATTTGTATACACATTTCTTATTTTCACCGAAATTAAAAAACATGTAGTTTATTTATGAAAATTTAATTCAAACAGGTTTATGATAATTGGATGTATATATAACTAAGACATATGTTGGATATGATGGAACACTTTGCATCGAATTTGAAATACTATTTATTATTTCACTTATATCTAGATCGTGAGAAAATATATTAAATCCAATTTTTGAATATAAAAAATTGTAAAGATTAGTAATGCTATATCAGAATAGAATTACATACTACATAAATCTGACGTAAATGGAATAAATTTGTTGCGGTATAACAAGGACAATTATTCTGGAGGATAGCTATTATTGTTTATAATTATTAATGAAGGATTGTAGATACTGTTTGGTCATTATCAGTAGGAGGTGGCAGCACCTCCTGGATACACTCATACTCCTGTCGTCGGAGTTCATTTGAAAATCAATTGAGCGATCAATCGGGCATTGATTGGCTCTAATGAGTATGCGTTCGCGCTCTTCATAAGTGTGCGCCCAGTTCTCTCTTCTTCTTCTTCATCTCTCAACTACGACGCTCTATTATACTTTTGCTTTTTCTCTCATCTTGTTACAAAAACTCTCTGCGCTCGTGTTCTCGACCCGTTCGTTTTAGTGCTCACAAAAGTGAATTCTAATTCTTTTTCAATTGTGTTTCACTCATGCTCAACTTGTTCAACTCATCCAGTGTAAATTCAGTTCACTCGTCATAAGTTGTATGATCAAGAAAGCTAATTGAATAGAATTAGCTTTCGGTGTGATTCACCACGTGGCGTCAGCCATTGTGTAGTATATCATTGTATGGTGTGTGAATTTATACTGTAAGGAATACATTGTATGTGTGAGTGACTAGTGTGAACTCGAATTAATTATAGTCTTACTCTTGCGATTAATTATTCAATCATTCATACGTTTTTGATTTCTCACATTCAATTCTTCGCAAATTACTCAGCCACTCGGTCATACTCATATACACCATTGAATGTTCATCGGACACCGAGTGGTAACATTGGACCAATATTGGTCTGACACGCTCATCACATACACCAATCCTAACTCATCCTATTATTGTTCAACTCATTCTCACTGAAACAGCATGTACTCATTATTCACACTAAATTTTGTTATTCCCTCATATTCATTAATATTAGTCTATTCGGCATTACACTCATCAGAAATTGTATCACACTGAATTGTTTAACTCATACTCATCCATAACTACTTATCAATTATTTTTTGTCAACCTTTATTTAAGATTATAATATATTTAATTACTATTTTGTAACTCTTTGAGTATTATTTGTTTTTTGATCAATTTATCCACGGCAGCTATTAGGTTTGAGAACATTCCAAACAGATACGTATTAAAATATAAAATAATAGTGTATAGATATTATTTGAAATGGCGCAAAAGAATGCTGCCGAATTGAAAACTCTCGAGTGCCATAAATATAGCAGAGCGTGGGCGCGAATAAAATTTGCCACATTTCATCGACACTTGGACATACTATCCATCTATGTATATATATATATATATATAAAATATATTGTGATACTTTTTGCTGAATATTCTCCGTGAATATTCCGACCTCTCGACCTATCATTCTTGTTAGACTTTGTCAATCCCTTATACGCTATTGGGTTCAGCCTCCCAGGATTCATCGGGGCGGGGTGGGGCCTCACAAATAATCTCTCAGTGCAACTTTATTATTTTTCAATATAATTTTCCTTTCATTTTCCTTCTCTTCATTCATACATTTTCTCTTTGGACTCGATACATATGCGCTAATAATTATATCCCGTAAATCAAAAGCAAATGATAGAATCCTTCTTATGTTAGTTAACAAAATAATATGTGAATAACTTTATGTAGTTATGCTCGAATAATAATATTCAACCAAAATGATAAAATAATTCTTATATCAACTAATCAAAAAAATAAGTGAATAATGTTATGTAGTATTCCTCAAATACTTATATAAATCAAATGAATGATGCTTATATCATATAATAAATGAATATAATTATGTTCAAACAATAATATAACTTTTCTTTGAATCAAATAATGCAAATCAATGCTTTCTACTATTTTACATAACTCTTCAACTCAAATAATTCTTGACTCTATCTCATGCAACTTAATGCCTATTAAATAATTTTTGATTCTATGCAAATGAATGCCCTTTCAACAATTAAATAATTTCGTGACTTTATGTAATGCAACTTAATGCCCGTCAACAATTAAATAACTCTTTAATCAGTTGTACTCGATATAATGCAACTTAATGCCTGTTAACAATTAAATAGTTCTTGATCCTATGCAAATGAATGCCCTTTCAATAATTATATAATCCTTCAACTCAAATGCAACTTAATGCTCGTGACAATTAAACAATTCTTGCCCTCTCAATAATTAGATGATTCTTCAAATCAAATACGTCGTAACTTGATATAATGCAATCAATTAATTCTTTAATCAATTTTGACCCGATACAATGCAACTTAATGCGCGTGGAATGTTTCGATATAATTCAAAGGTTTACCATGAATAACTAGAGTGACCATCCTCATACATTTGTCATGACTTTATAATCGACTATTATAATCAACTGTCCCTAACCAGGCACCAACCTCTGTTTCCAGAGCGCGCTCTGGTTACCAAAAACAAACCAACTGGTCCAATTAACAGGTGTTACAGGCCGGAGGATTGTGAAAAAGCTAAACTAGGCCTTCGACTCGATTAATCCGGAACGGTACCATCCATCAATCTTATGGAGACACCGCGCACTGCTCCCTTACGGGATAGTACCATCCATCCGTCTCAAATAGAGCCCCGCGCATTTGATCTGAATCTCTCAGGTGGGTGTTCTCGTGTATAATCAATTAGATCTTTGCGTTATGCTCGACTTTGCATCCATCCGCTTGAGATGACTCCCGATCGCTGACTGAATTTTTCGGTCAAAGCATCGCGCCTTAACAACGTTTTCCTGAAACTATTGCCGCGAGATGCCCGAAGCCCCTAGCGGTCCGCCGCAAAAGTTGTGCAGAGAGAGAACGCTGCCGCGCGCTCGGTCTCCCTTCTCTTTTTCGCACCACACTCTTGCCGTTCGCTCTGTAGTGGGAACGCACCTCGTAACGTTCGTTACAATATATACATGTCGAATCAATAATTACAAATCACTCCGCATTACCATAGTTGGACATCATCCATTTCTACAGTATATATTAATATACTTACATCCAAATATAGAAAAAATTACATTTTTGTATATATATATATATGCAAAAACATAAGAATATATATATATTGTCACCTCCGTCCAGACTGGAACACTGAAAATTAAAATAGAAAAAATAGGAAAACCCCTTTTTTTCTACATAAACATTTGATTATTTATTATATTTATTATTCGTACTTAGTATTTATTCAATGTTTAATGTTGTTTATTCATTATTTATTCAATATCTCTATTAACTAGCTCAATCCTGTGCTTTTTATGCATTTATGTAATTTCGGACTGTTCGGGTACAACAGAAGGCCTGCTATGCCGGCAGCTGTTCTGTGTGGGTCAGTTTCTATGGTATCTTCTTACCGGCTTACCGACTCCACGTGGGCAAGGAAGACCGTTAACTCTCTTTGTACCTACTCTTACATTTTTGTGGTGGCCATCCTGGCTTGCTGTTCCACGTTGATGCCACGCGTATTGAACGCGGCCTCGAATTGTCTTATCGCTTATTTTGCCAACCAGAATATCAAATATGAAGAATGTTAGTATTATATTTACGGAGAGAATAGTGCGAAGATCCCGTGCTGCAAATCTCGGCCCTGCTTCTGTCGATTGGCACGAACACGTACTCACTTTTTCTCAATATTCAATTGTATTTGCTAATAATTTTTCACACTCATAGTTTTTACAATGATAGTTTTCACAATAGCAGTTTTTCACAATAGTAGGTTCTTACAACAATAGTTTTTTCACTCTTAATTCCGTCCTTTCCATACGGCCATCTACTGGGTAATGTATATGGCCACGCTAGTCACGTTTTGCTAGCCGGCGACACGCGGTCGTCAACCGCGTCGCCCGCGATTTTCCCAAACAATATTACATTTAATACTCGGATCGATAATTTCCGGTAACGGCAATCAATTTCGGTGGCCCTAGATGGCCTTACAGGTACCTCCGGAGGCGTTGTCGGACCGCAACGTCATAATATATGTATGTATATATTTCTATGCTTCTTTCTCTCTGTTTCCTAATACTATTTCCGAATAAGACGTGCACACGATTATGAAGCTTGACCACGTGGTGTCAAGGGACTTTACTAATTGTACCGTATACCTGAAACGTTCATTTTTACCTACAATATTCATTCATACTTGAAAAATTTATATCTTTTGAAGAATATAATTTGATATTTTACTCAATTGAATCGAGAAATATCACTCATTTATAAATTTTAAATCATTTTCAAAAATATATTTCATGATCCCTTCCTTGAGTGTATGCATTCTACGTGAATGGATTAGGCCCAGTTCTTGCCCTGAGCGTTTTTTTGTTTGTTTAGTTTTAATCATTTCAACACAAATATTCATATATAGCACTTGTGGAAATCATTATATACATATATATTGCCTACAGGCAATTGTTTAATTTTTTGTTTGGCTATGTGAATTTTGGTTATGTGCTTCAGGTGCATAATTTCTGAGCCCAAAATACAAGTTCAATTCCAATAACAATATATATTCATAGTTGTTAATAGTTATTTCATGATCAAGAAAATAAATCAAGAAATCACTGTTCGAGATTGTTGTTTGTCAATTTTCTCCTTTGAATCACAAGAGAATCGCAATACTTTTGTGAATGCACAGATGTGCTGTCAGTATATATATTATTTTTCGAATTTCTGTCAAAGTAACCAGAAAACAATGATGACAACACACTACGTCATTCAAAAACAATTGTGAATCATACATTTAAATAGTAAATACGAAGACACGATATTCATACAAGTATGCACATATACAAGTAGGAAATAAATTTCGTTCGCATACATCTCTTCCTTTACATATTTATATATATATATATATAGATCTTTTTCTCTCTTTCTCAATACTGTTCCTGCATAAAGACTGGTACACTATCATAAAGTAAGTGTTCGGGCCTTTTTACAATTGCACCGTATACCTGGATCTCATATATTTTTCGACAATATTCATTCACATTCAGGAAATATGAAATTTTGTTTCATCGGTGATGTCTGAAAAAGAATTTATTGATGAGATACTAATAGATAAATGAAAGAATAAATAAATAAATGAATAAATGACAAATCAAGTATACATACATAGAACTCATTTTTTTTTTGTTACTAATATGAAAATGTGTCTTATATATTATAAATTTTGTATGATTTATTAAACATGGTTCGTGGTCATGTGGTTAATCTTGTTGTATTGATCTCCAAAAGTTGGTTATTTAACGCCATCTATCGATTACTTAAATGAGATGTTTTTTACTCAGTAGGTCAATACATCGAGCTGTAGTATCGACCCCTTGTTCTCTGCAGTCAATCCAAAAAAAACGTTCAACGAATAAAGCTGTTACTTTTCAAAGTTCCGCAGGTGTAGTTAATTACAACAAAATCCTCTTTCCTTATCGTGAAATTCCACTTTAAAACCCAAATTATAACAGATTCTGGGCCCAGATCGTGATTCGCGTTGAGAAAGTAACGAAAGTGTTGTGAAACGAGAAACAATTTCATTGTTCGTTCTACCGCGAGATTGAAAATGGCCGCCAATTACTTGAGTAGTGTCCCAAAACTCATTGGAAGGGAAAATTATAGTGACTGGTCGTTTGCCGTCGAGAATTTCCTTGTGCTGGAAGGCTTCACAAAGTGTATCGATGGAACTGAAGCGGATTTAACTTTAGTGGCGAAAGCCAAGGCGAAATTAGTGCTGATTTTGGATCCGTCCATTTACATTCACGTGAAGGAAGCCGTCAACGCAAAAGAAGTTTGGGAAAAACTAAGAAGTTTATATGAAGACTCCGGTTTTTCGAGAAAAATCGGACTTTTACGTACTCTAATTAATCCAAGATTGGAAAACAGTGAATCTATGGAATCATATGTGAATCAAGTAATTGAAGTGTCTCAAAAGCTTAGAAGAACAGGATTTAGCATTGACGAAGAATGGGTTGGATCATTATTATTGGCAGGATTACCTGAAAGGTGTTCTCCATTATTAATGGCTATCGAGCACGCAGGGATCTGCATAGCTGCCGACTCCATAAAAGCGAAGTTGATGGACATGGAAGTAGATGAAGCCAACCGTGGCAGAACAGCGGGAGCTCTACTGAGTCGTGGTAACTTCAAGAAGAACACCACAGAGGGCAGCAGTAAAAACAGGCAGAAGACGCCATTGTCACAGATTGTTTGTTTTCGATGTAAACAAAAGGGTCACTTCATGTCAAAATGTCCGAATAAGAATGACAAAACGAATTCGAAACTTGTATATTGCGACGGAATTTCCATTTCCGTCCTTGGTTCGTCGGGGGAATCTGGAAATAAAATAGGTGGGGGACGGCCGGCAAAGAATGACCAAAACAATAACAAAATAATGATCGGACAATGAAATTCCGATTGATTCGCGGAATTTATATCACACAAAGGAAATTTTATTAACTACAAAAATGAATATATAGTATGTACAGAAAAAAATATTAATTGGAATATAAATGGTGAACAAAAAAAATTATGATTTCTCGAAAGCGAATAAGATAAAATTTTTAATAAATTCACTCGGAATTGATCGATGCACAAAAACAATATTTATGTGAAATAATAATTTTCCACAATTAGGAAAATAATTTTATCATTAATCGTCGCGAGCTCACACTCACACACATACAGTGGAACTCGTCCACTCATACAATTCAATTTAATTACTAACGTTGTGCCAATCGCACACAATATTCAATCAAATAATCAATTTAATATATAATTAATTTATAACGTTCAGATTTGTAACGCGGTATAATCACGGTGCTATCACCCGTGAGACCGCCAATTCATGCAAGATGTTGCCAACACGCAATCATACAGTGCTTCATTCATGTAATACGCCAAAGTGTACGCAAATCACGACTCACCGCAGTACTCGTATGTCCAGATGTGATGAACAGCCTCTCTGGACCCACTCGGTGGCACGTGGACACAATTCGACAATTTCACAATTAATAGTTGCTCACAACAACTCGCGAAAAACAATTATTCTTCCAAGAATTCGATCTTTTAATTACAGCAATTTGCTTTCCGTGCGTACTACTTGCCGGTATCTCCAGGGGTGAGGTATTTTTCCCTCATCCCGCGTGTCACATGTTCGCACATGTAATTCAACATACATCGATGGGTCGAAATTCCATCGATCAATCACATCATTTCAAATTATTCTAGTAATTCAAATTTCATACAATTATACATAACCCATTCCATCGTTATCATACAATTTTTACTTAACATTTTATCATACGTTACACACCACATATAGTAACATTATTATGTCATTCATACAGTTATACATTTTACAATAAATATCATTTCGTTTATTTCTTTTATTTAATTGTATCTGACGTCATTTTTCGTTTCGATAGATCCAAATCGATGTGGTGCCATCTTATCCGCGATTGGAGAGCCTCGCCAAATCCTTGTTAATTGAATATTGATTGTAGATTCCTCCCCGCTCACGCGTATCACCACGCGCTCAACGGGATTCACAGGCCTGTGGCGCTCTCGCTCTTACACAGCCCAAAACGCGGCAAGCCTCTTGGTCGCCATCGATTCCCCCTCGGGGAGCACCTATGACTCAAGAAACAATTTAACCACCTCGTGGCAATTAATAATAGATATACCTAGGGTTGAGTTGACCCCCCTGAGATCCACCAGCCAGCAGTGCATAGCCTAACCATTATTTACATTCAATTTCAAAAATCGCGAGCAACACCGAGGTGGCCCAGTCGAAGAGATGACTGGTGGAAATCCACCACGTCACAATATAAAGAAAATTATATAGAAAGACCAGAGAAAGCTTTGAGTGCAACCTTTCTCAGTGGAAATTTCAGCACAGATAATTTCTACATCGATTCAGGAGCTAGTTTACATCTGACAGCTCGAAAAGATTGGCTAGAAAACATTGACTATTCTACTAATGTGAAAAAAATCATAGTGGCAAATCAAGAAAAAATTCCAGTGATTTGTTCAGGTGAAATTAGTATGAAAACTAATGTAGGGTCTGAAAAGTTTAATATAAAAGTGAAAGATGTACACTATGTTTAAGGACTTACAACAAATCTCCTGTCGGTGAGTCAATTGATTAAAAATGGAAACAAATTATCTTTCTATGAAAATGGATATGATATATTAAACGACCAAGGTATGTTAGTTGCCAGAGCTGAATTGATAAACAATGTTTACAAATTAAACTTTGAGAAACCTGAAAGTGCATTAATGGGAGTTGCTGCTACAGATAATGTCTGACACAGAAGACTAGGTCATCCTGGTTATAATTCCCTGAAATTAATGAGTGAAGGAGCAGTAGAAGGTTTAAAAGTTAAAGGAAAAGTAGGTAACCCAATATGTCGGACATGTTGTGAAGGAAAGCAAAGTAAAAATGCATTCCCGAAACAAGGACATAGAGCAACGGAAATGTTGGAAATAATACATGCTGATCTCTGTGGGCCTATGGAAAAATACTCACTAGGAGGGTCAAGATATTTCCTTTTATTCGAAGATGATTTTACACGAATGGTGTTTGTTTATTTTTTGAAATGCCAAAGTGAGACAATTGAACAATTCAAAAAATTTAAAGCTTTAGTGGAAAACCAAACAGGGTCTAAAATAAAAACCTTTAGATCTGATGGAGGTGGTGAATTTTGCAGTTTAAATTTTGAAAAAATTTTGTCTTAGAATGGAATAGTGCACCAGAAGACTAAACTATATTGTCCCCAACAGAATGGTATGTATGAGAGGATGAATCGCACTATCATAGAGAAAGGACGATGCCTTTTATTCGATGCAGAACTTGACAAACAGTTTTGGGCAGAAGCTGTAAATATAGCAGTGTACCTTAGAAATCGAACCATTTCGAAAGTTCTGGATAATAAAACTCCATTTGAAACGTGGTATCATCGCAAACCAGACGTAAGTGGGATAAAAAGGCGAAGAAAATGTTATTAGTTGGATTGAGTGAAAACATCAAGGGTCTTAGACTATACGATCCAACTGAAAATAAGATTATCACAAGCAGAGATGTCGTCATCAATGAAAAATGTGAGAATGATGTGATATTTCTAGAAGAACAAAATACCGATGAAGACTTGGTTTCAGTGGGGGATGTCACCGAAGACACCATGGTAAATCCCGAATCAGATATCTCAGATCAAGTGGAAATAGATGATGAATATGTTCCTGATGAAGAGGTGAATTTAGAACCAGTGGGGGATTTGAGAAGATCCCAGCGTTCCAGAAAGCCCAGATCTTTCAACGACTTCGTTACGTATTTTGGTTCAAACATCGAAAGTGATAATATCAACATTGAAGAAGATGTACCACAAACTTTTTCTGAAGCTGTTTCCAGAGGAGATTCTCGTTTGTGGATGGATGCAATGTTAAGTGAGATTAATTCCTTCGAAAAGAACGAAACATGGGAATTGGTGTATTTACCCAAGGAAGGTACTGTAGTGAAGTGCAAATGGGTCTATAAAATCAAAAGTGACAGTGATAACAAAGCCAATTACTGTGCGCGACTAGTGGCGAAGGGTTATACATAGAAGAAAGATGTGGACTATACCGAAACTTTTTCACCAGTAATGAGACATTCGACGTTAAGACTTTTAATAGGTTTAGCTGTAAAACGTGAGCTAAAGATTACACATTTAGATGTCAAAACTGCGTTCCTCAACGGATATTTAAATGAAACCGTTTATATGCAACAACCTGATTGTTTTGTTAGGAAAGGTTTAGAAAGTAAAGTGTATAGGTTGAAAAGGGCAGTTTATGGTCTTAAACAAGCCAGTAGAGCTTGGTATTCTAGAGTAGATAAATTCATGTTGTCTCTCGGATATGAAAAATCTGAACATGAACCTTGTTTATTTACAAAAAGAGAAGACAAGTCATTAGTAATTGTCGCATTATATGTTGATGACTTTTTTATTTTTTCAAATAACGATTATGAAACTGGAATATTAAAAGAAAGATTAAGTTCCAAATTTGAAATAAAAGATTTAGGAGAAGCGAAAAATTGTTTAGGAGTAAGAATAACAAGAGATCATAAAAATGAGTGTATTTACTTGGATCAAAAAGATTACATTGAAAAACTTTTGAAACGTTTTAATATGTCAGAATGTAAACCGATCAGTACACCATTGGATTGTGATATAGATTTAAGTAAATTGAAATCGGATGATACTTGTAATGTAAATATTCCATATCAAAGGGCAATAGGAAGCCTCATGTATCTTGCTGTCTTGACAAGACCTGACATTTTATATTCAATAAGTTATTTGAGTCAGTATAATAATAGATATACAGAGCAACATTGGCAATATGTTAGAAGATTGTTTAGATATTTGCAAGGTACCAAAGACTATAACATAAAATTTATGATTGGGGTTGTGATTTGGAAGTGTTCTGTGATGCAGGTTGGGCAAATAGTACTGATGACAGAAGATCTTATACAGGCTATGTTTTTTTGTTAGCTGGTGCAGCTATAAGTTGGAAAAGCTGTGAGCAAAGAACTGTGGCTCTATCGAGCACAGAGTCGGAATATATGGCTCTCGGAGAAGCTGCCAAAGAGGCTATTTATTTTTAGAATTTGCTAGCCGAGTTGATCGATTATTAAAACCCAATAGTAATTTTCAATGATAATCAGAGTGCTCAGAAATTATCACAGAACCCTATCCATCATGAAAGGTCAAAACATATTGACGTAAGGCATCATTTCATTCGTGATTGTGTTGAGCAAAAATTGTTAAGTATAAATTATATTCCAACTAATGAAATGACTGCTGATATTTTAACTAAAGGCCTTCCTAATGTGAAAAATTCCTATTTTTGTCAAAAATTAAGTTTAACCAATTATTGTTGATAGTGGGGGTATTGTATCGATCTCCAAAAATTGGTTATGTAACGCCATCTATCGATTACTCAAATGAGATGTTTTTTACTCAGTGGGTCAATACATCGAGCTGTAGTATCGATCCCTTGTTCTCTGTAGTCAATCCAAAAAAAACGTTCAACGAATAAAGCTGTTACTTTTCAAAGTTCCGCAGGTGTAGTTAATTACAACAAAATCTTCTTTCTTCATCGTGAAATTCCACTTTAAAACCCAAATTATAACGAATCTACATGCTCACCACGCAAAAGGTTGAGGTTTTGATTCCACAAACCAGGATTTTTTTTTCATGCATTCTATATCAATTTTTTTTTATGTTGCACTTTGTCAAAAAAATTACCATCTCGCACAATGCTCTTGCGTAGTAAAATAATTCGACAAAGTGTAACATTAAAAAAATGTGTTCATAAAAAGTTATTCTTTTTCATAACATATATATTATTAAAGTACATAATTACATAAAAAAAGTACACAAAATAAGAATATTATGACTGAAGCAAATTGAATATTTTGAGGTAAACTTTTTTTATGAATAAATAATCTTGTATAAAATATGCGTTACATATTAATATTTTATTGTTTTCATATTACTTATGATATAAGTTATACATACCCGAGATGAAATTTTCAAACGTTGAAATGGCGTTATGACCTGTGCTGACTGTTCGAAACCTTTTTCGGAAGGATTTAACCGGTCGGGTGTCATGAAAGATCATAAAAAAAAAAATATAATAATAATCGTTCACGAACTTAGAAAAATTTTGACAAGATATCGGAACATGGATGAATTTGATGAAATAAAAATTTCTCAGTTTACTCAATAAATAATCAATTTTTTCATAAATATATGAAAATGTATTGAACATTTTGTTTTTGTTTGAATGATATTATTATGAATAGGATGATAATTAGTGGGTCTATCATTATATAATCATTCATCAATATAATTGTGTTATTTTCATTCGTTCATTTATTCACTCATTTTTATTCACAATCATAATTATTACCAATATACTGATTAAAATTATATCTATATATATATTTATTCTATTTCTCTTAGATTAATTGGTTCTAATATATATTTTTTGTTTGATAATGTCAATGATTTTATGTCAATATAAAAACATACACAAATAACATCATTGACATCAATTATATTCAAATTATTTGTTATTGTACATTCATATGTACGAGTGAAATTAATATTTTCTACACTAAATTCTGGTATAACATTACATTTTTTTATAACAGCAAAGTATTTCACTATACGAGTATCTTTACAATATGATTCACATGCACAATCAGATATTTAAATAAAACAATGTATAAATCCAAATTTCCTGACAGCATTATAATAATATTGTATGTATGATGAGTCGCTTTTTGTGATTCTGTGATATGATTCTGATGTATATAGTATTCCAGATTTTATTAAACGATTGAAAATACAAATATTTGTTCCACCAATATTAAATGTATTTATTGCATTTAAGACTATCGGATGAATTTGTGTTTTTTTATTGAGAATACCAATGGCACGTAGTTTTGATGAGATGATATGAGATTTATATTTCTCTCGTGGGTTATTAAGCTTATGAATTAATTCATGAACTGCATGGTCCAGATAATTTTCAAAGAATTTTCATACCATTCTGAATGAAGTAAAAATGAAAACATTTTTTACACAATGTCTTGGCAGCTCAGCGGTAGCGTTCATGCTTCATCACCAGAGGTTCCAGTGTTCGGATCCCGTCGCAAATCCAAAATTTTTTCAAATTGTATTTAATGTAAAATTTTCTTTATTTTCAGAAACCTGGTTTAAATAATAAATGTATGTCCTTAATATTATCATGTTGAATGTATCTCCATAAATTTCAGCTATATAAATTGTACAACAGCACAAATATCTATTCATTGCAATATTATACCCTACTTGCTCTAATATAGGTATATTTGTTACATCCCCAAACATAGGAACGTACTCAGAGCGCACATCGAACGCATATGTATATAGAGATACGGTTAGCCGCCATATAATTCAAAACGCGACAACAAGAGATATTTATTTTCTTTTCCAAGTAGAGCCCACTTTAAATGCAATAAATAAAAGCATGAAAAATATATACGCGAGAAAATGAACAACTTTTAAATAAATAGCCCGACACATTTATACGATAAATAAGATATGTAATCTAACACAGGAAGACCAACTCGACTTTATAGCTTTTCTAAGAAAAATCACTCCAAATAAATAAATGAAATTGAATCAGGAAAATTATGTATTCTCAAACATATTTTTCCGATAAATAAATGTCAACGATACAAGTAAAACACGTACAGTTAAATTCCAAGAAACTATTGACTAAAACACTACCATTAGTAGATAGGAAAAATAAAACAGGCCTTCACAAATGCCAAAAGAAATATATGTAATAAATTATAGCCATCGTAAAAATAATATCAAGTTTCAAACGAATCCCAACACATGGAGAACTAAAACAAAATAATATTTTTTCCCACCCTTTGGAAATAACTGCATTAGATTAGAACATATAAATAGAGGGAGAAAAGAAAAAGCGTCAGTCTCTCGCATCATAAAATCCACACAAGACATCTCGATGTATATATTCGCATAGACACATAAGAATTAACTTAGACATTATAAAAAACTTGTAAAAATCAAAAACCATCTGTAGAAGTCAGTACAACTAAATAACAAATAATCGAACTATAAGTGAATAAATAAAGAATACATCAGAAATAAAAGTGTAACGTTTATTGTGAAATACCAACTTCTCCTTTGAATTTCCCGGGTAGAACCTACTTATAAAATTGTTTTTATCAACAGTTGAGTGACGTCGCCCAAGACGTAACATATTAATAAATTATTTTGAATTCCTGCTACTATACGTTATTTTCATAAATTAATATGGAAAAAAATTTATATTGGTTGAAAAAAATATTAATATATAATTTAAAAAAATATTAATATATAATTAATAATTTCGACGACGTTACATATAGAAACTCGTATGTAAATTATATGCTCCTGAGTATATACAAATGCGTTTATAACCTCTGGATATAACGTCATTTCCCGACTGACCATAAAAATACAGAAGCGTTCATAACCTTTGAATATAACGTTATTTCCAGAATAACCATAAAAATACAGAAGCGTTGATAACCTCTGCTAATGGCACTGAGCAAAGCTGTTTTGCAGAGCTATATTGTATACAAAATATCCAAATTTTTCATATGGGGTAATTTTATAAATTGAAAGCATAGAATATTTTTCATACAATTATACCGGGTGAGTCATTTAACTTGAGACAACGTAATAACTTTTGAGGATCACATTATTTTGGAGGAAATTCCATACGGAAATTGTAGGGTTGCAAGGAGGACATTTGGTGATGACCTTGAAAATGACCTTGACCTCGACCTTCAAGGTCATTAGGAGGTCAACCTCAAAAACTTGAATGGGAACCTCTACTTTTGACACCAGTAATGGAAAGAGCAGGAAATTTTACTCAAGATTCAGGTCTAATAATCTGGTTATCCGAGGTAATGTCGGGGGATGATGATTTTCAGAATCGAGTAATTTTTTATCAATGCCTGTCAACAATTTCAATTAGATGCTAATTTTCTCAGCAAAGTACTCGTTTCTGATGAATCCAGTTTCACGAATCATGATACGGTTAATAAACATAATATTCACTACTACAGTATTGAGAACCCACATTGGGTCCAGTACATTGGCCTGCCAGATCACCAGATTTTTTTTAATGGGGATACTTGAAGGGTGAAGTTCATAATGAAGCGCCAATTACTCATGAGAACACGATACAACTACTTTTTGCACTACCCAGGAGCAACGACGTGAACGTAGTAGTTTTCTGTTCCCTTTGGGGTGCTGGATTTAGGTGAGTCCCCTTGCCTCTCACCGTCGAGAATTTTGATTCAACAAATGCTCAAAATAGTGCCCGTCAACTTCTATACACTTATTAATGCGCGCTTCAAACGATCTTAGACAACAGCGGAGCATATCAGGACTTATTTCATTGCAAGCGTTGTTAATCCTTTGAACCATATTTTCACGAGTAGTTGGTGCTTCATTCTAAACTTTACCCTTCAAGTATCCCCATAATAAAAAATCTGATGATGCTAGGTCTAGTGATCTGGCAGGCCAATGTACTGGACCCCCTCTTCCGATTCAGCGTCCGTTAAATTCGCGGTCCAAGACATCTCTAGCAATATGTGCATTATGTGCTGGACAACCATTGTGCTGAAACCACATATTCTGGCGTACATCAAGAGTAACATTTTCGAGTAGAAGTGGAAGTTCATTTTCAACAAATTGCGATATTTCGCACTATCCAAATTACCTTCAATGAAATACGGACCGACAAGCTTATCATCAACTATTCCACACCAAACGTTGATAGACTACTAACTTGAGGGTTCGCATTTATTGCAGCTAGTACTGCTACCTCATTATCAGGTCCAGTAACCGAGTTTCCACGTTTCCTTTTTCTTGTTTGTACAGTTCCTTCATTAACGTATTGTTCAACCACGCGGCAAAAAGAGGCACGTGATTGCACGTTGTCAGGAAAACGTTCCGCATACAGTATGAGAGCATTATCAATATTTCTCGCACATTCTCCATAAATGAGGATCATCTCTATTTTTTTTTCTAAAGAAATAGCCGACATCATAGAAAAGAAGTTAGGCTATTGGGTTATTGGGGTATACTTCTTTGAAAAAAGCATTGAGGTATATCGAACAACAACCAGAGGCAGCAAAAAAAAAGGAGTTGCAATATGATACAGAAAGGCATAGATACATATTTTACCGCTTTGTAATGTGATTATTTACATGTTTGGGACGTTAGTGAACTGTTTAAAGTATTGGTGTTCATTTTTTGAATGAATAAAAAATAAATCCAGATTGTCCGGGTTTTCAGTTATCTGAGGGGGATGCCCTCCGACATTACCTTGGATAACCAGATAATTAGGCCTGAATCTTCAGTGAAATTTCCCGCCCTTTCCATTTCTGGTGTCAAAAAAGGGGGTCGCATTTGAGTTTTCAAGGTTGACCTCTTAATGACCTTGGAGGTCGAGGTCAAGCTGATTTTCAAGCTCATCACTAAATGTCTCCCTACAATTTTTGTATGAAACTTTTTTCAAAATAATGTGATCCTCAAAAGTTATTGCGTTATTTCAAGTTAAATGACTCACCCGGTATATATATTTATCAAAATAATTAAACATAAAAGTAATCAAATTAATTGAAGGCTTCCACATCACCTATGAGGTGCCACATAAGGCGCGTTAGCTTTTTATAGAGTAGTCCTTCGCCTGGAGCTCTATTATTCCACTCGAAACATAGCATGAAATTTTAATTTCAAATTATGTCGTTTGCGGCAAAGAGTTTTCAATGAATTTTGTATCCGACATAATTGATAAATGTTTTTCATTGATTCCTAATTGAACAGCAGTCATTTTTATCGTTTTCAAAGCCGATTTTAATACAAAAACAGCATTGACGCTGACGAAAGTTCATTCCTTTTTTTTTGTCTTAAATCCGGTAGTATAGAAAAAATTCTTTACGAGTCTGCATTTGAATTGGGTGAAGATTGAACTGCATTCAAGAGACTTCAGATTATGGGGTTTATTATTATGTACATTGGGACGCTTGAAAATTTGCTCCCGTGCGTCATCAAAATTTAGTTTATACAGGGTGTGGCGTGATAAATGACTTTCCTTGAAGGTGTAGATTGATGAGACGGTCCCGAAAGCGAATCCATTCATAATTTATTAATCAATCCATCTGATTATGAATTATTAATTGATTAATTACGGCCAATCAGGAAGCGTTATTTTAGCGCCACGGCTGCAGGTGGGGAGATGCATGTAAAACAGATTTTTGTGTAGGAGGATATCATTCGATTGCATTCCTCGGTAAATATATTTGAGGTCGATATCACCCTGTGATTTGCGGTCATTTTTGGGCACCAGATGGGTCCACAATCTTTTTCGAAATAAGATTTCAGCTTAAATTTTCTCTTGAAAATGTTCTCAACCCACACGATTTTTGGTGAATTATGTGAATAAATAGACACTTTTCACGATATGTTGACCAACCGAATTGGCAACTGCTTTAATATTTAATATTCTTCATTAATAACAGGTCCATTATTAAAACTATAAAAAAATGAATGGTGCTTATCAGAAGTAAATAAATAAATTAAAAAATAATTCTTAATGAATATTTTTTAGATTGAAATAATATGTCGACTATATTATTAACAATTGTGTGTATAGTTTAATGAGAGAGAATGAAAAAGACTCAAGTAATCGCCAATAATAATTTATCTTAATTGCTAGATAATGCGATTATCTGGATATGTTTTTTTTTATTATTATTAACACGTTCGAATACATTTTTTTTTGTTTATGTAAAGTATAAATGTATTGAAAGTTTCTTTTGTCCATCATATTCTATAATTTTCATTTCATTCATTATACAAAGTGTATATCATCGATTTCAATTAATAAAATAGTTTTGAATGGTAAATATTGAATGGTTTTGAAAATTTAATTTATTAATTTTTCATCTATACACTCAGTTTACAACCGCTTAAATCTATTTATTCATTTTTTTTTTATTTCTAATGATACTACAATAAAAAAATTTATTTATCGATAATTTAATGATATAATATGAAATCATTCAAAGCAAGCTCGGCTAAATACATGTTAATTAATGTTTTGGTAAACATAAATGATTGAAGACAGTGAGAATAGGTCGGGATTTTTTTCTTATCTGTAGATGAAGCACACTAAAATCCAGATGTGCGCCAGGTATACTGCCCTTGTGTGCGTATGTAACTACGGCTTTTTAAATTTTTTTCATGTATTTTTATAAATACATATTGTTCAATAATATAGGAATGTTATAATGTTTGATTTCATTTAGCATTCCGATTGGATTAGTTTGGATAGTTTTTATTTCATTTTGAATAATTATGATAATCATACATTATAGTATGATGAAAAGGGAAAATCTGCATTTTTTCATCATAACGATTCTCAATAATAGATAAATGGTATTGATATTATTTTTTCTCAAGAAAAGTAAATTTATTTCATTTTTATTTGTTGAACATTAAAAACAATTTCCACCATAATCTTGATGGAATAATTATCAATGGTAATTATTTATTCAATTTCCACATTTTGTTAGAGATATTATTATAAAGATTTACGTTAACTCTATGATTGATTTGTATTGTTAAAATGAACAATGGGACAGGGAACAATGTATAAAATATCACACGTTGTGATAGGTATGGGAATAGATTGAAGGATGGAATCAGAGTGATAACGAAAATATTATTGATGCAAAGCACAAACCTAAGTCCAAAAACTAATTCAGGCGAATACGATACTTAACATAACCTGATTTTTCGGATTATGAATTAGATTTTTGGTTGAATATCGTGAGAATTTACTGCTGAATATGAAAGTACATTTCTTAATGAAGATGCACAAAATTTCAGGTATTTAATATGGATATTCTTTTTTCTTTTTCATTGGCAACAATTAGAATTTTTTTTTGTGAACACAATTTATTATAATCTATCGGGCAATTATATAATACAAAACAAGTATAACAAGAAAAAATATATTTCAATGAGCGCAACAAATATCTTGAAGTTTTATCAATTAATTGGAACCATATTCATCTAGTTTCATATCTCATGTTTTAGCTAAATGAATTAATGAATGATGAATAGATAAAAACATTATGAAAATGTGATTCATCAAACATCTACATATTTGTCATGTAAAAAAATATCAATTCTCCCAAAAAATATGTTACAAGCGTGGAAAATAACTCGGACGCATGAAAGTAAATTAAAATCACATTATTTGTTGCAATAAACTGAAATCATGAGACACGCAATTTTTTTGGCGTTGTGGTAAAATCAAGCCATTAATTTTAATTTATCCTTTACTGAGAGAATCCGTTGCTGGCTGATAACATGAAAGAAAACACCAGTTTCTCGTAGCGATGTATGAAAAGTACGAGGATGTGAAATTGTAAATTGGCAATAGTACTCTAACCATTTGACCATGATTTCAAATCTCGTTGTCATTCAATTTTTGTGCGATAAATTTTCGCCCAGCCCTTTCTTTTCTTGTTTTATTTAACAATAGCCAATGTCATTTCGCATGGCCGATATTACACTCACAAAAAACGATAGATCATTATTGAGATCCGACCAAATAATTTTTTTTTGTATGTTCCCAACATCCTCAATGCAAAAGTTCCAATCCTCGAGACTGATTCGATTAGCATATCGTATTGATTACACATCATATTGCAATTGAAAGGAATGATAACAATTTCTATCTTGACTACATAACTTTTATTGAAAGTGCCGCTTGCCAAATCGGCGCGGCATACCGTAGCACTGACGTCACCACTGTTGCGAGCAGTGTTCTTTTTGACTGTTAGGGTCCCCCGGTGTTCGGCATTAGTCGAGCTAATCCCACTTTCACAGCTTTCGCAGTTACGTGCTTCATGTGGTATTTGTAGCTCAACCGTGCATCTAGCATCACGCCAAGGTATCTGACAAACAGTTGTGACGTGATCGTGTATTCCCCAACATCTAATGACGTCGTCTCGATCTTTTTTCGGCCCGAAAACAGTACCGCTTTGGTCTTGTAGTAGGCTAGCTCTAGTCCCACCGATTTCATCTATTGCTGACCCCACCTGAGATCTCGTAGTGCCGTGGTCTACTCTCCGTGGTGTTTCATTATGCGCCGGCTGCTGGAGTAGCTCCGGATTATCCTTCTTAGATAAGGCAGCGTATCCGATCCGTCAAGCGCGACACAGATGCTGTCCCATCTGGCGTAGTTGAATACATTCTTGACATCCAATGTCGCCAGGAGGCAATACTTCTTGGCTCTTCGGCTCATCTCTTTCCTGAGGTCGCGACTCTCGCGGTGTTGACTACTTCGCCAATTGCGTCCAGGGTCGATTTCGGCAAGGAGGTGACTGACAGCAGTTCCGATTCGATCGTAGATGATTTTCTCAAGGATCTTTCCCGCTGTGTCCAGCATACACCATGGCCGGTATGTTGAGGGTTCGTCCGAAGGTTTGCCGCCTTTGGGCAGAAGCACAAGTCGCTTCCGCTCCCAGCGCACCGGGAATATTCCCTCTTTCAGGCACATATTATGTGCTGAGAAACATTTCCGGGGCAGCCTGGATCGCAGTCTTCAGTGCTATGTTGGGGATATTGTCCATTCCTGGTGCCTTGGAATTCCCCATCCTCTTGGAGGCCCGAAGCAGTTCTTCCTGATTGATCGGGGGGAAAGTCTCGCCATTTTCTTGTTGGACGTGGTAATCTAATGCGGATTGCTGAGGGAACAGCGTGGCGACGATTTTGTCCAGCTGCTTTGGGCAGGTCGGCTGTTGGTGTGACTGACTCCTGACGGTCGACATGACAACCTTGTACGGTCTGCCGAACCCATTCGCATCTACCTCAGCCACCAGCTCTGTCCACGCACATCTTTTGCTGTGTTTAATGGCCTTCACCAATCTGGACTTGAAAAGCCTTCTTGAATGCCTTTTCCAATCGTGCGAATCCTGCTCTTTTTCGGGCCCTTTGTGCACATTTTGGCGGCTGATTTTGTTTTATCCGCCCTCCAAGAGGGAACGCTTAGGTCTTGATATTGCTCCGATATTATTACGACGTCCACTTGCTCCTCTCGAACCGTTTGCATGAGCAAGTCCTGTGCGGTGGCACAGTGGTTTATGATGATTTGCAGGATCTTCACGGTCGTTTTCTTTCTCTATGCTTCTGGAGGGCCTTGATATAAGCCGGGCATTTGTAGCTTTTAGTTGCATGTTCTGCGTTTCCAGCATTTTGATCCTTGCAGATCACGCAGGCAGGCTGTTGCGTACAGGTTTTCGCGACGTGCTCCGCTACGCCGCAGCGCAGGCACAGGTCCGGACCTTGACAGTTTTGTCCCACGTGGCTGAAGTCGTGGCACCGGAAACATCTCAGAGGCGAGCTACCCTTGTCCTTTTCACGGACGCGACAAATCGACCAGCCTATCTTGGCCTTGCCTTTCTCGAGGACAGTCTTTGCCGTTGCCATTGGCAGGCTAATAACCGCTGTCTGAGTACCGCCGTAAGCTTTGCGCAGCGATTTCACAGTAGGTGCTATGGCTCTGGTGTCGAACTGCGCCGCTATCGCGTTCTCGTCCTCCTCCTTCGTGGCTACTTCATCGAGATCTTTCATCTCGAAAAGCAGTTCGTGAGTCCACGCCCGGACTTCGGCATCCTCTCCAAAGATTGCCTTCGTTGAGTCTCGAAGCTCGTTGGTGGCCTCATCCGATTTCCGGTGTAGCACCAACAGTTAGTCGCCTCCTGCAGTCCGTTGGATTTTGTCGACGTTTTTCCTTAGCTCCTCGAGGTTTAAATCCCCACGCATTTGTCGTAGCATTCCATCATACGACTTGCCCCCCGCTGTTTTAATAATAAGGGCATCTGGACGTGGTGGGCGTGGACGTGCGTGTTTCCGCTTTCGGACCCCGTTTTCCCATTTCCCGGGCTCCTGCGCCGCTCTGACTTTGGAGGCCGATGCTGCAGCACATGTTGACAGCAGGGTCCTCTGCTGCCGTAGCTTCTTCGTGGCGGTTCGCATTTCCCGCGAAGTCGACGAATCTCTCCGTCTACTAATCTGCGGCGTGTTCATTACGTCAGGATGGACCTTTTGCTTGGCCTTTTTTCCTGCTCGTTTAATGTCCCGAGGGGTAGATGAGCCCCTGCGTCTCTTGCTGTTCTGTTCCGCTAAGCTTGGTGTGGTCTGCGTCGTCTGCATACTCGCAGGCAGTATCACAGTCTGTGCTTGCACATTTTCGAACGGTCCTATTGCCCTGTAGCTGTTCCGACATGCAGCAATGAGCCGTTTGATCTCCTTGTGGACGTTGAGCTTCCCGTCCGCGTACGCGGCAAGCTCCTCCAGCTTGCTACCGAGGCGTTCGTATGCCTCGCACTTCTTCTTCGTGGTGTTGATGCTTGCTGTGTCCAAGCTGACCACCACAGCAGCACTGCGGTCGTTGGATAACGACGCCTGGAAGCCCGTTTGCTCACTCTGTATCAGCGCCGACACTGGGGTTCCGTGCCCCTGCATCGTAAACGTTTCATGTGGCGAAACTACTTCCATATATGGTTTGTTTTCGGGGTTTCTTCCCCTAGGTTTATTATAGAGGTATCCTTTCCCTTCGCACCGCTTTTGGTCCGCGGAAGCTATTTCATTTCATCCCTATCCACCGGCTATACCGGTTAGGACTTCCCCCTATCCGCCACCTGGGGACGCGCCACGTTGGAGTTGGGCTTCTCCAAGAACAGCAAGTCCCATAGTGGCATGTATGTATGTATGTATGTATGACTGAATGAATGAATGAGTGTGTGCATTTATGCATACATTTAGGTATATATCAATGTATGGATGTATGTATGTATGTATGTATGTATGTATGTATGGAGGAATGTATGACTAGATGAATGTATGAGTGTGTACATTTATGCATACATTTAGGTATGTATCAATGTATGTATCTATGTTTGTAGGTAGGTATGTAGGTATGTATCTATGTATGTAAACATTGATAAAACAATACAGTCATGAATATCATTAATATGTATATTATTATATATCAAATTTTTGCTACAATGCAATACAATACATCCAATACAATGAAAAACAATCGATAACAATCAAAAACAATCAATAACAATAAAAAACAATCAATAATAATCAAAAACAAGTAAAAACAATCAGAAAAATTATCGAATATAATTATACATAATTCCAGAATTAACATTCTATACACAAATGTATAACATTCATACAAATATTATTATTGTTATCACTAATTTATTCAATTATCATTATTTTATTATTATATATCCAACCAAGGTGTCCCCCTTTCGACATCCGTCCCCAGTTTCATGCTGGTGAATGTATGCATTTTTTGCATGTCTGCAATAGGAGTATGCAATAGGAGAAATACATGTATGCACATGCATCATAGCCTATAATCATCAATTCTCTTCTTAATTGAGTTATTACCGATCTGAAAAACAAATAATATTTTTATAAACAACATATAAAAAATGAATTACATAGAAAATAATAGAAATAGATTCATACTCACTATGATTTGATTCTCTTCTCATTCTGGAGAACATGCTGTTGTAGCACTATCTAGTCAAAGGCGATGAAATTCCTGTGCACTATGTCTGAAACAAAATTACATATTAAATTAATAATTGAAAAGTAATCATTCCTGAACGAAAAAGGCGATTTTACGTACCATTCAATGCAGAATATGCTCAAAATGTCCACCATACATTTCAATACATGCTTGAGCACGTTTGAGAAGATTGTTTATGTTCCTCGCGCACATTCCTGGCGTTAAAGAGCGGAAAATTTCATCTATCCGCTCCTCCAAATCCTCGGCGGTGTCCACGGGAGTTTGATAAACTTTCTCTTTCACGTGCCCCCACAGAAAATAATCCAATGGATTCAGATCAGGTGATCGTGGGGGCCAGTGAACTGATTCTCGTTTTCCAATAAATCTTCCGGGAAACCGACGAGTCAAGTAAGAAATCGCCACTTGACTTGTGTGCGCGGGAGCACCGTCTTGTTGGAACCACATTATATCCTCAAACGTGACTCGAGGGATTCCCGCTCTCCGAAATAGCGGCCACAGTTGGTGTGATAAAAATCGCCGATATAGTTAGCTATCCAACGCTTCATTAAATTTATGCGGTCCAATCTGCAAAAATAAAGAAAGAGAATGATTATTTGGATTCATATCACGGATTGAAAAAAATTATATATAATAGAAATTTCACTTACGATTTTATCACCGACCATTCCGGCCCAAACATTTTTTTTGAATCAAGTTTGCACGCTCTTCGAATCATCAACCTTGAAAGGATTCTCCACACTCCAGAAATGAATGTTGTGATGGTTGGAGAACCCATTCTGTTGGAACGTAGCTTCGTCCGTGAACAATATTATTTGCACAAATCCGGGCGTGCGTGCTTCATCACCCAAGATCCATTTACGAAATGTCACACGTGCGAGACGATCGGATCGAGCAGTTGCTGCACGCGTGTGTAATGGAATGGGTGCATTCTTTCTGTATGCACAACGCGCCTGACCAGGTGAATGGATATTCCGGTCTCTCGGGCTACGGACCGTAAGCTCCTAGTTCCATCATCTTCGAAAAATGCAGCTGCAAAACTTCTTCCTCTTTTTTCGGCGTTAGGGCTTGGCGAGGAGCACCGCAATCGCGCTTTATTGGCTAAACGCTCCCCGTCGCAACCAACCGATACCACGTTTGATAAATACTACGCGGTGTGGGTTTGTGCAGAGCGTGCGGATAATGCTCTGCATGCGCCCGAGCCGCGTGAGAGGCATTATTGTCATGCAGACAATATTACCGAATCATCTCCGCATATTCCTTACTGGTATACACAACCATTATAGACAATACGACACAAACCGTCACAAAACAAAAAAAAAACAAAAAAAATTATATGAAACCACACAAAACACAAAAAAAAACGGAAAAACGATATAAAAACACATAAAACAAAAAAAAAACGATTTAAAATAATAATATTAATCGGAAAGAAATCGATGAAACCGATTAAAAACGATGCGAAGTGATACGTGATGATGCGAAGAGTTCGAGAACGGATTCAAGAATGAAGAAAAATTCAAGAAAAACGTGTGGGAGATTGGGAAAATGAAAAACATTGACAAAAAAATCATATTAGAATTCTACTAACTATATGTACAGAACAAAAAATTGTATACAGTGAATATATTGGTGGGAAAGAACTGTATGAGAAAAGAGTAAAGAGCTATAACCATAAATGAACAAAAAAATAGGCGTGAAGTATTCGAGGATAATCCTATCTTCATTTTTAAACTGCGAATTTTCGGTGATTCTATGAAGCACTATTGATGCACGTATCTGCGATAGCAAGAGAGGCATCTTATTTGAAAATTATAAAATTACATTAAAAAGTAGGAAAAGAAATTGAATATTCCTTTGGAGTGAGGACTAGGATTGAAGTTACTCTAGAGAACATGGTTGTAGTCGTGATTAATATTAGCAAAAAAAGAGAAAAAAAAAAAAAACGAAAAAAAAAAGGTCGAAGGGCCTCGAATTATATGGTGGTCTGAGGTAAATGAATGTTATGTACTGACGTTTCAACGTATAAAAACGAAATGAATACATATTTTCAAATACCTTTGACACATTCACATGAATTTGAAAAATTTATTTCAATTGTAGAAGATACATATATTATATTAACAGAAAAATTTTTTGTTCGCGGCATTGATGCCCGGACATCGATAATGCACGTGATCAACGTGTAACGCCAAGTTTGAAACCTTGCTTACTTTTATTTCGAGGACAAAACCATTGTTGACCATTTTTTTTTTTTTTTTTTACGGTGCCGCAACCATGTGGTTGGAATGAACGAAGCAAACGAATAAAATGTCATCTTTTTCCCAATATCACAGTTGAAAACTCAAACACTCACATATTCACATATTCGCAAATACAAATTGCAGTATTGCATACATACATACATACATACATACATACATACATGCATCATCAATACCAAAAGTTATTACTACATGAGTGACCGCGTTCATTGATACATGTCGAAAATTAAATTTGTCCT
Source organism: Dinocampus coccinellae (assembly GCA_963920625.1). Taxonomy (NCBI): domain Eukaryota; kingdom Metazoa; phylum Arthropoda; class Insecta; order Hymenoptera; family Braconidae; genus Dinocampus; species Dinocampus coccinellae. The sequence continues at coordinate 1,309,037 of OY987191.1, forward strand.
ATCGAAAATTCCTTTTTCTGAATGATTCATAAATATTTTCCGCTTCTCTATAGTTGAAACTGAATTTCGCGTCATCATTCGCGAATCAGTCTCGAGGATTGGAACTTTTGCATTGAGGATGTTGGGAACATACAAAAAAAAATTATTTGGTCGGATCTCAATAATGATCTATCGTTTTTTGTGAGTGTAATATCGGCCATGCGAAATGACATTGGCTATTGTTAAATAAAACAAGAAAAGAAAGGGCTGGGCGAAAATTTATCGCACAAAAATTGAATGACAACGAGATTTGAAATCATGGTCAAATGGTTAGAGTACTATTGCCAATTTACAATTTCACATCCTCGTACTTTTCATACATCGCTACGAGAAACTGGTGTTTTCTTTCATGTTATCAGCCAGCAACGGATTCTCTCAGTAAAGGATAAATTAAAATTAATGGCTTGATTTTACCACAACGCCAAAAAAATTGCGTGTCTCATGATTTCAGTTTATTGCAACAAATAATGTGATTTTAATTTACTTTCATGCGTCCGAGTTATTTTCCACGCTTGTAACATATTTTTTGGGAGAATTGATATTTTTTTACATGACAAATATGTAGATGTTTGATGAATCACATTTTCATAATGTTTTTATCTATTCATCATTCATTAATTCATTTAGCTAAAACATGAGATATGAAACTAGATGAATATGGTTCCAATTAATTGATAAAACTTCAAGATATTTGTTGCGCTCATTGAAATATATTTTTTCTTGTTATACTTGTTTTGTATTATATAATTGCCCGATAGATTATAATAAATTGTGTTCACAAAAAAAAATTCTAATTGTTGCCAATGAAAAAGAAAAAAGAATATCCATATTAAATACCTGAAATTTTGTGCATCTTCATTAAGAAATGTACTTTCATATTCAGCAGTAAATTCTCACGATATTCAACCAAAAATCTAATTCATAATCCGAAAAATCAGGTTATGTTAAGTATCGTATTCGCCTGAATTAGTTTTTGGACTTAGGTTTGTGCTTTGCATCAATAATATTTTCGTTATCACTCTGATTCCATCCTTCAATCTATTCCCATACCTATCACAACGTGTGATATTTTATACATTGTTCCCTGTCCCATTGTTCATTTTAACAATACAAATCAATCATAGAGTTAACGTAAATCTTTATAATAATATCTCTAACAAAATGTGGAAATTGAATAAATAATTACCATTGATAATTATTCCATCAAGATTATGGTGGAAATTGTTTTTAATGTTCAACAAATAAAAATGAAATAAATTTACTTTTCTTGAGAAAAAATAATATCAATACCATTTATCTATTATTGAGAATCGTTATGATGAAAAAATGCAGATTTTCCCTTTTCATCATACTATAATGTATGATTATCATAATTATTCAAAATGAAATAAAAACTATCCAAACTAATCCAATCGGAATGCTAAATGAAATCAAACATTATAACATTCCTATATTATTGAACAATATGTATTTATAAAAATACATGAAAAAAATTTAAAAAGCCGTAGTTACATACGCACACAAGGGCAGTATACCTGGCGCACATCTGGATTTTAGTGTGCTTCATCTACAGATAAGAAAAAAATCCCGACCTATTCTCACTGTCTTCAATCATTTATGTTTACCAAAACATTAATTAACATGTATTTAGCCGAGCTTGCTTTGAATGATTTCATATTATATCATTAAATTATCGATAAATAAATTTTTTTATTGTAGTATCATTAGAAATAAAAAAAAAATGAATAAATAGATTTAAGCGGTTGTAAACTGAGTGTATAGATGAAAAATTAATAAATTAAATTTTCAAAACCATTCAATATTTACCATTCAAAACTATTTTATTAATTGAAATCGATGATATACACTTTGTATAATGAATGAAATGAAAATTATAGAATATGATGGACAAAAGAAACTTTCAATACATTTATACTTTACATAAACAAAAAAAAATGTATTCGAACGTGTTAATAATAATAAAAAAAAACATATCCAGATAATCGCATTATCTAGCAATTAAGATAAATTATTATTGGCGATTACTTGAGTCTTTTTCATTCTCTCTCATTAAACTATACACACAATTGTTAATAATATAGTCGACATATTATTTCAATCTAAAAAATATTCATTAAGAATTATTTTTTAATTTATTTATTTACTTCTGATAAGCACCATTCATTTTTTTATAGTTTTAATAATGGACCTGTTATTAATGAAGAATATTAAATATTAAAGCAGTTGCCAATTCGGTTGGTCAACATATCGTGAAAAGTGTCTATTTATTCACATAATTCACCAAAAATCGTGTGGGTTGAGAACATTTTCAAGAGAAAATTTAAGCTGAAATCTTATTTCGAAAAAGATTGTGGACCCATCTGGTGCCCAAAAATGACCGCAAATCACAGGGTGATATCGACCTCAAATATATTTACCGAGGAATGCAATCGAATGATATCCTCCTACACAAAAATCTGTTTTACATGCATCTCCCCACCTGCAGCCGTGGCGCTAAAATAACGCTTCCTGATTGGCCGTAATTAATCAATTAATAATTCATAATCAGATGGATTGATTAATAAATTATGAATGGATTCGCTTTCGGGACCGTCTCATCAATCTACACCTTCAAGGAAAGTCATTTATCACGCCACACCCTGTATAAACTAAATTTTTTTCTGATTTATTAAAACTATTATATGGACTCATCCATTCTTTGTCCAATTCTTGCTCGTCGAACCTATTCAGAGTTTGAGCTATGAATAATACATCATTGAATGATGTTTCTCGGTCAGAATGAAATGAAACGAATTCTGGTTCAAGAACTTCTAATCTAAATAAAAATTCATTGTCGAGTGGCAAATGATTACGAATTTTCTCGGCAGCAGTAACATAAAATTGTAAACAATTTTTCAAATGTCAGAAATCGTATTGGATTCAATTCCTCCTGTTACTGACTGTTCCAAGTATTTTTCGCATTCAGATCCCAGATCGACCTCACTCGAAGATTTTTGATTTTCCTCAAGAGAAAAATCAATATTCAAATCGAAATTTTCCAAAAATTTCGTCTGCGACAAATGTTTTATTACCACATTAATAAGTTCCAATGACTTTTTCTGTAATGAATGAACTTTTGTGTTAGTTGATTGGAAAAACGCGTTGAACTGATTGAAATTATCCAAAATATATTTCAAAAATAATAAATATGCCTTCAGATCTAGCTTTTTCATAATTGTTGATAAATTTTGACTGACTATATCGGATACAGCCATCTCTGTTGAAAAGTTTTCTATCACGTTCCACAATTCAATCGATCTAGTGATTGATGAATGACGTGAAAGCCATCGCCTACCGGCTAATTTTGAAATTTTTTTTGTTGCATGTGTTGAAAATCCAACGTTTTCTCCAAAACATCATCATTTTCATTTGTGGCAGCACTTCCTGGACGTGCGAATTGCCTGCTCAGGCTACTTGATCACTACTCTCTACACGCAGGGAAGGAGTGCGCAATCGACCAATTTTGGTCAATTGCACATCAAAGATCGACGCGCGCATTGATCGCAAGATAATGCATCGATGCCTCGTGTGAAAATCATAAGTTTTACGACGTATATCGAGAATCCATAACGCAGTATATTTTCTTCTCAAATTTCAATTTCAATATCTCATCCTATAAAATAGTTAAATTGATTCAAATCATATCAATTTATTCATTCCACGCTCGGAAAAACAAAGTGAATGAATATTATTCGTTTTGGTGGTAAATTCAGCAAATAAAACTGAATTTATCAGTCCACAGTTCAACGCTCATCATCTCACCACAGTGATTAATAAAATCAAGTGTGTTCAACACATTATCAAACATAAAACCATTGTACTGAACTCTGTAAAGTGTATATAACAGTTTCACAATTTTATCGAATAAACATAATTCATATTTTTTACATAAAAGATTTGAGAAGTGTTCATCGCAAGTGCTTTTCCATCACGCTTCTATATATCTTGGCATCTCATCCTCAAATACAGTCCACTTTCGAATGATAAAATGAAATTTATTTCATTTTAAATTCATTCTCAAACATATATATATATTGTCACGTTCCTCCGGTCTCCAGGTGCTGTAACTTATTTGAAGATATAAATCGGCACCTGACTTTGTTGTCCCTTTTAATTGTTCCGGAAGAGGTGGTTGAACTGCCTCCTGAGATGCCATCTGTTTTTATTTATCGATAGATAAAAAAGGAAAATCCTCACAAAATAATGTTTCAATATTTATTTTAATAATAGTTCAAGTTATTTTATCATTCATTCATTTATTCAAGGTAATTCAATTATTTATTTGTTCTATTTGTTTATAATTGTTTATTAATTCAATATTATTTCTCTCTACATCATTCATCAGTAATATTCGTCCTATTATATTTAGCTATGTGAATTTGCCCGGGCGAAGTATCTGGGCAAGGAAGGCAGTTAGCACTACTGTTGCCAACTCTCTCGCACACTGGTGACGTAGCACCCCTGTACCGCGTCACACTAGGCCGCCATCTTATGTACGCTTTTCTAATGCGTATTAGGTATTACGTGGCCTTGCAATAATGTATCAATTCACAACCAACCAATCTACTGTTTTTTGTATCAAAATAATTACGGAATACAGATGAGAATAATCACGTTCACTTTCGCCGTTGTTCTCAAATGCTGCAACGTGGACACGATGATGATGTCTCAGCTTGCGTCTCGATCCGGCCAATTATCTCACTCTTTCTTCACTTCTTTTGATAGTTAATTTACACTTCAGTTCAATAATAATATTTTCACCACTCGCTACAATAGTTCTAATAGTTTTATATAGTCACTTTCACTATTCAAATAGTTATTTCAATGCTTTTTCTTTATTCTTTGTTAAATATCATTCACTGCTATACACGCACATCTGCACTCTACGAATCTCCGTGGGCTAGTGATTGCATAATGGCCGGACTAGCCACGTTATACTAGCCGGCACCACGCGGTAAATGACCACGCTTCCCGCGGTCTTCTTCGTCTATTAATTAGTCAAATTGGCGTATCGATAAATTTATCGATATTCGCCCCTATTTTCGGTTGCCCTAGATGGCATTACCTGTGCCTCCGGAGACGTCTCAGAATGCATCGTCACAATATATATTGTTATATGAGGCAATGAGAGCAAAAGTGGACTAACCCCAGTGTTAAAGTTTTTAGAAATTGGTGATACAAAAGAACACAATTTTTATATGTTTTTAAAAAAATGACTGTTTACCAATAAATCTACCGTAACTGTTTACAATGTGGGATAGTTGTTTTTTGCACTTCAAAGAACACAAAATATTCGATAGTAACATGCTATAAGCGGGAAAATTCAAAATTGTGGGTTAGTCCACTTTTTCTCTCATTGCCTCATATCCGAATGTAAGCATTAATATTACATTTTTCTCGATAATCTAATGTTTGTGTGATACAGATATTTCTCGATGGTCTAATGTTTGTATGATACGAGTATTTCTCGATAATCTAATGTTTGTATGATTCAAATATTTCTTGATAATCTAATACGTAGTATGTGGAAGTAAAGAAGTTCGGTATAGATAGGAAGTGTTAGATTTACAAAGGATTATTCGACACTCACGACAAACAAGAGTAAACTAACTCATTGCAGTAGTATTACGTTCCATATATTTTATGATTTATTCGAGTTCTCTTGAATTTCAATTTCAAATGATATAACAGTTATTCTGTGTGTAAAATGACTTTATACAATTGATGTGTCATTTCAAACGACTCTAATTAATATGTGTTTTTACTCACTCAAATGACTCTAGTATAATTCAATGTTCATTTTCGAATGATTCTATCATAATTCAATGGTTGATTCTTTCATTCGAATGACTTTACTATACTTTGATCGTAACCCGTGAATTTACTACAAGTGGTTCTATCGTAACTCTAACCTTCGCGGTTTTCTCCCGTAAATCAACTGTTCACAGTTTTAGAATCAAAACTCCCTTCACTTCAATCTCCCATCTCAATCCTAGTGTTTAATTCCAAAACACTGATCTTAATCTTCTCAATCCTGTAGGTTGAAACGGTTGGGACATATATGTCCCTACAGGATTGAAGACTTTAATTCTATTAGGTGATTGTATATCAATTGAAATGAAAAAAAAAAAAAAAAATCAGCAGGAGCTAACATACGTCACAATGATTCAGTAAAGACATTTTGGAAAGATAGAGATGTTAGTATAGCAAAATTATCAGGGAAAAATGAAAATGGCAAAGTTCGAGTATCTAAGTCAAAGAAAGTTATTACTTACCTGTTGAATTATTCAAAAAATTTGAATATCAGAAATTTATCAAACGTTTAATCATATATAAAATGTTGAAAAATAAGACAATAATTCATGAACTACTGATTATAATTCAATTTTGTTGTATACAACTTAAAATACATAAAAAATACTTTTGGATAACTCCAACATTCACTCTTTGGAATAAGATCTCTCTTTTTTTCTTATTTTCCTCACGATTCGCTATTTGCAACGTTGCGGTTAACGTAATCCACATTTATGATGGCTGACTGCTTTGTGAGAATTAGTGTTTTTTGAAGTCAGTTATTATCGTAAATAGGTATCCTTGCAACAATTATTTTCAATAGTTTCTCATGTAAAGGGGGGGGGGGGGGGGGGTAATTGAACCGGTCGACTTAAAAATATGATGAAAGTGAAAGTATAAAACGTCCTTTCAGTATTATGTACTATTATGTTAAAACTCAATTTATCAAGAAGTTGGAATCATTTTGATTGTTCAATTTTGAAAAATTCAAATTTTTATGTTCATGGGCATGCAGTCTTTTTTCTCAGCTCCCAACAAATTGTTTAATAATATTCCAATTTTCAAATATAATTATGAAGTATCAATTGTGATGTCACAGTATATCTATATTTCATAATTTCTAACTTGATTCATAGTGAAAGAATTTCGTAATAATTATTAATACACTAATTACCGTTATAAAAAGACAAGGGGTCAATTAAACAATCAATCGTAGGGTCAATTGAGCGATCGCAAACAACAAACTTGCGTGCATACCTAAACCTCAGTCGAAAAAATTTCATAAATCTTCAAAATATAGTATTTATTACTGCGATATTTTGAATGAATAGTTTATTTATTGAATATTTTCAAAGCTATTATTGTTTAAGAATGAATTCAAAATGAAATAAATTTCATTTTATCATTTGAAAGTGGACTGTATTTGAGGATGAGATGCCGAGATATATAGATGCGTGATGGAAATGCACTCGCGGTGAACACTTCACAAACCTTTTATGTAAAAAATATGAATTATGTTTATTCGATAAAATTGTGAAACTGTTATATACACTTAACAGAGTTCAGCACAATGGTTTTATGTTTGATAATGAGTTGAACACACTTGATTTTATTAATCACTGTGATGAGATGATGAGCGTTGAACTGTGGACTGATAAATTCAGTTTTATTTGCTGAATTTACCACCAAAACGAATAATATTCATTCACTTTATTTTTCCGAGCGTGAGATGAATAAATTGATATGATTTACATCAATTTAACTATTTTATGAGATGAGATATTGAAGTTGAGATTTTAGAAGAAAATATACTGCGTTATGGATGCTCGATATACGTAGTAAGACTCATAATTTTCACACGAGGCATCGATGCATTGTCTTGCGATCAATGCGCGCGTCGATCGTTGATGTGCAACAGACTAACAAAATTGCCTTCCTCGCGTGTAGAGAGCAGGATAATTATTATTATCTGAAAACAACAGTTAATAGTTCATTTATTAATAGTTATTCATTATTAGTTGATAGTTTATTAATTAACTGGTCCACATAGAATCATCCTTATCAAGTTGAGGTTATAACCTAATAAATTGATGACAGTAAAAGTAGTAAACGTTTGACACATTCTTAATTTCTCAAATATACGAATTAAACAATAATAATAAAATCAAAATAATATTCTTCAATCATAATTAAGTCCTCCAAATGACCATAATAATCGTATATTGCTCAACAAAACTAATAATACATAAGTAGATATTTGTATTTCATCACAAAAATGTCCTTCACCAAAAGCTATATCAACTAATAAAAGTAGGAAGAGTTGTATAAGAGACGAAATGTTAATTCAAACTGATACTCCTGAAAAATTAGAAATAGGAGCGAAGAACAAGGATAAAATAAAACAAAAAAAAATCGAATTATACTGAAAAACAGAAAAAAAATGTAGTAGTGAAAAAGAAGAAATGAATTTCATGATGAAAGTCAATAACAATGAATAATATTATAACATATTTTCATTAAAAGTGCGTGATGATAAAATCAAGATGTAATAAATAAGTAATAATTCATCAAAAGTGTTTGTTTTTGTTTCCAATACTTTTGGTTCAATTGGTCCCAACTTGTGGTTCAATTATCCCTGCATTAGGGTCAGTTGAGCCACTCGACGCGCATATGGAATTATATATTCTTTTTTAAATACAATAATATGCTGACTAGTTTACCTATCGGAAATGATTGAGTAAAAAACAAACTACTTTTTTATCCGAAAAAAGTTGTCCATTTTTCAAAATTCTATTGAAAAAAAATCATTGAAGAATTTTCGGTTCAATCGACCCCCCCTCCCCTACGCGTTTTAATCTTTTTTTTTTATGAAAAATCTACGAACTTTAAGTCACTATCATTTTGAGACAGCAAACATTGAAACTACTTCGATCGTTCCTCTAAATTTCACGATATTTTTATCATTTTCGCAAAAGTCCTGTACGTCCTGAAGGAGGGTGTTTTACTGAACGAAGTCTCTCATTTCGAATCGAATTTCACTATACTTGTTAATTCGAACATGCTGCGCACATTGGAATCGACTTTTAGGAGGGCGAACGGGGTAATTTTCAAGAAAAACAGCTTTGAAATTCTGATTTTCAACACAGTATTATATGGGAACGGATCCACAAATCGAAAACAAAGCGAATTATCAACTCTTGGTGCTCAGTTCTAGATAATGCTCACCTTCATAGACCACTATAACGAAGCTTCCTTTTATTAATGTATCTCGCAATAATTCAGTTTTATTAAATACTAGTTCATCATCCGACGAAGAATCATCATATAAAATGTCACGCCTACTTTTCTGTTTTTCTTTATTTTTCTTCTTTTCCTTTCTGATCATCTCTCTTTGTTGTTTTAGTTTCTCTTCATTCTCTTTTCTTCTCATTTTATTTAAGTGATATTTTTATTGAGTACTGGTCGCTGCAGACGGAATTTTTTCTCTTTTTCTCTTGTTAGTTGATGTACTTGCACTAGATGGCCAAAATGCACAGGACTTGAAAAGAGACGATGCACTTTACATCGCTTTCTCCGTTTGTGGAGAAATCTTTTGAACCTCTTGATTTTTTTTTTTTTGAGTTTAGGTCCCAAGATTTTCGGCAGTTCCGTTTACAGTATTTTTGGCAGTTTCGTTCGAAGTTTCGTTCACATTGTTTCCTGCAATAGTATTTTCATCATCAATAATTTCTTCGTTAATTCTATTCTCATTAATATTTTCATCACTCAGTTGGTTTTCTTCTTCTTCCTTATCACTGGTTCTGCTTTGTTCCAATGTGGTTGTTATCTCTTCTGCGGTATTTTGGTCTTCATATACTTTATTATCATTCACATCTTTCTCTTTTTCATTTTCTGCTATTTCTTGTTCTGTTTTTTCACCTTTTATTATTAATACTTTGGTGCCTTTTGGAGTTGGGAACATGGCAGTTTCACCGCCTTTGAACACTCTTTCTGGATCATCTAGAACTGCCATTAAATTTTTTTTTTCCAGATAGGAAGAGAACTCATCAAACCATGTCCCGAGTTTTCGCTCATTAACTGCTGCCCGTGCACTAGTTAAGGTTTGACTGGTATTAATACACACCTTTGGATGGCGCTTTAGAAATGATTGATACCACTTTTTGCCAGGCCGATCATTTGTAAAGCTATTGTCTCTTTTTGACGATTTCATCAGCATTTCCACCGAATCTGGGAGCTGTATTTTTGTTGCTGGGGAACTTTTAGAACAAGTGTGCAATATCCAAGTAACAAGTCCTCTTTATTCTTCATTTGTTAGATTTCTGACAGGAAATTTCCTACAGAATCGAAGTTACAAGCTTCTTTCCTCATATAATAGTGTACTCCGTGGAATAGTATATTTTTCAGCTACACAAGCACAAGACATTCCTCTATTCAGATCATTAAGCGCATTCCGAAGAGCATCCTCAGAGTACCGTGGAATTTTTCTGGAATAAAATATGATTTCCATTAAGTAACCAATACTTGAACAAAAACCTGACACGAGTGTCAGGTATTGGACCCTGATAGTTTAGCTAATTTCTCTTCGGTTACTCATCACGTACATACGTTGCATAAAGCATTAGCATTTCGATAGTCAAAAAACATGGCAACAGGTATCGGAGATCCTTTCAATTCATAGAACCAATAACTGACACCCAATCAAACTAACCCTACTTCATGGATATTGAAAAATACGTCTTTATATAATGCTTAAGGCAACCCAAAGTTTGCAAGAATGGTTCCTGAATACTCACCTGATAATAATAAACTTGAATATTTAATTTTGATCTTACACTTATAGCTTGTGATGGAGTGGTCCATCAAAGGAATTGTACTATAAAGTGTAAAATGATGATTTCAAATATTGCCTCTACTTCCCCTGGCAACAAGACTTTCGTATAGTGACATATAGGAGGCAGGTCGATAGCGGGAACGTGGTGGCGCATTCATCGATCGAGGAGGACTAATCAATGGAAGCTATGGACGCACGAAGACACCATGCGGGTGCGAGTGCGAGGGAGAATGGAATATATGAAGGCGTATGCACGCCTACATGCATTAGAATTGCATTAGGTCACGCCATTCCACGGATAGATATCATAGAAGCAACATGTGTGCAGCTTTTCTCGACAAAAGTAAAAAGTGAATAAAAAGCGAATGAAATCGGAATACATCTGAATAAAATTGAAACAAACTTGAATAAAAACAAAAAAGATAAGTAAACAAAAAGGTGAAAAGTAAAATAGTGAAATATCGAGAGAAAATACGAATAAACAAAGTAGAGAAGTGAAATGAAATAAATAGTGAACGGTGAATTGGAAAAGACATAAAACTGATAAAAATGAAAGTGAACAAAAAGTAACGTGAGATTGAAATAAACAGAACGAATAAAATAAAAGTAAGAAGGTGATCTGTGCAAAGGTAGCCAGGAACAACGCATTGAGGAGAATAAAGTGTTCTCGCCATCGACCAACTAGCTTGCATCAGCAATTACATCATTAGCCGCCATCATATATATTCAATAGAAGGGACCAAATAAATCCACATCTCCCCATTCATTTAATCTATCGATCATCAACGACGAAAGTAAGTTGCAAATCTATAAATTTGTACCGGAGAAACGACGCCGCTGCTGCACCACGCTGATCATCACGCGTATTGGCATCCATTTTGCGCCGCCGTCTTGCCGCCAATTCCACCGCATCGCGTCGTTTAGAATAAGAGATTTTTGTGATTAGAATTAATTCATATTTCATGTATTGCGATCATTATTCCCCCTTACGGTAGATTTCTCTGTTCAATCCACAAATTCAATCAAAATCATTAAATAATTTTCATATAAAATTCAATAATTCAATCACATAAAAAAAATTAATAAAAATAACTTTATATTTATTTCTCATAAAAGACTTTATATTAGTGGTGTCGTTTGCATTGCGACGCAATTACCCATCGTTTATATTGTGCCTAGCAACAATTTCCCTTTTTTTTATTTTTACTATTTTTCACAAACCAATTCTTTTACGGTAACAATGAATAAATAATAGAAAAGTGGTTATTGAAAATTAAAATGAATGAATAATAAAAAAAAAAAATATTGATAAATAATAAATTATTGATTATTGAAAATAATATTGATTGATAAGTAAAAAAGAATAAAAAAGAATTATTTGAATTAGAATATCGAGAAATAATAAAATGAATAAGAATAATAATTGATGGAAAGAATATATTGAAAAATTGATACAAGAATAAGGAAAATTATTATTAATGAAGAAGTAAGAGATTTATCAATTAATAAATGAATAAAAATATAAATTGAAATACCAGGAAAATATCCTATCATAACCTATCAATTATTCAGAAGAAATTTCAAATAAAATAAAATGAGATTTGATGGCTAACAAGTAAATTCGGGAAAAAAGTTAATGAAATTAATATTTAATAATATCAAAGATTTGAGAACAATATTGTAAAATAATCACGTTGATTTTGAATCCATTTTAGTTTCAATAAATAATAAATAAAATTTAATTCAATCCATAGTATGAAGAAAACTGGTTTTGATGTGACATTTTTATTTTTAGTGTAGATTCAATACTAATCCACGACCTGATAGAATCCATTACCCCTATATATTATTTTTTTGTTTATGATTTTCTGTTTCAGCTTATTTTCAGATTTCACATATTTTCTTGGTTTTATAACAAATCAAGTGGCATCCCAAATCCCCCTTTAGGTAATTTTTTAGTGTTTCGAATTCCCCCGCAATGCCCATGGTAAGAACGAGAAAATAGTAAATGAAATTGTAAATTCGTTTATATTATTTAAATTCGAAGACCATAGGAACAACATTACAAGCTTAACCAAATTATTAAGGAATTTAAGAAACCGACGCTGAATTGTCACGCACAACAAACAAATTTAAGTGTTGCCAACACAATTTATCATTTTTATTCAGGGTTGATATCCTAAAAATAAATAAACTTCCAGCAAATCAGTATGCTACGCTCGGTTTTAAATACTCTGACAGTAGTCTTATTTCAAGGAGTTTTCTGTTCAGGTGTCGGCTACTAGGGTGCTGTTAGGAATAGGTCCCGTTACCTTAATCAGATATTTGATGTGTAAGGTAGAAAAATGTATCGGTCAGGAAGAGCAGCCATCTTGCCTACACCTCGGAATGGAACGCGTGCAAAAGTGAAAATTTTGCAAAAAATAGACCTGTAGTTGTACAATTCCGAGCAGGAAATGGCTTCATTTGATACAAAAATTCAATAAACAAATAACTTTGTAGTAAAAAAAATTACTGTATTATACAGTAGCTGTATAATTTCAATGTGATTGTCAATCGAAGAAATTGATGATAATCAATCTTCAAACAATAGTCGACCTTGTCTGGCCGCCTCCGAACTTACACGCGTAACACAGCAATAATCAATCAATAACAATCAGTGATAATAATCAATGTTCGAGTAGTCAAACTGTACTGCAATCACTAAGCACTGACTGCATGGTCTCAGCCACGTGGTGAAATGAACGCCAAAGGGCCTTTGCCCATCACAGTAATTTTCTGGTATAATTATTATGCACTGCACTTTTGTCACTCTTTTTATTATTCTCATATTCAATCTGGTTCAATTCAAGCACTCAATGTGCATTTGGCGATAATAGAAAAGAAGATTCGTACCGGGTTAACTGTCTCTGTCAAATCGTAGGTGATAAGTGGTCGCACTTCTGTCTTTTTCCTCCCGAGTGCCAACATGCGACGCTTCTTTGGATGGGCCAGAACTGCGGTCGTAATATGAAGTAGGATAAAACTGAATTCGCCGCGTGATAATTGTTGCGCGTGGCTCCTTTTTACTGACCATTTATTATGGATTTTTCCAATTGCGACGAGGCACATCAATCCATTGATGTCTCGCTACGTAGCGCAAATTTCACCATATCAAAAAAAGAATATTGTTTGGGATGTTATCAAACTAATAGCTGCCTGTGAATAGTAGTTGGTGGTCACAGTTAATAAGATCAATGCTTGATTTAGTAGAAGAATATAAGTCAATATATTTTACGATTGAGAAACAATATTTAAAATACAAATTATAGAACGAGAAAAATGAGTAATATTAATGAATGTGTGTTTTGATTGTAATAATGAGTTTGAACAAATCAAAATAAGTTTGAGTTATTTTTCAATGGTTGTGAATATTGAGTGCGTATTTGTGATCACAAATGAACTGATCGAAATGTATAAATAAGTTGACCACTTCACTACCTTCAAATAAGAATAACTACTTACGTAATCCTGAATGTAAATATATAATGAGTTCAGTTATTGATTGCGCACTCTCTCCCCGCGTGTACAGATCAGTGGTCAAGCATCCTGGGCATGCAACTTGTACGTCCAAAAAGTGCTGCCACAAATGAGAAAAATGATAAGTTAGAAGAAACTCCGATTTTTCAACAACCTGGAATAATTAAATGACACAAAAAATATGCAAAAATATAAAAATCAAATACTAAATATTTAATTTCTTGAAGGTGTGAGTAAGGATTGAATATACACTAGAAATTATGTTGCATTAAAACCAGTTCTTTTTGACTTGAAAAACAAAATGTAAATTCATTCATCCAAACTATTGATTGTGAAATTGGTTTTACATTAATTATATTCAATTCATCATCCCAACCAGTTATTCGAGATGAATTACAGTTTGTATCCACTCGCTATTTCTCTGAACAATTCCATAAATGAATCTCTATTCCTACTTCATCGACACAATTCCCTTTGGTTAGACTAATGATTTTTTGATGATGTAGTTCAATACTTTGATATTTCGTTCTATTTTGGTGATTATTCGCAACATCTATTTATTTACTATTTGATGATTGTTTATAGTTTTCTCTCTGTTAACTTCAATCATGCTATTTCCATAACGGCATTAATTATTGTATCAATTGTTATATTCGCAATTATTTTATAATATTGTATTTATTCATTCATTCTCAATTATTTGTGATTCTTATTTGTTCATCGATTTTTATTTATCTATTATTTTATTTATTTATTGATAATGATCTGTTTATGATCATTATTTATTTTATTGATACCGTAGAGCAGCGGTCTCCAAACTGTGGATCGCGACCCACAGGGGGGTCGCGTAATAACCTCAAGGAGATCGTGAAGTTTTTAATTTCTGTTTTACATATTTAAAAAAAATACTTACAAAAATCTATTTGATGCAAATTTTTTGTTGTATTATTTTTTAATTAAGAATCCCTGTAAATGCCGATGATATCGACTTTTTTCTCTATTTCACTATACCCTGTGCTTTATTTTGACAACTAAATAAAAACAAAAACGAACAAAAAAAAAAAAACTATTTGTGTGTTGTGAAACAATTTTTCATTTTCTTTTCGTTTATTTTCTTTTATTAAGGGGGTATTCTAGTCTAGAAATTTGAAAAAATCGGAAATTTTTTTTTTCATAATTCGATAGCTTAGGTATTCAAAAATATTTCTCTAAAATGATTTTTCAAAATTCAAATTATTTCCGAAGTTATAGCCATTTTGGTGTCGTGGCAACTAGACCGGTTGAGCGGACGACTGCAACAATAGGCGACTGGAGGCCCGGGCTACCTGAGTATGAATAACTCTCTCTCCTTCTTTCTATAATACTTCTAGTATACTTCATCAATAGTTTGAAGGTCACTGTACGGTATTATACAAAAATCTTTATTCAATTTGCTTTTAGTTTGAGTTAGTCGCGTGTTAACCTTAAAGCAGTGAAGACGTACAATCAAGTGAGAAATTTTCTTTGAACTCTCTTAAATTGCAAGTGAATATTTTATTTGTGTTTGTAATATGGATAAAAAAAGTAGCAGACAAGGTACTTATTGTCCAAGCAGATCGAAAAAACGGAGGTTCAGCGGCAATCAACATACATATGTCAGGCGCAACGCAGTAAGAATTCAACGGTCTGAGGTTCGAGCTTCAGATGCTTCAAAAGAAGAAAGAACTGCTCGTTATAAGGACAGAAATGCTCAAATCAATCAATATGAAGTAGAGGAAGGCTCAATGTATGAAGCTGGGATGGCTGATTGAGAGAATGTAAGTTATACGTACTATTCTATTAGTTACGCTGCCTGAAACTTAACACGAAACTTTAAACGCTTTTTCTCGAAACTACTTTTTTCGAGGCGGTGGCCATAATATCTCAAGTTCCAATCAGCCGATTTACTTGAAATATGGCACGAATATTCTTTACATATCTCTCTATCGCATGTACCAACAAAAAATGAAAATTTGAAATTTGTAATATTTTTAAAAAATTCGACAAAGTTAAAAAGTTAGTGAAAAAATCGACCTTTTTTTTAGTAGCCGCCATTTTGTGAAAAAATTTTTTTTTCCAGTTTTGCAAGTTCATGAGATAGCGACATTTGTACTCATCAAGAATCCATCATTGTTTTATTTTTCAGATGACCACAAGGGTAGAAATCATGGCGACGAGGACATGGCTTTTTTTTTTCCCCCTCTACTTCAAGGACGGATAACTCAATGGAAAAATATTTTTTTGTTTTCAAATTAATTTTGTGAACTCTTCAAACACAAATAAACAAATGATAAAAAAATGGATGGTAAAAATATCAAATGCTTTTTTTTTATCGACTACCAAAAAACGCTTGTAATTCAGGCCTCTAAACTAGAATACCCCCTTAAGTTGAAGTTAAAGTAATGTGAACACTTATTTTTATTTCATAAAACTGAATTCTTGTGTGCGATTTATGGATAGAATATTTTTTTAAAGTTTTAAAGAATTTATATTTATCCCTATCAAAGGAATGTATAAGTTTTTAATCGGTTATAAAAGAAAAATAAGTAATAATGAGGATACCGATGCTAGTACCAGTAGAGATAGTGGAAAAAAAAAAATACGCAAGTGAACAAGGAAGTAACACCCCCAAGTCAAGAAAATACGATTCATCATATTTATCATTAGGATTCACGAGTGTTCTGGTAAACGAATTGCAAAAACCAATGTGTGTGGTTTGTACAAAAGTTTTGTCTGTTGAGAGTATGAAACCAAGTAAATTAAGACGTCACCTTGAAACTATGCATTTTGAATATATTGACAAATCCATAAATTTTTTCCAGAGAAGACTAGAAGAGATTAATATGAGAAAACAAACATTTAAAATAACAGTTTCTGTTCCATCAAAAGCACTGTTTGCATCATACCAAGTTTCCTATAGAATTGCAAAATGCAAAAAACTCCATTCAATAGGTGAAACGCTAGTACTGCCGGCAGCTATTGATATGGTTGAAACAATGTTTGGAGAATCATATGCACAGCAATTGCGAAATATACCGCTCGCTGATAATACAGTTGGTAGAAGAATTGCTGATATATCTGAAGATCTTTGTTGTCAGCTAGTTTATCAACTGCATACTTCGAAATTTGCTATACAAGTAGATGGGGCTACAGATGTAGCTGAAGATGCTCATTTAATTGCATATATTTGATATGTTACAGAAAATAATGTAAAAGAAGATATATTATTTTGCAAACCAATCTTGTGCAGGGCCACGTCTATGGAAATTTTTAATATAATAGACAATTTTTTTTGTTGAGAACGATTTAAAATGGGATAATTGCATTGGACTCTGTACTGATGGTGCACAAGCAATGTCAGGACGCAGAGCAGGTCTTCAAGCATTGGTTGAAAATAAATCACCTAAACTTATATGGACGCACTGCATGCTTCATAGAGCAGCTCTTGTATCAAAAAATATTAGTGAGGAATTTGATAAGATATTTCATATTGTTATAGAAGTTGTAAACTATATCAAAAATCGTCTCTTGAAAGTGAGATTATTTGGAAAGTTGTGTAAAGATATGGAAGCTGAATATACATGATTCTTGTACTATTGTGAAGTACGTTGGCTATCTCATTCAAAATTTATTCAAAGAGTGTTCGAACTTGAAGACGAAATTGCGATCTTTCTTGCTGAAAATCAAAGTCACGGCATTTATTAAAAAATTGGAGCTATGGATATCCAATTTAGAAAAGGATATATATGACATGTTTCCAATTTTAAATGACGCTGGTACCAGAAACAATATTGAAGCAAATAAAAATCTTTTTATAGAACATTTGCAAAGTTTACTAAAATATTTTTCACATTATTTCAACGATATTGATTTAACAAAGTTTACATGGTTCCAGAATCCATTTTTGAATAACCAACTTGATGCATTTGAATTGACAATTTTCCAAAAAGAACAACTGATTGAAATATCTTGCGACACTTCATTGCAACAGGAATTTGATAGTAAAACTTCAATTCAGTTTTGGGTGGAACGAAAAAAAGATTATATTATTTTGTCGGACAGAGCTATAATAGTGCTGTTACCATTCGCAACATCATATTGATGCGAAACCGGATTTTCTGCTTTAGTAGCCATGAAATCGAAATATCGAAATCGTTTAGTAGTGGAAAAAGAACTTCGGGTGGCTATTTAACAATAATACCACGATTTGAGAAACTTTGTGCTAACAAACAAGCTCATCCATCACATTAAATTTTTTTCTATAAATATACATACTAAATTTTTATCAATTTTTGTTTAGTTTTGTTCTATGAATACATTACTTTTTACAACTTGAAAATGTGCTTATATTATTTTATTGTTCTATCTAATAAGGGCGCCGGCAATTTTTCATTTTTTTTTTTATGTGGGTCGCAGTATCAGAAAGTTTGGAAACCGCTGCCGTAGAGTTGGGATGGGCGGAAAAATTATACACAAAATGATTGACTCTACGCTCAACAAAGGGAAACAATGGCTGAGTACGTCACAATACAAATGACGCCACTTTGAACAAAGAATTAAATTAAACACAAAATTTAATATTGAAGCTACTTGAATTTAATTTTATGATCACAAATTCCCAATAATCATTCATGCAATTAATTTATACCGTATTGTTGAAGAATCAACGTTTCTTTCAAATTATTATGTTTCTCACTTGTGTGCGCAATCGACCAGTTTATTCTAATTTAGTTTATCAATCATTTTCTTTTACTTTTCTTATTCAGCTATAATGGCATCGAAATTCGTTGTCGTTGTCGTTGTCGTATGTATGATTCACAACTGTTTCTAAACAACGTAGTGCGTTATCATCATCATTTACCGGTTGCTACGACTTAAATTTGAAAAATTGTATATATACTGATAGCCCATTAGTGCATGTATAAAAATATTACAATTCTTTTGTGATTTGACGATAAAAATTGACAAACAACGATCTCGAAGATTGATTTCTTGATCATGAAATAATTATTGACTATAAATTGTGACGTGTGGATTTTCACCGGTCAGTTCCTCGACTGGGCCATATTGGTGATGCTCGCGATAATTGATTTCTAAATGTGATGATGGTTATTCGGCTCACACTGCGTGCTGGTTATCTCAGGGGGACCAACAATTATCAATTATCTGTTATTAATGATCACGAGGTGACATGTAAATGTTTGAGCCGCAGGTACACCCCGATAGAGGATAGATGGAGACTGTGAGTCTGACGAGGTACGACATAACTGACGCGGGAGCATTCTGAGTATGATGGCACCCGTTGAGCGCGTGGATGTATGCGTTAGCGGAAGGCATTTCTCTGTCCATAGCCATGGGACTATCGCTCGCGGTATCCAGATGGCAGTCAAGATGGCGTCTCCACGTGGAATGCGATTCATCGAGATGATGAATGAGTATGAACCAATTGTAAAATTTGTATGATGTATGGATGAATGATATGACGACAAGGTCGTACACCGCGTATTATGCGCGTTGAAAACATTATATGAATGTAGGAAAGTTCTATTTGGTATGAGAGCAGTATGAGATTTTTATAATTAACAATTACAGAACTTGAGTTGTATGTGAGTATTGCGAAAGAGGAAATTTTTTTTCTAGAGCTACTTCTTCTGAATTTCTTCTATTCCTCGTCTTTTGCTGCTGCGGCTTCTGAACTCTCCTTCAGTTGACTGTTCAATCCTACTGATGGGTCAGGGCTGCTGCTTTTATACCCCGATGCTGTAAGTTTATTGGCTGCTGAAGAAGTAGTGGGAGTACGTTTTCCAGAGCTCCTATTGGAGCGCTAGTCACTTTAAACGGTTTTCCCCATTAACGTCAATGCTTTATGGTCGGAGAGGCGTCAGACTGTTGCTCTTCAGTTTCTTAATGATTTTATTGTTTTATTGCTTTTTGAGAAATTCTTATACTCCTACATGAAATTGTTAAGGTAGTACATCCGCAAACCTACTCTTCTATATATTTCTATGAAACTTCGGGTATAGAATGAAGAAAAAAAAATAGTCATCTCGCTAAGAATTGCTTGAAATAAAATTTTTCGTCCATCTAGAATAGGAGATATTGATTATCAAAGTTGTCACTTTCCACATGATTGGAATGTACTGGTAGTCTAAAAATGTCACACTTCACACCATAGTTTGAAAGTTTTTCTATATATTTTTCTCAAAAACCACTCATTTTTACATGAATTCATACTGAATATTATGAGTAAATGAATTTGATTATTGCCCAATTAGATGAGAAAAGAAACATCGATAAATTTGGTAATTTTCAGCTTTGCTCGGTCAATTGAAAAACATGCTAATGAACATCTAGCAACGCTGTGCAAACATTAATTGGTGTGTAATTAGAGTGTATGACCGTTTTTGAATGAATTGTGATGGAGTGATCCATCAGATGAACACTACTATAAGAATATATCCCTCTAATTTCAAATATTCCCTCCATTCCCCTTGGCAATTAAACTGGTATAGTGATTTATAGGAGGCGGGTCAATAGCGAATGCGTGGTGGCGCATTGATCGATCAACAACGACCAATCGATGGGAGTATCGAGGGCGCGAAGGTATCCTGCGGGTGCGAGCGCGATAGAAGATTTTATATATGAAGGCGCATGCTGGTTGGCGCATGCACGCCTACATGCATTAGAAATGCATTAGGCCACGGATTCCCCGGATAGCAGTCATACAAGCAAGACCTATGTCGAACTGATAGAGAAGTGAAATAAATATTGAAAAGTGAAATAAAACAGATAAAAAAGTGCAAATAAATAAAAGTGACCAGATAGAATAATATAAAAGACAATGAAGAATAAAGTGAAACTGACTAAGTGACCAAAAAGCTATAAAGTAACGTGATAAAAGTGATAATAAGGCAAGGAGAAGCTGTGCATCCCGTCCACGCTACGATCTTCATCTTCCCATCACCAGCCCAACTTCCAATATTTCAACGCTGCAGTCCTATATTCAGCATCGATAAAATCATTAATTCAGTTCTTTCATTCTACGACAACATAAGAAGTAAGTCTTAAAAAATATTGATACAACGAAGTGACGCCGCTGCTGCACCACGCCGTTCATCACGTACCGGCATCCATCTTGTACCGCCGTCTCACCGCCAATTTCATCAAATAGCGTCGTTTAGATTAATATTTTTCGCGATTAAGAATAATTTGTATTTTATGTGTTCAATTATTGTTACCTATTACGGTAAAATTTCCCATTTAAATTCAATTAAAATCATTGAATAATTTTCACGCGAAATTCAATAAATTCAATTAAATTGAAAATTAATGAAAATGATTTCATAATTATTTCATCAAAGTTTTCATGTTAGTAGCGTCGTTTGCATTGCGACGCCATTACTCATTGTTCATATTGCGCAGCAATAACTTCCCCTTTTTCATTATTTCTATCTTTCACAACCCAATCCCTTTACGGTATTAATCAATAAATAATAGAAGATTAATTAATAAATAATAGAAAATTAATTGATAAATAATAGACAATTGATTGATAAATTGAATAAATAAAAATTAATTAATGACAAATTATCGATTTTTGGAAAGAATTGAAAAAGTAAAATAAATTAATGAAAATTGATAAAACAAATATTGAATAACGAAAAGAATAAAGTTATAAATTATTGAAATTTATCAACAAGTAAATAAAATAATAATTTATCGAAATTTACTAGCAAATAAATAAAATAAATAATACATTATCGAATGATCAAGTAATCAATTATAAAAATCAATCTTTCCAAAATAATGAATAATAATTAACAGAAGAAGGAGAGAAAAGAACATTTTTCAATTGAGGAGGAAATAATATTACAAATTAAAGTTTCAGAAAAGTCCATTATCATAATTCATCAAATATTCAGAAAATAATTGGGCGTAAAATAAAATTAAGGTTGAAAATCAGAAAGTCAATTTTGATATAGATTTATGAAATTAAGATCCAACAATCAATAAATATTTGTGAATTATTTTGTGAAACAATTTCATTAATTTTGAATTTAGATTTAATTTCCATGAATAATGAATAATATTCAATTCATTTCATATTATAAAAATAACTGGTTTCGATGTGACATTTATTTCTAGTGTAGATTCAATCATTATGCACGACCTGGAAGATTCCATAACCCCCATATATATTAATTTTGTGTTTGTAATTTTTCTGTTTCAGCTTTTTTTCCAGATTTAAATTATTTTCTTGATTTTGAATAAATCAAGTGGCATCCCAATATCCCCTTTTGGTAATATTTTCCAGTTTTAACAATTTATTTTCCCTGTAATGCCTATGGTAAGACCAAGAAATATATCAAATGATAACATAACCTCGTTTATATAATTCAAATTCGAATACTGTAGGAACAACATTACAGAATATTCATTTTTACTTTTACTAACACTCATTGACTGTTTATGATTGCAATCTATATAATTTATGTTTATTTATTGATAGATTATTGTGAAAAGAAATCTATATAAGTGAATAAATGAACAACATCAATGGAAAATCAAATATGATTATAGAGATGAACGTATGAATTTTTATGTGTACCTATGATAGCTGGGAAAAAACTTATTGTTCTAAATTTTTGAACGTTGTCACGTGTGCCCATTCAAATTCCTGAAAAGTACTGAATTTTTATCTCACTTAGTTTTTGGTTAATCGTCCCTTTTGCTCTGCTCCGGACGCCGTGTTGAAAAACCCATTCGAATTATCCTTCAAATACTCAAATATTATTTATTCGTCCGTCAATCATTTGTTTATTATTTATTCATTATTTCTCAATCAGATTATTATTTATTCAACTCGTGAATCAGTGATTGCTTCGGATTCGATTGTATTATAGTCTAGTGACTTTTTTCTATGGTATAGCAGATGTCGGTTCTAAGCGGCACTGTTCTTACTGACCGCTGTTCTTTTTGTTCTTGGGTAAGGAAGAATGGCTACCTGTAGTCACCAACTCTATCCGCTAGTTGAAGGTGTTCTGTTGCATTCATATTTCGACCACATTGCCTAACGTAACTGCCACGTGGCAACTTATAAATGATAACGTGTGAAAAATATAAATGTGCGGAATTTTAGGGTCGAATTAGCCGCAACCAGAAACATACACTCACGGCGATGATGAAAATCATACAGAACATAGTCCTCTACACACTTGATGCGTAGGATACTCAATCACACGTAATGTATGTACAATCACCCGTACACTTCGTAATTTTTTGTCTAGCTTTGGTAACAAGTGCCTTTCCATTTTCTTTTTTACTTGAAAATAATTCTACCATACTTTTTGGATCAGACTTAACTTGTAGAGTGGTCAAATCATCATAAATTATTCCAGCAGCAGAAATTCTTTTTATTATTACACTGGATACAATACCTTCCAAAGGCTTAAGTAATAACGATATGATCTTTGTCATGACAGATTCTTTGTACGTTGTACAGATTGTTGATAAATCATTTTTGTTGATAAAAGAAGTACTCAACAGTTCTAATATCTCGACATCATAACCTGCTTCATGAAAATTACAACTGGAATTGAAAGTTAAGAGGTCTACCAATTTTCTATGCGTAAACGTATCCTCCCCTTTAGGAGTAGGAAAATACTTTCTCAATAATGGAACAATGTCAGTGAATCCAGCATTAATAGTAAAGTTTTCAACCATCGCATATTGTATTATTGCATCAAGAAGATGAGAAGAATTAAATCGTGCATTATAGACCGGGCTCTGGAGGGAAGTGAGTATGCAAAATGTGAGGACCGAATTCCACCAATGAATTTTAGTTGAGAATAGGTCATAGATGAATAATCCGAATCTTGCCGGTTAATTTTTTGGTCCATTTTTTTACCCCCTCCCCTCATTCTTGTTAAGAAAATCGATGGAGTACATGCAATAACGTTATTTTAATGATGATTAAGTCATATTTTATAGTTTCGTCTGATGAAAATCATGATGGGTTGTTCAATAATATAAATAAAAATGAATAAAATATAATGAATAAAATTTTTTTATCAATCAAAAACCTTCAATTTAAATAGAACAATATTCAAGCAAGACAAAAAGTTACTCATTTTTATTTTGACAATCATTATTGATAAATTTACACAATGAAATACAAAATGAATCTGACTTTTCGCAACTGCAAGACATTGTTAGACAATTTTCCAGACATTTAAAAGGTTTAATTAATGACTCTGGCAAAGATGGCTTCGTCATTTGTTTTGGACGTAAGATTCCATTAAAGTTTTCATAACCAAATAAATAGTAAACAATGGGCTGCAATTGTGTTTGATGAACATTTT
This sequence comes from Dinocampus coccinellae, assembly GCA_963920625.1. Lineage (NCBI taxonomy): Eukaryota > Metazoa > Arthropoda > Insecta > Hymenoptera > Braconidae > Dinocampus > Dinocampus coccinellae. The sequence continues at coordinate 1,333,658 of OY987191.1, forward strand.
TTCAAATAAATATTTGTACTGTAGCCCTCAACAAATGCAAATGCAAGGCATCTAAGGTGCATATTATTTTCATTGGATTAAAACCGAAACCAATGTTGTTTGGGAATGCAACATGAAAATGTTGAAGCATTCAAATTCAACGGAAACCTCAGTGACGCACTCGGTCGTTCGTGTTGGGAACCGCCCAACGACCGACCATTATCGCAAGTGGCGTTACTTTGTACGCATCGCTGCATCTTCTTATCCAAATTAATTTTCATTCTGTGATGTTGCCACCGCATTGAAGCCTCACTTCAATCAATTCAATTAATTCAATCTGTCAACTCGTTCAAAATTTATTTTTCTGCATTCTCAAAAGTGTATCTCAGTTGCAATTAAATTTATATCGATCCGATGGCACGTAGCTTTACGACCCACGTGCAATCGCCTCGCAAGTGATAATTGCAACCATTGTGTAAATTCATTTCAATAATATTCATGAATAAATAGTTATTCAATTCAATCTGATATACGTTAAACAGTTTATTATTTTTGCATCGAGTATTACATCCTCCACCAATTTCCAACCAATCATTTACCGGCAATCAATTCTAACATTGCAATCCGCAACAAATGTTTTGAGAAATAAGTCCATATCGAAGATCATCAGCAGTCATATAATAATCGCGGTAACAATGTTTGTGATACCTTACTTCTATTGCAAATAGATCCTCAGGTCGTTGACAAGAGCTAAATTGGGTAAAAACATGGTCTTGTTTACTACGTGCTGCATTTAAAATTTGTTCCGCTGCTGAAATTCTAGAGCACAGGTAAAGTTGTTCATTTTTTTTGCTTGGTCAATTTTCCACATATTTAATATTTTGACTGTTTATTTTGTACTGCAGGCTCCCTACTTGACAAAAGAGATTTTCAAGTGCCTGGCACACTTGCTTCAGGAGTCGAAGTAGACTCTTGTACTTTTCCATATAATGATATTTACCTGCGTCTTATGTTCTCCTCATTTACATAGCTAGCTAAGCAGCCTTGGTGTCATGAAAACTCTTGTTTTGTGGAGTCTGAATTATACAACTTTTCAAACTTTTCGGTGATATCGTCTTTTCTTCTATCTGCTGGTTTTCGAATATTGAGCAGCGTGAATGATTTTGGTTTTTCAACTAAATTATTTGTTTTTTCACAAAATAAACAACATAACTCATTGGGTCTTTTTCTTTCCAAATTGACCACTTTTAACGACATTTCATACGTTTCTTAACACAACACACTTCAAATATATAGTCAAAAAAAAAGAAAACTGAGTTATATTACGCGTTAACGATAACCACAATTCCTTAAATAAACGTTATTATGTCGAGCGAGGCAGACACATACTGAGCGGCCGAACGCGCTATGCTTACTATAGGGCGCGAAGAGGAGATGGGAAGGGACCAGGAAGATCTAGAAGGGACCACCACAGCTCCTGGCAAAATTCAGTTTTTCATTGTTTAAGGTCTCAGGTATAAGAATCTGAACATAGTTGCCGGTCCTCACATTTTGCATACTCAACTACTTCCAGCGCCTGCACTTCCAAGAAGATACATTTATTACACAATTTTATTCTCGTTCAGTATTTAGTTTTATTTTATTTTTAGAGATTTCGATATGTCGGAGAGAACCAGACGTATCATGAGGTTAATAGCAGAGAACAACCATAATTATTCCACGGATAGAGAAATTCAGAAACCCCTCCCCACCCACATTGAAACTGGTAGCTTTTTTGGATCTACAAATTTTCAAGACTTCGACATTGCCATCTTGAATAATAAGTTTGGTGAAATTAATAACAACTTCGGTGAATCGTCACATATTGATGACGATATAAACTGTCAACGTGAACTCTCACTGGATATTTTAGAGTACATCAACAATAGCGATGATACTAATGCTAATCCTGAATACAATCCTGATAGCGATGATGATGACGATGACGCTGGTAATGGAGTTGTTCAAAATGAACCTATGTAAAAAAGTAAATAAAAGGAGACCTTGAATCCAACAGTTTTTTTATCGGTTGTATTTCCTTTAGCAGAATGTCAAAAAACGCTTCCTAGTTCCACCGGACAATCGGAAACTATTTATGATTCGAAGAATAAACTTCCAGTCAACTACTCTAATTCTTGCGATGAAAGCACAGATGAAGGCAAACTGCTAGGCCGAAAAACTAAAAGAATGATTCCTCAACCATCTAAGTGGAAAATCCATATGAGGAAAGAAAACAGAAATTTAGGCCAAGATACATTTCACGAAAAGAAAAGATTAATCTGACGAGAAACATGGAGGCACTCATGTAGCGGAAAGTGCCGACTTAAATGCAGCACCAAATTAAAAGAAAACGAACGACAGATTATCTTCGAAAACTTTTGAGCTATCGGCAAAATACAGATACGGAAATGATAGAACAAAGAATCACATATTCTATTTTATTACTAAATCTTTTCGCAGTGGAGTGAGCGTTTGTAAAACCTTTTTTACAGCGACTTTGAAAATTTCAGATAAGAAGATGAGGACAACGATTGCCGAGATGCGTGAAAGTGGTGAACTTCAGCCTGATTTGGGGGGCAAAGCTGGTAATAATCCTATGAAATTAGATCCAGCTATAAAACAACGAGTTGTTGAATTCATGCGAAATATCCCCCGCATTGGAAGCCACTATCTTAGGCAGCAAACTACAAGAGAATTCATTGAAGGTAGTAAAACTATCATGGATTTATATAGAGACTACAAACAACAATGTGATGGAAACGACACAAAGTCTGTCAATGCTCCATGTTTTGGCACATTTTTAAGACTAACTTCAACATTTCAATGTTCCATCTCAAGAAGGACTAGTGTGAAGATTGCGAAGCCTATAAGAGGAGAACTCCAGAAGAGAGGACACAGGATGAGCGATACCATTAACATCTTCAGGAAAAATATTTATCTAGAGGAGAAAAAGACAATGGCAAAAAAAGGCATCTCCAGAGCTTATTGTAGCCGTTTATGACCTCCTAGCTGTTCTTCCAATTCCTAGAGGAGATATATCTGTTTTTCTATTATCTGAGCAAACTTTCTACATACAATTTTGCTGTGTGAGAAATAGACACCATGAATACATACAGCTACCTCTGGCATGAAGGTGAAGCCAGTAGAAGAATGAATGAACTGGCAACATGCCCCTTAAAGTTTCTTCATGAGAAATCGAAACAAACGAAGACTGAGTTTGAGGTAATTTTTTAATCCAATAATTATCCAGGTTAGGATAAAAACAAATATAGAGTTGGCCTGTACAATCATGCATTCCGTGCTATGCCAAATTCAAAAAGTATTACCCATAAATCAAAAAAAAAGGGTCATACTCAGAATGGAGGAGATAAAATAAATTCGCTAATTGAAAAACAAGTGAAGAAATCATTTTTGAGAGGACTCATCCACATGCCTTTACAATATGCTCAAATAATAAGGGATGCGAAAAAGAGTCCTCCATTCATTAATGTGATTGAGTTGTGTCACAAAGATTTTTATAATTTTCAACACTTCACTAATAACTTCCTGGGAAAAATTTTACTATCAACACTGAGAGTTGCTCGATCCATTTTCCAGATATCAAAGTTACAAAACTCACAAAACATACCCCCGATTCATTTCAGTATAAAATCTCTTACCAGGGCGAATCTTTTGAGACGATTCGGTTTAGAAATTTAGATAGAGCATTAACGGATCACAGAGGTTTGAGATACACAAGAGGCACAACTAGAAATAACTATTAATTTCTGTTGGTTTTTCAGAAAATATTCAGAAGAAATCGTTCAGAAACTCACAATAACAATAGCTAAATAGCTCTGCAATAAAATGTAAGAAAAACAGAAAGATAGGTTGAAGACTAGTCTTGTAATCCGTCTAAAAAAATAACAAAAAACTTTGACTGCGATTTCCCGAAAGTGACTATTTTCGACTTGCACCCCTTGTACTCTCATGGTGCGATATATAATGAATATATATATTGTGACGTGGTGAATTTCCACCAGTCATCTCCTCGACTGGGCCACCTCGGTGCTGTTCGCGATTTTGAAATTTGAATCAAAAATGATTAGGTCATTCACTGCTTGCTGGTACATTTCAGGGGGACCAACTCAACTATAGGAATATTTAATATTAATGGCCACGAGGTGGTGAAAATGTTTTGAGTCATAGGTACTCCTCGAGGGGGAATAGATGGCGACCATGGAGCTTGCTGCGTTATGGGACATCAGAGAGCAAGAGCGCCACATGCATGAACAACCCGTTAAGCGCGTGGAGATCCGCGTGAGCGGGGAGAATAATTAATAGTCTAATAACCAAAAAAAAACTGATAGAAATATGGCAAGGATTTGGCGCGTGGCTCTTGAGTCGAGGATAAAATGGCACCACTACATTGATTGGGATTCATCGATACAACAATGACTTCGAATGAAGTAAAATAAATAAAATGAAATTTATTGTAATAAGTATGATGAATGCGTGTATGAAATAACAATGTTATGGTATGATGCGTGTGAAGCGCGATAAAAATTGTATTGTAACCATTGAATGAGTTGAATATGATTGAATGAAATTCGAATGATGTTGGATGCTATGATTGATTGATTCAATATCGATTAATCGATATCTCATGTATTACATGTGTGTGTACATGCGACTTGCGGAATGAGGGTGAAATACCTCATTCCCGGATATACTGGCAACCAGTGCATACGTTGAGCGTTTCGCTGTGATTGAAAATTAACTTCTTGGAAGTCAAATTGAATTTTCGCGAGTTGTCGCGTGCAGTTAAAAAATGTGGAATCGAAGAAGTTGTGTCCACGTGCTACCGAGTGGGTCCCGAGAGGCTGTACGGCGCGTCTGGACATACTGACATTGCGGTGAGTCGTGAATTGTACACACTTCAGCCTATTATTGGGTAAAAATTGTACGATTGCAATTGTGTGCAATAGTATGCTTGGATTGGCGGTCTCACGGGTAATGTTACCGTGATTCAACCGCGATATTGAATAAATTAATTCATTATTTATTTGATTGAATATTACGTGTGAGCGGCACGTGTTAATTAAATAAGATTGATTTTCGTTGTACGTGGATAATTCCACAGTGAGTGCGTATTGTATGGGTGGGAGCCACGGCTTGGAATGTGTATGTCCGTACGTTGTGTATTATAAGCGATGATGAACGGAATTGCGTACCGTTGCTGCGTGTGGTCTCGCGACAATATCATTAATTTTCATCTTAGTTAATTATTATTTCAAATAATTATTATTTCAATTTATTGTTGGTTCAATCCATCAATATTCTATTTTCGAGAAAATATATTTTTTTTTGTTTGTTTTATGGAGAATTTATATCTCAATTATTTTCTGTATATATTATTCCTATCAATTCTTACTGATACAAAATTTTTCTTTCTGTGAATTAAATTCTAAGAATTACTTTGGAATTTCGTCGTGCTATATGGTGTTACATTTTTTTTGTGTTTTGTTTTGTCCCCCATTCGCCGGTCCTCTCCACCTTTTTTCTTTCGGGTTCTCTCACGAACCAGGACGGAAGGGGAAATTCCGTCGCAATATATATATGTGCATCGCATACATTGGAGACTAAAATTTCATCCAGCGCATATTTCTGTGACATTTGCATCTTTTCAGGTCTGACCCAAAAGTGTTCTTATATGGAGCGCATCCTTTTGGGTCTATTTCGAAATGGGGATTGAATGAATACTTTAAGGTCCACTCATTTCTTACATTGTATCAATAGATGACGCCAGAGTACATCATTTCATCTCAGAAACCGAGAATGAGATTTAGAAATTATATTCAAGTTTTTTTTTCCCAAAATTATCGTTCAAAGCATGAAATTTATTTGTTATTGTTGAAACATATATTTGAATGAAATCATGAATATTTATTCAAAATGTCCTCAAAATATGCTATGCATCAAAAATGAAGGAAAAAAATTTTGTTATTCTTTTGATCACTATTTTTCTTCAAATCATTGATTATACATCATGAAATCATTTTAATAAAATTTTTTGAGAGATACATTGAAGAATGTACACATGCATCAAGTGACGTGTGCGTGAAGTTTACATTCCTCAAATGCGAATTCCTTAATACTAATTGAAATTAGCATTGGAGATGCAATAGTACGGAAATGATGGAATACCAAATACACGATGAACTTATCGGAAAAAAAATAGCCGATACCAAAGTAGTGCAAACAATGATAGAAGGAGAATCTATGTATCTTATACATTTGGAAATATGAGATTTTATTGGTTGTGATTTTCTTAAATTGAGATATCTCAAAACAATGCTTGACATTCGTCAACACGAACAGATGAATTGCTGAATTTTTCCGTCACTATACAAGTTGTCTTTTGTCATAAAAATTTATCACGACGAGATAGCAGGATCATATTTCTATTCACACTTGCATGTATATACACCGACTCTGTTTTGTTTTTGAACGTCTAGCGGTCGACATTCGTGTTCAATAGAGTTTCATATGAAACAACATATGTGTGACCTTCATCAAACTTCATTCCAAACCAATTTTTTCTTTCGTGCAGTATCATTGAATGTAGAATATATATGTTTTGTTAGAATATTAAGAACACATGACACACAGAATGTAATGATATTTCATTTTATTTCATTTCGAAATTACGATGTAATATCTGTAGCTTATTTTTTTATCTGCCCCTATATGATGTAATGATGTTCCAGTATTTACCTGAAATTCACAAAAGAAATGTTGCGGATTGCCTCTTGAAATTTGATGCCGGTAGTTGAAGGATGGAAATTGGTGGAGAGTGCAATTATTTGATGCAAAGTAAATTCACTGTTCACTGAAATTTATATTAAAGTTGATTGTTGTTTATTATTGAATTATTTGAATTGATCTTTGATCAATTGATCAAGGTCATAAAGCAATTGAAATGAATTAATTGCAATTGAAATGTATAGAACCTTGAGCAAACAGAAATGTGAATTGGAAGCGAGTTGACAATTGATAATTTGAAACGATTGAAGTGAGGCTTCAACGAAGGGACAATGTTGCAGAGAGAAAGTTGATTCGAGAACTTTTAATGCAGCGATGCGTACAACGTAAGCCACTTGAGATAATGGTCGGTCGTTGGGCGGTTCCCAACACGAACGACCGAGCGCGCCACTGAGGCCTCAGTTGAGTTTGAATAATGCAACGTTTCCATGTCGTATTCCCAAACAAGAAAAGTGATAAAATTCAATAATATTTCCTGCAGTCTCCCTAAATTTGTTCATTGTACTAAAATAATTTTCGCAACAAATGGAATGTTGTTATAAATCTCATAGTTGCGTTGCCTCCCGTCGGAGATTGAGACGCAGAACCTATTCGAAAAGTGACAACAACCGCGCGCAATCATCAATCGCAACAATCGCATCAATTTACGGTCTCCGAAGTATGCGCTCAGTTGAATATATAACGCATGTTGCATTATATGATGTTCCATCGATTTTGAAATAATATCATGAATGTAAACATGAGGAAAGAACAATTTTCGGATTAGTAACAGATATTGGAATAATTTGCGCTGAAAGGAATGAAGTGTCACGATCTCAGCTTCCACGGTTACATTGTGAGCCGTTCGATATTCAGACATAGAGCTCATTCGGGGAGTACAAGCGACCGTGCGAATCCATCAACCGAACGCGAAAAATCATTTCATTACCATATTTACTTTCGTACAATGCAAGTAGTGCATTACATCAATCAAACCAAATTAGAATGTTTATTCATTTATTATTATTTTTGTTTTTTCCGGTTTCACAGGTCTCAAAGTATGCAATCCATATCTAAATCGATTACAATGAGATGTAATGATATTTAATAATTCCCCTAAAATTAACAAATGAATACTAATCAATTTCAATGGTGAAACCTGCATTTCTTGAGAATTTGTTGGGCGCATTCTGACGAATTTCTCTGTAACGAATAAAATGTTTCTAACTCAACGTTCACGCTCACGTTGCTTGCCGTCAAATATTAAAGCGCAAAGGTATATAGACTGTCTCAAGCATACTGTTAGTCAACGCATACTTTGAGACTTCGAACTACTATATGATACGTATATAAATTTTTGATACGAAAATAAATTTGTATATATTTTTGAAAAAATCGTACAAATAGAACTGATTCTTTTATGACATCTTTATATTTGAAAATCGTCTGTAAGAACCTTTATAATCAAACTCCTCCTAAACGGCTTGACCGATTTTGATGAATTTTTTTTTCGGTGTATTCCTGTGAGCTCGAGGATGGTTTAGATCCACAACTCAGTCCACTGGAATATGTTCATTTCATTTATTCAACAATATAAAGAGAAAAATTTGTATTTTTTTGAGATAACTGAAAAACTACTGGGCCGATTTCAGAAATTTTTTCACTCTCAGAAAGCTATATCATCCCCGAGTGACATAGGCTATATTTTCCACTAGAAAATTTTGAAGATAGGTAGTACAACTTCAATAATGTAAAAAAATCAGGAATTATTAGCTATTGTCGCGTGCGCTGCAAAAACCGTAAGCCGTACATCGAAACAATGTATGACGAAAATGTACCTCTTCAATAGTTCTACAAAAAAATCCGTGACAGCATATGTTTATCTCTCAAGGTTAACATACCATTACCTTTTGATTGTAATCAAATTTTTGCCAAAATAAAGCATTATTTCACAGGGTGTTTTTATGAATATAGTATTGGTTCTCATCCGAATAAATACTTTCTCCATCACAAGTATTCAATTTAGTACAAAATTGCCCTTCATATCATTCGATTTTAATAAATATTTCAGAAGATATCGCAGGTTGAAGATAAAGCCGTAAAAATTATTTTGCAGTGCTGGATGTTGACGGTTTTGTCCATTGCCGATATTATCATGGGAACTCCAAATAACTCAACGCCCTATGGTGGCTAAACACCGAACTAACGGAACAAGTATGTTCGTAGCTTCCTCAACGGTAGTTGGAGTTCCCAATATCACATCCTTTTTTTTTCTCAATTATTCGATTTAAAAATTTTTAATTGTCACTTTTACGAACTCCTTCACGAACCCTCTGGTAACTTTGATAACATTCAGGGATATCTCTTATAACTAATTTTTCCCAAGATCAGACAACGCTGCGATCGGAGCATCCCGATAGTAGGCGCTGCGATAAGTAAGCGCCAGAGTAGATTCAGCAATGTTTTGTTTTTGTGTCATAGACAACTGGCTTTGTGTTATCCACTCTGTTTCTGTTATGAAGTTCCAGCCAAATTTATATTTCTATTCAATTGTAATGACGTTTGATAATAACGTTATAGTAAAAATTTTCATCTGATGGTCCTTTCAATAAACTTTCAAATTTGAGATACCTACTGAGTAATTATATAATTATGGAAATTTCAATATTGCGTTTTCATTATAAATGTAATATGTTACGGCGTTCCTGCGTATGCTCTGAGTTCACGGATGGGCGTTGAAGAGTTCCGCGCGAGTGTTAACTGCAATTGTCAATGGAATATCAAAATAGTATTATCCATTGAATTATTCTGTTCGAAACATGGTTGTTAAAAATATCGTTTCATACTCCTATTCGACTCGAAGAAAATCCAAGTCATCAATATACATTGATAATATACGTAAAAATCATTGATTTTTTTTCTAAATTTCATATTTTTTCTCAATTTTTTCATCATTTGTTTGTTTTTTTTTATTTTTGTTGATGATGATGGAAAATTAAGAGCAATAATATATTATTCATAATTTATCATTATTTCAGTTCGAAATCAATGTCAACGTTATTTTTAAATTATTTAATCTTGTTGATTAAACGTGAGAGCCATTCATTAACTTATACAGAAAATAAACTATGTTAATTATAATAGTTTTTATTGATCGAAAAATAATTAATTCGAGTAGATACTTTTAATTGGATATTTATATCAAATTGAATCTCAACATTGTTATATTCACATTTTACGTATGCACGTTGAGTAACTAACACGTTCAAATTCCAATTGCATGTAAATCGAGATATTCTAATTAATTAGTTCGAGTAGATAAAAATTGATAACATCAATTTGATAACAACTAATAAAGATAAATAACAATCAATGACAACAACTCAATAACAGTCAATAACAATTGATTATTCCGCTAAGGTGTACAAAAATTGATTCACGAATCAGCAAAAAAGTAATTATGACATATATATATAGTGACGTTGCGTTCCGACGACGCCTCCGGAGGTATCCATGGAGCCATCAATGGCCACGGAAAGTAATTGCCATAATAATATTCTTTTTTTATGCGTTGTAATATGATAGTCCTGGTTGGCGCGGTGAACAAAAAGAGAACAGACCAAGGTCACGATTCATAGCACGTGCAGTGTGGCCAGATTGAAGACCGAGCAACAAGCAATGCAAAATATAGGGGGTAACTCACACAGCCGCAAGCTACGTCCGTGTGAGCAATGCTCTTCGGCTAGCTTCGTGTAGTAGAAGAGAGCCGACAATCTATGTCTGGCTCCATTTTCCGAACTAAAACGAAGCACAGCGACGTTGAACGATGTCGATGACGACTCGTTGCTTTCTAGAGGGCTAGAAAATTGTCGGTTAACTAATTTATGTATGTTTTTACCGAAATGCTTACCTGAAACTAATGATTTTTTCGACCTGCTCATATGAATGACTGCCAAAAATATTCGAATTTTTCAGCTTTTAATACAGAAAAATAATATATATTTTTTTGAATCATGGAATATATATATTTTCAGTTGATCAATTTATATTTCATATCATTTTCCTCTACTTGAATGAGAAAAACGGAGCAATTGATTTATAAATATTAACAAAAATATAGGTATATGATTGTTAATCATATATGTAATGTTTATGCGGGTGAAGTTTTTTTCGATTTGCATGCGTAAGAAACGCTTATAATTACGATAATTTCATATTCCACATCCATGATTGAAAAACTAATCTACAAAAATATATTCGAGATGTATTGAATGTACATGCAACCCATTTATATATTATATATATCGAATCAATTGTCAATGCATAATAATAATGAATTACTTCATGTAAAAACAATTGTGTATCATATATTTATATAGTATATATGAATATACACACATACAAATATGAAGACAAGTCCATTCTTAACTTAAGAATTTTGAATTATTTACAGAAACATATTACATGGTTTTGTACCTCAAATGAATGCAATCTACAACATATATTTTTAGACAACGTCATCATATGTGGACAATTTTTTTATTTTCATTATAAATACCAAAATATTTTTACTACTATTATTATTATTATTATTATTATTATTATTATTATTATTATTATTATTATTATGAATGGTGATGATGATGATTAGTTTGATTGAGTATGTAAAAAAATTCATTCGTACCCTTATATATTTCCTTTTTCTTCTCTTCTTATTGCTGTATCTGTAAGAAACCCGCATCTTTTCATGAAATGTAGAAGTATTGGTCGGCCCGTGGTACGTTTTCTTCGTGCGTCGTATACTTAGATCGAACAGATTTACCTACCATCATTACCTATTTATGAAAATTATGAATTTCACACTATTTGAAAAATATTATCGTTCCAATCAATGACGCTTCAGGATGCGACATGAAAATTTTTTTTTGGATATATATCGTGAAAGAAAAAACTGGCTCCTGAGATTGAACCCAATCTCGCTACACGAAAATATATATGAATATAATAATATCTTTATAGTAGTGAAAATTACTGTTATACATTTTTTTACGAAAAGAGAAATGCTCCGACTCCATCGATTGTATCAGATTCTATGGCATGGTAAATAATGATGACGCATAATATTATCTCATAAGAATTTTGAATCATACATTTGTATAGTATATGCAAATACAACATATTTGAAGGAGTATTCACATATATTAGTAGGGGAAAAAATTCATTCGTGTATCTGTATATTGTCACGTTCCTCCGGTCCAAACTGAAAATTATTTATAATATAAATTTCCACTCATCTTTGATGTCCCTTTTTATTTCCGGAGACGGTGTTGAAAAACTGGTCCCTCTGGGATGCTACCTGTTTTTTTTATTGAGCTTCCGAGAATAGGAAGAGAAACACAGGAAAAATCCTATAATAATAATTCTTATCATAATATTCCGAAATATTTATTTATTACGGTTGTAAATTCAATTCGGAAATAGTTATTTAATTATATATTAATTATTTATTCAATAGTCGTATTTTCATTATCTATTTATCTATTTATTATTTCTTAATCATTCATCAATTATTTCACAAATGCCCTATCTATTTATATTACCCGGGCGGACCGTGTGGGCAAGGAAGGCAGTTAGCCTTCTTGCTACCAACTCTACGCACCACTTGCGTGACGTCACAGCCTTGTGCTGCGTCACCATACACTACTGCACGACGCCATTTGTCGAAACTATTATGCAGTGTAGCGCGTGGCCTCACAGTACTGTATCCTACTCTACAGCCAACCTTATATTTTATACAATATACAAAATAATTCAGGTGGATAGTTACTTTCAACCCTTCGCAGAATGATGTGGAGGAATGAAGAACGACGATGACCTCTCTGCAACTGAACCGTGGATATCAGCCCCACACAACCGAATTATTTCTTTCAATGGTATTTCAATAGTATTTTTCCCTTCAATATTATTACCCACTTCTTTCACGCTTATTCGGTAGTTCCACTTTGTTCTTCACCTGTATTTTTGTCCGACACACTAATTTCAATCAAACTCAACAGTTATTTTTCACACTTTTTACCGCTTTTCACTCTCCCAATACTTTTCTTCATTGCATGCCGCACTCAACTGTACGCACGTCTTACTGCTTCGACGATCCGGGGGCTAATGAATTGCGTAATGGCCGGTCTAGCCATGTTGTGCTAGCCGGCCCCACGCGGTGCACGACCACGCCTCTCGCGGTCTTCTTAATCAATTAATTGGCCAAAATGTATATCGATAAATTTATCGATTATACTGCAAACGGCAGTTGTCCCAGATGGCACTGCCTGTACCTCCGGAGACGTCTCGAATGCATCGTCACAATATATATCATTATATTCTGTTATATTATTGTATAATAATATTGATATCATTCATATTCTATATAAATATTCATATGCATGAATTTATACATAGTAAGAAAATATAACAAAATACAAGGAAACATAAGAATAAGAAGAAAAGAAAACATAATAAAAATTTACAATTATGAATGTAAATCGATTATATTTGAATGATGTTTTCATGACGAATGTAAAACTGCATCCTGAAATTTGTCGATCACTTCCTGTTAAATATTCAATGAATATTTAATATATTTAATTATTTATTTTGTCTGGGCTGATGGCAGCACGTCCTGGAAAGGCATACTGCTTGTCCTGGATGCTCAACTGCTCCTCCCACACGCGAGGAGGGGGTGCGCAATTGACCAAAATTGGTCAATTGCGCACCCCCTCCCCAATTTTGGTCAATTGCACCGAAATGACCAACGCGCGCATCGATCGCAAGACAATGCGTCGATATTGCGTTGGAATAAATCAATCAGTTCTCATAGTGCAACTCAGCTTACAACTGCGTTTCATCATCTCAGCAAAGATTCTCATTAAAACTCTCAATTTATCTCATCAATTTATGTGATTGAATAGTGCATAATTCAGTCAAAATTCCAAGTGGATAAATATTATTCTCCTTGGTGGTGTTCATTCATCATGAAAAATAAATTCATCATCAGCCTACATTTCAACATTGATTCTCACCGTGCGTTGATCAATACGATCAAACGCACTTCTCATCAACTCTTTATATTGTCTCATAATCGTTGTCAACAACATAATTTTGGACATAGTGTCAATAGTGAAAAGTACTTTTCATAATAAATTGTGAATATTTAAGCACATTATAGAACAACTGTTCATTTACGATCATTGCAATTCGACCTGCAATTTACCGGCTTCCCATCTCATCCCAAATCCAAATTACAGTCCACTTGAACTTTCAATCAAAATGAAATAATTCATATTTTGTTTTTTCTCATTATAATTTTCACATTTTTTGGTCCTTCGAGCCGGATCGTGGTGCATTTGTGTGTGTTTTGTGCAAGTGAAAATCTCATCGAAAAGTACTTCGCATTATATTTGCCACGCGGTCAGTGTATTAAGTGACTCAAGGTCAAACGAATATTCTTATTGTGCGCGTATAAATTGTGTACTGCGGCACATTCCAAATAATTTTCGGCACTCACTTACAAATCAATAACATTACGCCGAGTTATTTCTTTGTTTCATTCCCAGTAAAAAATTCTCATGGTTCACAGTGTTCCTCATTATACAGTGGTGCTCAAATCAAATTCAAACAATTAATTCTTATCAAACTTTAATATATTCTCACGTAACTTTCTCATTGAATAATCAATTAATTAATTGAACCGTTAATTTTTCAAAATTTAATTATTTGTTGACTCTCAATTTTTTTGTGTTTTTTTTCGTGAATTGTGAATTTCATCATGAGTGAAAAAAGTGTGAATTCAACAAAATCATCTAAGAAGGCAGAGGACATCTCATCAAGATCAACATCGCCGGTGACATCTCACATTTCTCAACCATCTCTCACATCTGCAGCTAATCTCACGGTGCCTGGCCCATCTCATCCAATGAAAAGTCGCTCAACACGCTCAAATTCACCTTTGGTTTTGCCTTCAGAATTAGTTTGTGAATATAATTCACAATTATCACGTATTGAACACATTAATTCAATACTTGCAAGGATGCCATCCGATGATGAGATTGAACGGATGAAAAAAATGTCAACATCTGCCATAAAAACATTCTTGGCAAAAGTAATCTCATTGATCTCTCAACTTGACAACACTCATAAAGTATTTCAAAAAGAACATCAATACATAGAATTGACTTGGCCAGCCTCTCAACTCTCACATGATTATTTCACCGACCAATGCTTCGATGTGGGAGCTGAGGCGTATCTCACCACAAAGCAATAGCTCATCCATCGCAAGGCTCGTCTGGAATCACTCATCATAGTTCAACCAACTGTAGTCAAACAAAATACTAAGTTGCCCAACATCTCATTGCCAACATTTTCTGGCGACTATTTTCAATGGCGTGAATTTCATGACATGTTCTCATCGCTCATAATTAAAAATGGTAATCTTTTAGATGTGAAACGATTACATTACCTTCGCTCAAGCTTGAAGGATGAAGCATCTCACATTATCTCATCACTCACTCTCACAGATGACTCATTTTCACTTGCGTGGCAATCGCTGGTGGAACGCTATCAAAAGAAAAGAATTATGGTGCAGTCACAACTGGACAAACTGTTCTGTATGCGCCCAGTTACCATCGAAAATGCTGCTGCGTATGATCATCTCACTCGTACAGTGAAGGGAGTAATGCATACATTCTTATCTTTGGGCATTCACGACATCACTCCTTCTGTTCTCACCTATCAAATTGTCGAAAATCTCGACAAACCAACCAGAGAGGCATGGAAGCTCTCTCTCAAAAATTCTCCGGAGGTGCCAGAAATCGACCAGCGCATCAACATTGTCAATATGAAGGCAAGAGCCAGTGAGTGTGTTGGGGCACCATCTCACTCATCAATTCAACGGAAGACATCTCAACCACCATCTCATCATCAACGCTCAACGTCTCATCAAACATCTCAAAAACCTACACCTGGTCAAAAAACATATCCATGTGATTTGTGTGGTGCAAATCATTTCTTGATAACATGCATTCAATTTAGAAATCTCACCGTGCCAGAAAGGCACAAACTCATCGATTGATACATGTTGTGTTTTAATTGTTATGGTCGCCACTCTATCAAAAATTGTAAATCTCAGATGAGATGTGAGACGTGTAGAGGTCACCACCACACAATGCTGCACAATCTTCAGCAACTCAAGAATCTCAAAAGGCAATCTCACAACCACAACAATCTCAACAACAATCTCAACAGTCATCTCCACAATCATCATTACAAAAAACAGATGATGCATCTCCATCGACTTCTCATACTCATTGAAGAGGTGATGCGATCATCCAAAAACTCTCATCTTCTCGTGGTCACAACGTCTCATCGTCTCATTAGGTGCTCAATCAAGAAAATGTCTCAACTTCAAACTCATCAGCAATTGTCTACAAACCGAATCTTAAACTCACGCTGTTGGCAACAGCACAAGCTCAACTAATCTCATCGGTTTCGGCACAGCAGGTTAGATTGTTGGTTGACGCTGGTTCTGAGCTTACTTTTGTAGGGGAAGATCTCGTCAATCAACTCAATCTAACTCGCTCACGCTCATCAATATCTATCATCGGAATTGGTGGCAGAAAAACAACACATACTCAGGGAAGTGTCTTACCTAGCCTACAATCAAATTACAACAAGAAGATTGTGAAAATACAAGCTCACATCCTTCCAACACTCACATCATTGCTGCCATCATTCAACTTGCCCCCACAACAGTGGTCACATCTCAAGAACATTTATCTAGCTAATCCCAATTATATGGTGCAACGGTCAATTGATATTATTGGTGCAGATTCATATGGACAGGTCATTATGCCTAATTTCATTGAAGGTTCACCATCTAAACCAATTGCTCAACTGTCCATCTTCGGTTGGTCAATCATCGGCTCAATCAATTCATCATCTTCTCACACTTGTACATCTCATCACATAACAACTATAAGTGATGATGAAACAACATTGCACCAATTACTACAAAAATTTTGGTTGCGAGAAGAATTACCAACTGATAACAATTCTCAATTCACACCTGAAGAACAAGAGTGTGAAGATCACTTCAAACAAACTCACTCTCGTGATCAAGATAGACGTTATGTTGTGCGATTACCACTCAAATCAGATCGATCATTGTTGGGGACATCCTACTCAACAGCACACTCATATTTAAAGCGCACAATGAACAAACTTAAAAGAAATAATGAGTATCAACAACTTTACACAACATTCATGGTTAGATATGAAGAGCTCAACCATGTGAAAAAAGCAACATCATTCTCAACGGGAAACTCAACAGTATTTCATCTTCCTCATCATGGTGTGCTACGACCTGATAGCACAACAACGAAGTTGCGTGTTGTGTTCAACGGCTCAAGTCCTTCATCATCAGGACATTCTCTCAATGACATAATGCACACCGGTCCTAATTTACTTCTCAATATTGCTGATGTTCTCCTATGGATCTGTCAGCATGAGTGCATCTTCTCAACTGATATCACCAAGATGTATAGGCAAATCGATATACATCAAGATGATTGAGATCTGCGGAGAATACTGTGGGTTGATCACAATCTCAAAGAAACGCCATATCAGCTCACAACTGTTACATATGGAACAAGAGCAGCACCATATCTCGCAGTACGAGCATTACTGCAATTAGCTGAGGATGAAGAAAAAAATTATCCATTAGTTATTCCATCGCTCACTCATGCCAGATATGTGGATGACATATTTGGTGGTGCTGATTCATGTGATCAATTGGAGATAATTGCAAAACAATAACAGGGTTTATGCAATGCTGGATGTTTCCCACTAGCCAAGTGGTATTCCAACAAGGCTGAACTCTTGAAATCAATTTCACCTGAAGCTCATGCTCATGAAAAGAAGCTCTCACTGGATGATTGTAATACCAAATAACTCGGAATGGAATGGAATCCTCTTACAGATTCCTTTTCTTTCTCATCAAGATTAAACTCATTTTCAACCACATCTCACATCTCAAAGCGCCTCATTTTATCCCAAGTAGCGCAAATATTTGATCCATTGGGTTTACTATCACCCGTCATAATTCGAGCAAAAATCCTGTTACAAGAATTGTGGCTGCTCAAAATTGATTGGGATGATCCACTCTCAACACATATTACAACAAAGTGGCTCACTCTCAGAGAAGATCTCAATTGTCTGGCCAGACTATCCATACCACGATGGTTCAATTCTCATACAACTCCAATCATTGAACTACATGGATTCTCTGATGCTTCTCAACTCGCTATGGCGGCAGTAATGTACATCACTGTCTTCTCACCGTCCACAAACACTAAAGTGACGTCCCAGGTGTGCTCGAAGACACGAGTAGCGTTAATGTTATTAAGCTATCGCTCTGCTGAGTATACAGAAACAAGAAGAAATAATGTTGGAACGGAAACACTAATATTAAAACCAAGTGTCATAGTAGACTATAATCGCATTATGAAAGCAATCAAAAAAACCGATATGATTCCAAGTTCCATTAATACTGTTCGTAAAACTCTGAAATGGTATGAAAAATTTTTTTTCCCACATGCTGGACCTTTCGATTTACAATGCTTACATACTGTATAGAATTACGTCAAAAAAGAATATAACATTCACGAAATTTTATTTACGTCTTATTCGAGAAATTCTTGTTGAATATCCAAATGAAAATATATGTGATGATAAGTCTGGAGGCCAAACTGCATCCAAAAATGATTCATGACGACTGGTTTCAAGACATTTTTCATCCAAATATACCAATTCCACAGGAAAGCGGCAGAATGGTCATGTGTGGTTTGCAGCAAACACAAGAAGCGAACCGAAACACGAATCGGATATAAAGACTGTTACGTTAGATTATGTATTGAACCCTGCTTCCAATTATTCCATACATAGGAAAATTATTGAAAATTGTTGAAGATTATCCAAGATTAATAAAGATGGTTGAAGATTACTAAAATTGTTGTTATCATGAATATAATTGTTTGATCGGCGCGCCGGCCAACAGTCTCAAGAAAATAACCAGGAAAATCGGCGTTGCACATCGCGTTAGGAACGACTCGCATATCGTGTTTTCCGCGCGTTCGATCTTCCACCGCCACACCGGCTGCTCAGAGTGCAATTCATTTCTGAGCGCTTCGCTGCGAAAGGATTGAATTACTATCAATGTCTGTATCTCATACTGCTGCTTGCTACAGTTGTGACACCTCCGCCATATCTATTAAACAGATCGGAAGTCCGTAAATTTCTTTGTTGATTTTTTCGTGATGACCCATAAAAATTGTCAAATCCGAAACTTGACTGTCCTGGTTGCCTAATATTGCCGCTCATGTTGCAATATGTTCGTGTAATATTGTGCATCGTAAAGTCTCCGGTACTTCGGCACCACATTCTTTTGAAAACGTTGCAGTCAGCATACAGGCTCGAAAATATTTTCTTTCCACATTTTCATCCTTGGGTACCACAAATAAGTATGAATCATTTCCACTGACACATGCTTTTATGCGATATTCTAGAATTTTATCGATATATTCAATGAGGAATATGTGCATGAGAACTGCAACTGTTCAGCCCAATTTTCTTCTACACAAAATTCTCACAAATTGTCTCGCTTATATTTGAGATTGTTTAGATTTTTTTAGAAATATTCAGATCAGGGGCTTCATCAGTACGTCCTTAATTTTGATAATTTTCCAATAAAAATCTTTCGCTTTCTCTAGGTTTTCGACGATTGAACATTATTATCAGAATCAGTGAAGCTTGAAATAGTTTTGTCCACGTCTCTAAATCAAATTCATTTCTCAATATTTTCATTAACTCTTCCCAAATATTTTTGAGGATTTCGTGAAGTATCGTTATATCCTCCTGAAATGGTAGTTTAATTTTTTCATTCCTCCGAAAAGTAGCCTGATCTTCTAAAACTTTTCCATTGATAGTTATCCCAAAATCATTTTCAAATATTGAAACGAAATTTTCAACTTTTTTTTCACGTTTTTCGTCTTGTTTTTCAATATATTCAGTTGAAAGAAGAAAAGCTAATTTTTTCATTTGCGTTCGAATTTTAAAGGCTTTTTTTTATTTTTATAAGACTGTCATGAGATATTTATTTATGAAACTGTCTCATTTATTTATATGACTATTTATAGTCATATTTATTCATTAGACTGTTTCATAAGATATTCCGTCATAATTACCACATTTTCGTATGAAAAGCATCAATAAAATCATCATTATATTTAGGATTGAAAACAGATGCGAAATTGCTTATATTTTCATGAATTTTTTTGATTTCAATTTTCAGTCAACTCAATCATTTCAAGTGGCTTCGTATCATTGCGTATTGATGTTCGAGAGTACACCGTTCATACAGTTTATTGCCGTATAGAATAAGTAATTCGTCATTATTTCATAGTCATGGTCACTACTCCATTGAACGTCGACCATTGAAAGTTTGTCCTCTACCTCCTTTTTTATGTGATTTTTTGCAATTCGCATAATGTAATCTTGAAGTTTTTTTCTGAATACATGCCCAAACAATTTTCATACACAATAAATCTTTCAGCATTTTTATCAGAACATTTTTGCGCTCGTCTACATATTATTGTAATACCAGTGTTCAACTCGGGATTCGTATTGTGAATGTAATCACCTTGTTTTCGTAATTTCGCAGTAGTGTCTAGCCGTTTTTTGCTGTTTCAGGTTAACTTAAGCATTCCTGCACTGCAACAATATTTGCGTGAGCTTTCAAAATGTGTCGTCTATATTTTGTTTGCAATTCATTGCAGTATCGATCAAAATGTTTCTTTGTAATTGGTGTCTCATTGCTACATGATGTCGGTATATGTAAAAAACGAGCGGAAATTTTTGCATTTTGATCAGCTCACGACGAAATTATCCTATTATTTGTACTTCCAATATAAGAGTCATCAGTAATATCAGTAGAAATGTCGACACTTGGGAAATATTATAAATGTTCCGTTGATTCAGTATCATGTGCGTTTTCAACAGCGTTTTTCTTGTTTTTATCATTGATGTTATCAGTAGAATCCATCCAATTATTACCAAGCATTTCCATAATTTTTGTCGCACCACTAGAGGGTGCACTACTTTCTTGTAGACTATTATCATGGCTGTCTACTAATATGTATAGAAGGGAAATAACCCTATGTTTGTTTTGGTTTAAGAGTTGACCAAATAAACTACCATGTGTTGCGCTGAAAATAGAGTTTTGGTTTCATTTCATGCTTACATCCTACAATATGTACATTATCTTCACTTATCCTACCTGGAAATAGAGAGACGACATTTTAAGTTTATTATCTCTCGTGTCAATTCTTCTTTCACTACTAATAATTATCATTTCTCTTTATTTATACGTCTTTCTGCACTTTGAGTTTCTCTCTCTTTGGCTTTGTTTGAATGGTATCTACCTAACTTCACATTCCCTCAGTTGTATGGGTCCATTCCTACCTTACCTACTCGTAGCGCGGTTGAATTCAAATGCGAAAGAAATATTTTTTTTACATGTAAATTTCTATTGAATTTGGATGTGTTATTGAATTATAAATCAATGGCGTGGAACAACCAGCAATATGTTCAGTATGTGATGAATCTGGGAAATGCAAATAATTGAGATATGATAATTGAAAGAAATGAAAATTTGAAAAAAAAAAATAATGATAATCAGGAAATCCATTGAAATGATATAATAAACACAAAAATATATATTGTGACGCTCGCCCTTCCCGTGAATATATACCACCACACAGAGAGCGAGGTTATCAGAGTGGAAGGGGGAATAGGATGCCACCTTATTTTGCTATTCAGATGGAATTTTTCCAAGTCCTGCGAGTTGATGTCGTCACGGCAACTACGCAGCAGTTTCTCTTACCAAAGGGGCGGGAAGGGAAGGGGGGGGGGAGAATTGGTTACACAATCACTGGTGAATCCTCTAAAGGGCTAGGAAAATAATTCCAATTGATTCACGCGTTTTATTATGAATGATTATTTCGTATGGGAAATTATTTCATGGGGGCCGCGTGCTATGAAGGGTATCATTCCAAATAGTAGGGAAATGTAATTAATGAAATATTAATTATTCATTCGACGATGGTGACAGACAAATAAACAGACTGATCGTGTATGATATAATTCCTCATTAATTATTCTTTGAATGGCACATGTAATTTCACAAAGGAAATACAATTTTCATGCACAAAAGTGAATCTATATAATTTAATTTCAGATGCGTAGATGAATGTACAACATGTACTAACAATAGTTGGACAACGGTTTCGAAGATGATTCAACATGATAAGTACACTTAATTAAGGGGGGGGGGGGGGGGGGGTGAGGATTTGAAAATTTTTTTTTCATTCTTTTTTTATAATTTTTAACTGAATGCATAATATCTCAAGAATACTGTGTGAAAATTTCAAGTCGATTGGAGCAAAATTGATGAAGTCATGAGTATTTTTGTACCTGTCGGATTTTTATACCTACCCGATCCGAGCGCGCTATTGTTACTTGGCAGATGTTTCGCTCTCTATGTAATACCTAATCTCACCCCCCAGTTTTATTTATATAAATTCCAACGCAAAAACAAACGTGGTTATACCTGTACTGTATATTTTGTCAGTGTAGAGTATAAAATTTAGTGTAGCAGTAAATATTCTATCGAGCAGACGTATACGCGCGTTTCTGTTTTCGCATCATTTCAGCTCCGTTTTCACCAAGTTTTGTGTTGAATTATTACAGAAATGCCTAGAAAAATTGAAAGATCTGATAGACAATCAGCTGGTTCGAGATTATATCGACCTAGAAAAATTATACCTCCCCAAAAACGTAAAAACGAAAGCATTTCAACAAGTAGCGCGTCAGCTAAAAAAATAAAAGTGACTGTTGAAGATCAAGTTACGGAGGATCTTGAAATATATTATAGGATAATTGATTTTCCATTAGTTAATTAGTCTTTTCAACAATTGCTATGCTAGTGAAGTATGTGAAATGTAATGGAAAAGTGAATTTTCATTCGACTAAGGAAGAAGACCTTGGATTTGACTAAGTGGAACCTTGAGTAGAACTTCTATCATCGTTGAAATTGCAGCTTATGTGGCAGCTAGTGTCTCTAATAAAGGTTCTTTTGCTTTACTAACCTTCATGCAAGACATGGAAATCAGTAGTGGATCAAGCGCTCATGACTGGGCGCGATCAACTGACTCTATACGTATAAGCCGAGCAGAACAGGAAGCTGAAAAACAAACGAACGAAAGCAGAATTCGTCGTGGACAAGAGCAAAAAGGTGCTTTAGACATCATGGATGATAGCAACATCCTTGATGGACCTGAAATTAATGATTCAGTATGAGGTAAGCCGATGAAATTCGCTTATGAACGTTTTATACCAGATTTTTTTGTGTTCAAAACATTAAAGCGTTTTCTCCACAACTCACGTTTTCAAAATCGGTGCCTTTCATAATTTCAAAAAAAAGCACTGATCCTTTTGAAATTTCGAATACTATTTTTTGTATAAAATTCACGAGGTAACGCCGAAGAGTTTTTTTCAAATTTGTTAATAATTTTTATTTTACAATAATAAATTAGCCGATTTTTTTTTCGCGAAAATTGCATTTTTCCCCTCAAAGTGTTTTAAAAAATTGAAAAATCGAAATTTCAAAAAATCCTTCCGGGGTTACTTGGAGAAAACGATTATCTAGCGAATGAATTTTGATTTTTTGATTTCAGATGATCCAGCATCAAGTTATGAGAGGCACCGCAATTCTACTTTTTTCCGAGACATGTCCGAATAATTGCTGCCATTGCTGCATTTTTTAATATTTTTTCGTCAAAATCACACACAATATTCTTCGAATGTCATACTTTAATGTAACATTGGTTTTAATTGAAAGATTTCAACGGTTTCGTCACAAAAAATTCAAGAACACATGCCTTTTTTTGTACGAATTAACTTTACGCCCCCCCCCCCCCCCCCCCTTCCCTTAATGAAATCCTTGCTTGTCACACCATTCAATGTTTTTACACAGTTGCTTTTTTATTACAATGCAGAAATCCTCACTTCTCGTCGATTTTTCTCTATAGAACTGGTACTGACAAGTCGTTGAAAAATGATGCGTAATGATACGTGGTGTTTTTCGGCTAATTAGACCAGAAGAAGAAGTATCGCACAAAAGGCAAGAAACTGTATCTATAGATGCATTTCCGCAACGACTTTTCCTCTCACTCGGCCTATCGTGCGATCTTAACCTTGAGTGATTGGTCCAAGACGTCCTTTGTCTTGACGGATGACCAATCACTTTCTTTAAAGGGGTCCAACGAAAAAGACCTCTTCCATTTTCCGGAGAGAACAACGACACGCGCTATCGATGTTTACATTGACCGGCGACGCGTGTCGGCAATTTCCCTACCACAGCGGCTTTTCTACCGCATGGGAAATTCCATCGACGCTCGGGCGTCGGTTGACATGCCGACATTCTCGTAGAGCGCCCACATCGTCGCACAACATCTATGATGATGCATCATCACAACCTATAATAAATTTGTAAAAAATTTTCTGCGTGAGCACACATCATA
The DNA here is from genome assembly GCA_963920625.1 of Dinocampus coccinellae. Lineage (NCBI taxonomy): Eukaryota > Metazoa > Arthropoda > Insecta > Hymenoptera > Braconidae > Dinocampus > Dinocampus coccinellae. The sequence continues at coordinate 1,358,143 of OY987191.1, forward strand.
CGTAAAATACTTGACGAATATTCATGGAATTTGACATAGTGATAGCTCACATTCTGAGCTACCATCCAGGATACCTACTATCTTTAATACTTTATCCTGGAAAATTCAAGGATATCCATAATACAGTCGAATAGCAGTAGCGACGTTCATTGTCGGGAAGTAAAACTACAAATACACAGAGTTTCCGGGCTATAATCAAACATCTTGTTGTGATAATCTAGAATGTGTATTGTCATATGTTGTGTGGCGTGGTGAAGTTTCCATTCGTCAAATTTCTCGACTGGACCACCTCAGTACTGCGCGCGCTCGATGAAATAAGAAAACTTTATTTTGTTTGAATACACAGCGTGTCATATATTGTAAATATTAGTCCCAAGGCGGTTCAAATGTTTTTGAGTCACAGGTACACTCCAAGAGGGGATGGATGGCGGCGGCTGAGTTTGGCGAGATAGCCATCGGACTATCATTCATGTGATCCAGGAGATGACGGCTGAGATGGCGTCGCCACGTGAATTTCGGTTCATCGGAATGAAATTGAATTAATCGTAATTTTGTGTGATGTATGAGTGAATAATACGACGACATGATCGTTTACCGTATATTATGTACGTTGAAATTATATAAAATTGTGAATGTATGATTTGTATCAATCGTATAAGATTGACTGTATGAGCAAGTATCGATCAATCGATTGACGATGTAATTTATCAGCAGGCACATGCGGATGTACGGGATGAAGGAGAAAGACCAATCACTCTTGATCGAACCGATATACAGCGTACATGTTCTTTCGCTGCAAACTGATGAAGAATTTTGTTGTGCGAAAATTTCGATTTATCATACGAGTTGCCGCGTGTGCGAATTTGTGTAACCTAGATTGTTTGCTGCCGAGTGAGTCCAGCCGAGGCTGTGTGGGTCAGCTAAACATTTGAGAGCTGCGGTAAGCAGAATTATTGCATACACTTCACGATTATACGATATTTTCTTGGACGAATAATCATTGAATGCCATTGTATGTCTGATAGTATGTTTCATGGGTGATCTTGTCCATACATCAATCACGTGAATTATTATATATTATCAAAGTTGATGATTGATTTCAAATCAGTTGCTCATTTGTGTTGGTGATCGTTAGTTCCGTGGGTAATTTTCACGACAGATTGCTATCAAATGAGTGTGTATACTGAGAGCACGTGCGAAGTTCGCCGTTCGATGCCATTGTAACAAAGTTTGCAACTCATTGTGAGTTGACGTTAATGCATGTAAAATATTGTTCATTATTTTTTCTTCATCTCACATCCGAATAATTCCACATTTTCCTTGTTTTTTTCTTTTTGTGTATCATTAGTTATCGAATAGATTGTTTGTATGATTCGTTCAATTTTTTTGATGACTTTCGCGGCTTCTCTACTCCAATTTCGGAATGTATCGTCAAACTTTCAACAAAGTTGAATTTAATAATTCCATGAAAACTGTTCCAGTTGATATCGATTGATTTGTTTTACGACGTCCAGTCTTCATGAATATACCTTCTAGGGAAAAATTAAGCCTTCATGAAAACTCAAAAAATGCTACGAGAATGAGGCAAATTTGACTACACGGAACCGATGAATAACGTGATCAGATTAGCTTCCGATCGTGAGCGTCATTCTTGGTGCCGTATTTCGGAAAACTCTGTCGAGTGTCAGAATCCAGATAAATCTACGGTCAAGTCACGATCCTGTCTACTTTACGGTTCAGTCTTGCTGCGATCTCGTTTCTGTCAACCCGAAAATTGTGAGTCTCAATAGATAAATTGTGTTCAAGTCACAAGCAATACTGCAAGATAACACTGTTCACCTCAGGAGATCTCATATTTCGTCCAAATTATCAGTCATTGGATATAATATGTTGAATATTCTATCATCAGAATAATTTGTTTGCAATGTGTACCTGATGGTGTACCTACAAGTAGTTGTCTCATCTGCAAACTTTTTGTGGTATTACTTTGTGTTCATGATTCATTCAAAACTATCAGAAAATGATTTTACCTGTATGAATTGTGAATTGTGTGATTGTACGAAATGTATGAAGTGTACTTGTGAAGTGTGAAGATATATGATTGAGTTGCACAGTAATTTTCCTCCAATGTTGCGATTAAAATCAGTGATTGAAGTTGAAGTTTGTTAATGAATAAATTGTATTAATTTTCCACCAATGTTTCCCAATGAATTGGTTTTCTCAACTTCTACTGAAGGATCAATTCGTATTGTATTAATTGCTTGAAGCTGTTCTATTCTTGGTATGTGATACGACCACGTGTAAAGTTTCCGATATGTGAGAGCACGTATTGTTTGTAAGGTGTACGCGTGTGGAGAATGACAGAATTTTGGCGGCACTTCTGCCACGAGGCTAATGTCGAAAACAATCCAGAAGCTTCCAGAATGTTGAGCGGAAGTGTCGTGAAACTGTGATGTGGAACACCCCAAGTGTTCCGATTGTGAAGTCTCTAGCGAAGTTTGGGGCGCCCCGTGTAACCTCTTTAAAATTTGTAGGGCGTGGGAAATCTGACTATATGATTTTCTTAACCTTTAAATGCATGATTTTTTGTTTCGGAAAAAAAAAATTAAAAACTTGAAGATTAATCCGATCTTATACAGGGAAAAATAATGGAGAAAATATGTTATTACATTTTTACATCTTTATTGGAAAAAAAGGGTTTGTAGTCAAATGGCAACATCATGCATTAACTACATAGAATCAAGTTACACTACATGTGGAATTGCTTGAAACAATTATTATTTTTATCAAGACATAATCCTACACCATACTTCTCACATCTAGTATGAGTGAATCCTTCGCAGTTAAGAAGCTTGCATCGAATTTTTATATCTTCAATACTAGGCCAATGTCCAGTTTGGTCTGCTCTAACTTCTGATGGAAGTATATGCTTCATTGGCCCTCTTCTTCTCTTATTTTCAATTCCTTCTTCTATATTTTTACTCGGACGGCCAAGTTTGTTAGGAACTGATCTCATGTTGCATGAAGTATGAGCCACTTCTGCACGAAATTGTGCTTGGTTCAAAAACTTGCATCCTGATTGCTTTTGAGAATGCACTTTTCTGTAGAGTAACCAGGAGTTAACTAAACTCATATCTAAAAGATGGTAGAAAATTCTGATGTACCATTTACGACTCTTCATGAATATTTTATATCGTCCCATAAAACTATCTATCAGATCCACACAGTGTGGCCAGATTCGGGACGTTTTCAGTAGCGTGGCCGCATGGAGGGGGAAACACACACAAGTACAAGCCACGTACATGTGAGGAGCATGATTCAGCTAGCTTCGGACAGTGGAAAAGAGGGGACACTATATTTCTGTCGCTTTTTCCTGAATTGAAACGAAGCTCGTTGAGTCGAACGATGTCGATGCCGGCTAGAGGGCTGAGATATTGTCGGTAAAATAGTTTAAATATCGTTTTACCGATATGTTTATATGGAAAAGATGGTCTTACCAACACATTTGTTCGAAGGACCGCCAAAAATACTTGAACTTCTTAGCGTTCAATATGAAAAAGTATCTTTTTTCGTTCAGTTGAAATTGAAGTATTTTGTTCATAATTTAATATACATATTTTTTTGTCCAAACAAAAAAAAGCATGTAATTCATTTGTGAATATTTATTTTGAATATGAATCAATGATTGTTGGTTACATAAGTAACTTCCATGAGGCGATTTTTTTTTTTTTATTAACATATCACAGACAAAACCTACGAAAAAATTTGTGCATATTTTCTAGCTACCTCCCATTCACGATCATATATATATTGTCACGTTTCTTCGGGCTCCTGGTGCTGCGATTTATGTAATAATATGAATCTGCACTTATCTTTGTTGTCCCTTTATTTGTTTCGGAGGAGGTGTTGAATCTTGTCCCTGGGATGCCACCTGTTTTTATTTTTAGATAGAGTGTAAAAATGTTTAATGAGAAAATGAATTATTAATGTTGGATTGAGGTGGACTGTATGTGAGTGTATAAATTGGAATGAGATGGGAAGCCGGTAATATCACTGATGGAGTTATGATTATCGTGAAATGAACAGTTGCACGTGAATGTCCTTAAATATGTAATATTTATTGAGAAAAGCACTTTTCACTATATTTACACTATTTACAGAATTGAGATATTGAGATCAATGATGAGAATAAACACACTTTAATGAGAAGAGCTGTGATCGTATTGATCACGCACGACGTCAGAATTTGTTGAGATGTAGACTGGTGAATTAATTTATCTTGCAATAATTGAGACACCACCGAGTAGGATAGTATTTATCCGCTTGGAATTCTGAGATATTTATGAACTTGTAAGTTACATTGATTGATGAGTAATTGAGATATTTGTTGAGAAGATTTTTGAGAATGTGAAAACACAATTGTATGTTGCGTAGCACAAAGAAGACTGAATTGATTCATTCCAACGCAATATCGACGCATTGTCTTGCGATCGACGCGCGCGTTGGTCATTTAGGTGCAATTGACCAAAGTTAGTCAATTGCGCACCCCCTCCCTGCGTGTGGAAGGAGCGGTTGAGCATCCAAGACAGGAGCAATATGCCTGTCCGGGACGTGCTGCCATCAGCATGGCAAAATGAAATTATGAGCAAAATTGAATATTCATTGAATATTTAACATTCTCCCCGCCATCAACAGCTTGTTGTTGATCATCTTGAAATGGGAAGAATGGCCAGTCTTGTTATAGGCCTGATGAGTGTGGTGGTGGCTGTTTTTATTGACACTACTCGTGTCAATCCATCTGGTCCAGGATGAAGTTTTGTGATTCTTGCAAGTGGCCACTTGCAAGGAGGCAATCTTTCATCCGTGATGAGAACAAGTGAACCAATTTGAAATTCATGAGATGGATGGTACCATTTTGTAATTGAGAGCTGCCTCTGAAGATAGTGAGTTGACCAATGAGACCAAAATTGTTGCAGTTTCTTTTGCAACAATTGCCACCTTGTTCTTGGTGAGAGTGAGACCTCTTGAACGGATGGTTCAGGCAATGTTGTGAGTGGCTTCCCAATGAGAAAGTGAGCTGGCGTGAGAATTGATAGATCATCAGGATCATCAGTGAGCGACTCAAGCGGTCGTGAATTGAGAACTGCTTCAATCTGTGTGAGCAAAGTACTATACTCCTCGTATGTCAGAAGAGTATCACAGATTGTTCGCCGTAGTGAAATTTGATTGATTTTACGACCGCTTCCCATTTTCCTCCCATGTGAGGAGCAGCTGGTGGGTTGAAACGCCAGTTTGTTTTGTCTTTCTGAAACAAAACTGTCAGTTGAGAACATTCTTTCATACCTTCTGTGAACATTGCCTTGAGGTTTGAGTCGGCACCGATGAAATTGGTTCCACAATCACTGTAAAGTGTGTGTGGAATGCCACGTCGAGATGAGAAACGTCTGTAAGTTGCTATGAACTCTTCTGTTGAGTAATCTGTCACCACTTCCAGATGAACAGCAGATGTTGTGAGACAGACGAATACGCGAATCCATCCCTCTTGCGTTTTTGAGCCTCTTTCTCTCCATGCCTTGAGAGTGATGGGACCAGCATAATCAATTCCAGTATGATTGAACGGTTGAGATGGTGTGACTCGTGAAAGAGGTAGTTGGCCCATCAGTTGATGGGCACGGATCCCCCTTTGACGAGCACACACTACACATTTGAGAATGTGAGATTTCACTGGAGCTCGTCCTCCAATGATCCAATATGTTTGTCTGATGTGAGCGAGAGTGGGTTGAGCTCCTCCATGAAGAGTGGATTTGTGAGAATGATTTATAATCAAATCAGACAAACGTGAGTGGCGAGGCATGATCGCAGGATGTTTACCTTCATAATTGAGATGAGAGTTATTTAGTCTTCCACCAACTCTAATAACTCCTTGTTCATCGATGAAGGCAGTAAGTCTATTGAACGCGTGAGATGATGAGAGCTTGTGGTTCTGAGATAGCATTCGTAATTCGTGTGAGAAGTATGTAAATTGAGTTGCCTTCATCCAAAATGCTTGTGCTCTTTCAATGTTGCTCGCCATTGAAAGGGAATTTTGAGCTTTCTTCAACCTCGATATGAATCTGAAACATAAAGCTGTGATAGAAAGAAGTTTCGTGAGATTTGAATATTGGTATATGAGATCCCAGTGATACTCTTGTGTTTGAGATGCGAGCAAATTTAAGAATTGTGGACGCGCTTCTACTGCAGTTGAGGCGTCCTTGAGTGTTGGTTGTGCCGGCCATGAGTCACTGGATTGAGATAGCCATGGTGGTCCCGTCCACCATAACTTGTGATGTTCAAGCTGAGATGTCGAGAGGCCTCGTGAAGCGCAATCAGCTGGATTTGAGATTCCTGGCACATATCTCCACTGTGCAGGTGAGGTCAGTTCCTGTATTGCTGACACTCTATTTCTTACAAATTCTTTCCAGCGTGATGCATGAGTGCTGATCCATGATAGTGAGACTTGCGAATCCGTCCACAGATGAGTTGTAGCATTGGTGAGTTTGAGTGTTGCTTGAACCTGGCTTGACAGCTTGGCAAGCATTAGAGCTGCTGTGAGCTCTAATCTTGGAATTGAGATTTTCTTGGGAGGTGCTACTCGTGTCTTCGAGCACACCTGTGACGTCACTTTAGTGTTTGTGGACGGTGAGAAGACGGTGATGTACATCACCGCCGCCATGGCGAGTTGAGAAGCATCAGAGAATCCATGTAGTTTAATACTTGAAGTTGTATGAGTGTTGAACCATCTTGGAATTGATAGCCTGGCCAGGCAATTGAGATCTTCTCTGAGCATGAACCACTTTGTTGCAATATGTGTTGAGAGTGGATCATCCCAATTAATTTTGAGCAGCCATAATTTTTGTAACAGAATCTTTGCTCGAATTATGACGGGTGATAGTAAATCCAATGGATCAAAAATTTGTGCTACTTGAGATAGAATGAGGCGCTTTGAGATGTGAGATGAGGTTGAAGATGAGTTTAATCTTGATAAGAAAGAAAAGGAATCTGTAAGAGGATTCCATTCCATTCCGAGTAATTTGGTATTACAATAATCCAGTGAGAGCTTCCTTTTATGAACATGAGCTTCAGGTGAAATTGATTCTAAGAGTTCAGCCTTGTTGAAATGCCACTTGGCTAGTGGAAAACATCCAGCATTGCATAAACCCTGTAATTGTTTCGCAATTATCTTTAATTGATCACATGAGTCAGCACCGCCAAATATGTCATCTACATATCTGGCATGAGTGAGAGATGGAACAGCTAGTGGATAATTTTTTCCTTCATCCTCAGCTAATCGCAGTAATGCTCGTACTGCGAGATATGGTGCTGTCTTGTTCCATATGCGACAGTGGTGAGCTGATATGGTGTTTCTTTGAGATTGTGATCAACCCACAGTATTCTCCGCAGATCTCAATCATCTTGATGAACATTGATTTGCCTGTACATCTTGGTGATGTCAGTTGAGAAAATGCATTCATGCTGACGAATCCATAGGAGAACATCAGCAATATTGAGAAGTAAATTAGGACCGGTGTGCATGATGTCGTTGAGAGAATGTCCTGATGATGTAGGACTTGAGATATCAAACACAACACGCAACTTCGTTGTTGTGCTATCAGGTCGCAGCACACCATGATGGGGAAGGTAAAATACTGTGGAGTTTTCCTTTGAGAATGATGGTGCCTTTTTATGTGGTGGAGCTCTTCATATTCAACCATGAAGGTTGTGTAAAGCTGTTGATAATCATTATTTCTTTTAAGTTTGTTGATGATGCGCATTAAACATGAGTGTGCTGTTGAGTAGGATGTCCACAACAATGAGCGATCTGACTTGAGAGGTAATCGCACAACATATCGTCCATCTTGATCACGAGAATGAGTTTGTTTGAAGTGATCTTCACACTCTTGTTCTTCAGGTGTGAGTTGAGAATGGTTATCAGTTGGTAATTCTTCTCGCAACCAAAATTTTTGTAGTAATTGGTGCAATGTTGTTTCATCATCACTTATAGTTGTTATGTGATGAGATGTACAAGTGTGAGATGATGATGAATCGATTGAGCCGATGATTGACCAACCGAAGATGGACAGTTGAGCAATTGGTTCAGATGGTGAACCTTCAATGAAATTAGGCATAATGACCTGTCCATATGAATCTGCACCAATAATATCAATTGACCGTTGCACCATATAATTGGGATTAGCTAGATAAATGTTCTTGAGATGTGACCACTGTTGTGGGGGCAAGTTGAATGATGGCAGCAATGATGTGAGTGTTGGAAGGATGTGAGCTTGTATTTTCACAATCTTCTTGTTGTAATTTGATTGTAGGCTAGGTAAGACACTTCCCTGAGTATGTGTTGTTTTTCTGCCACCAATTCCGATGATAGATATTGATGAGCGTGAGCGAGTTAGATTGAGTTGATTGACGAGATCTTCCCCTACAAAAGTAAGCTCAGAACCAGCGTCAACCAACAATCTAACCTGCTGTGCCAAAACCGATGAGATTAGTTGAGCTTGTGCTGTTGCCAACAGCGTGAGTTTGAGATTTGGTTTATAGACAATTGCTGATGAGTTTGAAGTTGAGACAATTTCTTGATTGAGCACCTGATGAGATGATGAGAAGTTGAGACCATGAGGAGATGAGTGTTCTTGGATGATCGTACCAACTCTTCAATGAGCATGAGAAGTCGATGGAGATGCATCACCAATGTTTTGTGATGATGATGGTTGAGATTGTTGTGGTTGTGAGATTGCCTGTTGAGTTTCTTGAGTAGTTGAAGACCGGTGAAGCATTGTGTGGTGATGACCTCCACACGTCTTACATCTCATCTGAGATTCGCAATTTTTCACTGGATGTCGTCCACAACAATTAAAACACAACATGTATCTATCAATGAGTTTGTGCCTTTCTGGCACTGTGAGTTTCTGAACTTGATACATGTGACTAAAAAATGATTTGCACCACACTAATCACATGGATATGTTTTTTGTGAAGATGCAGATTTTTGAGAAGTTTGATGAGATGTTGATCGTTGAGGATGAAATGGTGATTGAGACGTCTTTCGCAAAACAGATGAATGAGATGGTGTCTCAACACATTCAACTGCTCTTGCTTTCATCTTGATGAAATTAATGAGCTGATCTATCTTTGGCACTCCATGAAACGTTTTGAGAGATAGCTCCCATGCCTTTCTCGTTGGTTCGTCAAGATTCTTGACAACTTGATACGTGAGTACCGAAGAAGTGATATCCTGAATGCCAAGCGATGAGAATGTGTGCATCACTTCTTTTACTGTTCGTGTGAGATGATCGTATGCCTCAGCATGTTTTGTGGTGACTGGGCGCATACAGTACAGTTCGTCCAATTGAGATTGTACTATGATTCGTTCGTTTTGATATCTTTGTACTAGCGATTGCCATGCCAGTGTGAATGAGTCATCCGTGAGTGTGAGTGATGAGATGATATGAGCGGGTTCACCCTTTAAACTTGACCGGAGATAGTGTAAACGTTCCACATCTGAAAGATTACTGTTATTAATTATGAGTGACGAGAACATGTCATTAAATGCACGCCATTGCAAATAGTCGCCAGCGAAAGTTGGCAATGAGATGTTGGGCAACTTAGTTTTTTGTTTTGAGATAGTAGATGGAACGGTGATGAGAGATTCAAAATGCGCCTTGCGACGGATGAGCTGCTGTTTTGTGGTGAGATATGCCTCAGCTTCTACATCGAAGCATTGGTCAGTGAAATAATCATGTGAGAGTTGAGAGGCTGGCCAAGTCATTTCCATATATTGGTGCTCTTTTTGAAATGCCTTATGAGATTCATCAAGTTGAGAGATGAGTGAGATTGTTTCCGCCAAAAATGTTTTTATGGCAGATGTCGACATTTTTTCCATCTTTTCCATCTCATCATCAGATGGTACCTTGGCTAATATTAAATTGAGATATTCAATGCGAGATAATTTTGAATTATATTTACAAACTAATTCAGACGGCAAACCCAAAGGTAAACTTGCTCGTGTTGAGCGACTTTCCATTGGATGAGATGGGCCAGGCAACGTGAGATTAGCTGCAGATGTGTGAGATAGTTGAGAAGCATGAGATGGCACCGGCGATGTTGGCCTTGATGAGATGTCCTCTGCCTTTTCTGATGATTTGGTTGAATTTGCACTTTTTTCACTCATGATGAAAATTGAATGATGAAATTTACAATTCACAAAAAAAAACACAAAAAATTTAAGGTCAAAAGAATGATTTGAAAAATTAATTTTAATTTTGAGAAATTAATTAATTTGTTGATTAATTAATTATTCAATGAGAAATTCACTTGAGAAGGAAAATCAAAGTTTGATTAGAATTAATTGTTTGATTTTATTTGAGCACCAATGTATAATGAGAAACACTGTGAACAATGAGAATTTTTTCTTGGAAATGAGACAAAGAAATAACTCAGCGCAATGTTATTGTTTTGCAAGCGAGTGCCGAAAATTATTTGGAATGTGCCGCACTACACAATTAATACGCGCACAATGAAAACGTTCGCTTGACCTTGAGTCACCTAATACACTGACCGCGTGGCAAATACAATGAGAAGCACTTTTCGATGAGATTTTCACTTGCACAAAAACACACAAATGCACCACGATCCGGCTCGAAGGACCAAAAAATGTTTAATGAGAAAATGAATTATTGATGTTGGATTGAGGTGGACTGTATGTGAGTGTATAAATTGGAATGAGATAGGAAGCCGGTAATATCACTGATGGAGTTGTGATTATCGTGAAATGAACAGTTGCACGTAAATGTCCTTAAATATGTAATATTTATTGAGAAAAGCACTTTTCACTATATTTACACTATTTACAGAATTGAGATATTGAGATCAATGATGAGAATAAACACACTTTAATGAGAAGAGCTGTGATCGTATTGATCACGCACGACGTCAGAATTTGTTGAGATGTAGACTGGTGAATTAATTTATCTTGCAATAATTGAGACACCACCGAGTAGGATAGTATTTATCCGCTTGGAATTCTGAGATATTAATGAACTTGTAAGTTACATTGATTGATGAGTAATTGAGATATTTGTTGAGAAGAGTTTTGAGAATGTGAAAACACAATTGTATGTTGCGTAGCACAAAGAAGACTGAATTGATTCATTCCAACGCAATATCGACGCATTGTCTTGCGATCGACGCGCGCGTTGGTCATTTAGGTGCAATTGACCAAAATTAGTCAATTGCGCACCCCCTACCTGCGTGTGGAAGGAGCGGTTGAGCATCCAAGACAGGAGCAATATGCCTGTCCGGGACGTGCTGCCATCAGCATGGCAAAATGAAATTATGAGCAAAATTAAATATTCATTGAGTATTCAACATAGAGAAAGAGGAAAAAACACAGGAAAACCTTTCGATGATATATTTTTCAATATTTATTTCAATAATATATTCTGTTATTTATTTATCCATTTATTGTAATTATTCATATATTCATTCATTTATTAAGTATAATCATTCAATTAACTATTATTATTCAATCAATTATTATTATTTATCAATTTATTATCATTAAACTCTCAATTTCCTTTTTAATATTCAACCTATTTAACTATTCGAATTTGCCCGGGCGAAGCGTGTAGGCAAGGAAGGCAGTTAGCTTTAATGTTGTCAACTCTTTCGCACGTATGTAGTGACGTAGCACCCCTGTACTACGACATACTGAGCGGCCATCTTACGTACGCAATATAAAAAGATAGACGTGCGTGCAGCTGAGCGTAACGTATAATAATGAAAGTGGAAAAAGTAATGAAATAAATATAATTGGAATTAGAGAAGTGCTTGATAAGTGACTACTAAAACTATTGAATTGAATAAATATAACATTGTGTGAAAAGCAAAGTGAAAAAGACTATTAAAAAAAGACCAATTGATCGTGTGAGTGAGTGCGTAGCTGGTATCCTGAGTGCTGCAGAGAGAAAGGCATCGCTGTTCATTCATCTACATCGGCCTATGAAAGATACAGTAAATATTCTCCGACTATTCTCTGTAATTATTTTGCATATAAAAATACAATAATAGATTGGATTTAGGGACACGTAATTGTGCAAGGCCACGTGATGCATAGCGCACCAGCAAAGCGAGTGCAAATGGCGACGCACAGTAGTGTATAGTGGCATGGCGAGGGAACGTGACGTCACTGCAGTAGTGTAGAGGTGCAAGAGAGTTGGTGTGAAGAAGGCTAACTGCCTTCCTTGTCCACACTATACGCCCGGGCAATTTCGAATAGCGATTACAATAGGGCGATAGGAATGTATTGAAATAATCATATTGAGTTAATTCTAATGAGTAATTAAATAGTTGGCTAATAATCAATAAATAATAAATAAATGAACAATTAAATGATAACCAAAGTTCATTAAATAAATAAACAAATAAATATTTTGGAACATTATTATAATTAAATATTGAAATATTATTCCGATTAGGATTTTCCTGTTCTTTTTCCTTCTTTTTTCAATTTAATAAAAACAGGTGGCATCCCGAGGGGATATTTCCAACACCTCCTCCGGAACAAAACGAAGGGACCAAAATTTAAGTGGAAATTTATATTGTCAACAAATTTCAGCATATTGGAGACCGGAGGAACGTGACAATAGATATATTGTAATGTTGTTCCTATGGTATTCGAGTTCAAATAATATAAACGAGTTATCATTCCATTTACAATATTCCTTTCCTTACCATGGGTATTACAGGGGAAATTGAATTGCTAAAAACTTAAGAAATATTACCAAAAGGGGGAATTTGGGATGTCCCTTGATTTATGCAAAATCAAGAAAATGATTGAAATCTGGAAATGAGCTGAAACAGAAAATCACAAAAAAAAAACAATATGTGGAAATAATGGATTCTATTAGGTCGTGAATTATGATTGAATCTACACTAGAAATAAATATGTCACATCAAAACCAGTTTTCTTTACAATATGAATTAAATTGAATTTTATTTATCATTTAGTGCAATTGAAACGAACTCAAAAATTAACGTAATTATTTTACAATATTGTTCCCAAATATTCGGTATTATTGAATGCAAATCGAATACGAATTTCATTAACTTATTTCTAATATTTTTCTCTTGGTCTTCAACCTTCATCTTATTTTGTTATTAACTAATGAATAATTGATAAAGTGTAATAGAATATTTTTCTGGAATTTCAATCTATTTTTTTATTCATTTATTAATTGATAAAACTTTTTATTTATTCCATTAATAATTATTTCCTTTTCTTTCATTATTTATTTATATCTTCTTTTATCAATCAATATCTTTTCTTATTGTTAAATATTCAATGAATATTTAATTGCTCATGTTCTCATTTTGCCATGCTGATGGCAGCACGTCCCGGACAGGCACATTGCTCTTGTCTTGGATGCTCAACTGCTCCTCCCACACGCGGGGAAGGGGTGCGAAATTGACCAATTTTGGTCAATTGCACCTAAATGACCAATGCGCGCATCGATCATGCGACGATGCATCGATATTACGTTAGCAAAATCAATATTCATTCCTCATCGTGCTACTCAGCCTACAACTGTGTTTCACAATTCTCAAAGCTTTTCTCAATAAATAACTCAATTTCTCATCAGTTAATGTAACTTACAAGTTCATTAATATCTCAAAATTCCAAGCGGATAAATACTATCCTATTTGGTGGTGTCGCATTTATTGCAAAATAAATTCATTCACCAGTCTACATCTCAACATAAATTCACGGCGTGCTTGATTAATACGATCACAGCTCTCCTCATCAAAATGTATCTACTCTCATTATTGTTCTCAAATCTCAACTCTGTAAATGGTGTAAATATAGTGAAAAGTGCTTTTCATAATAAATATCATATATTTAAGTACATCTGTGCATAAGTGTTCATTTCACGATAATTGCAATTCCATCGGCAATTCTACCGGCTTCCAATCTCATCCCATTTCAATCCTTAACATACAGTCCACTTGAATTGAATAACTCATAATTTATTTTTCTCATAAGAACTTTTACACTTATTTCTCATCATTCAATTAATTTACTTCCATTACTGGATAATATTCTTATTTCTTCATTTTATTATGAATTGCTTTTATTGTTCAACAATTAATATTTTTATTTTATTAATCTTTTTCTTTTCAATAATCAATAATTTATACTTTATCAATATTTTGTTTTATCTTATTCGCCAATAATCGCTATTTTATTATCTATTTATTCATACCATGAAGGGATTGGGTTGAGAAAAATAGTAAGAACAAGAAAAGGGAAATTATTGTTATGCGCAATATGAACAAGGGGTAATTGCGTCGCAATGCAAACGACGCCACTAACATAAAAGTCTTTCATGAAAAGCAATATAAAGTTATTTTTATTAATTTTTTATACAATTGAATTATTGAATTTCATATGATAATTATTTAATGATTTTGATTGAATTTGTGAATTGAATAGGGGAATTTACCGCAAGGGGAAATAATGATCGCGATACATGAAATATAAATCAAATCTAAACACGAAAAATCTCTTATCATAAACGACGCGATGTGGTGAAATTGGCGGCAAGTCGGTGGCGCAAAATGGATGCCAATATGCGTGATGATTGGCGTGGTGCAGCAGCGGCGTCGCTTCCTCGTATAAATTTATTATTTCAGGACTTACTTTTTCGTTGTAAGATATTTCGACGAGATTGATCATTTTATTAACGTTGGGTCGTTCAATCGATAGTGTGTGGAAGTTGCCAATGCGCTGGGCTGGTGATGTGGCGGCGTCGATCTCATTGTGGATCTGCTGGCAGCCGCTTCACTTCACTTTTTTGTCTCTATTTTAATCACTTTTATTCTTTAACCTGTGGGTCGCGACCCCCTTGGGGGTCGCGGAGCTTCTGTAGGGAGGTCACCAGAGGTCGAGAGAAGTTTAGTAAAAAAACAATGAAGATTGATTTATGTAGTAAGAGAATTCCAACAAGAGGATATACTCATAAACATTTGTATGTTAATACAAAGAAATAAACAAAATAAGCCCCCATATCTCCACAAATGATCCGAAACAATCGTGTCTGCAACGCTCTCCCTTCAATAGAATTCACAATCTTTATAATAATATTTAGAATTCGGCTGTATTCCTGTGGGAAGGTTTTGGCCGCAAGAGCTTGGCGATGGAGAAAGCAATGCACCCAACAAACTTTTGGCATCTGTTCTTTCAGCCTAGCAATAAATCCACTCTTCGCACCTATCATCGCTTTTGCTCCGACTGCAAATAGCAATGCATTCATTTGCCCAATCGATATTCATATCTTGCGCAGCTTCAAGGAACATGTTATGCAAGCACTGACCTGTAGTATTTGTGGGAAGCGCTCTGCAAAATAGTATTTCTTCCATTAATTTTTCACTGGACTCAAGACGCACAAAAGCTACAAACTGCGCACAACCCGCAATATCCGTAGGTTCGTCAAATTGCAAAGATACAAAAGTACTTTCCTTTATTTTTTCTATGACTTGATCATGAACGTCAGTGGCCATATTGCTTATCCTGCGTTGAATGGTATTGTCAGAGAGAGGTATACTTTTGAGATTTTCGACCTCATGTTTCCCAAACATAATCTCTGCTATATCTAAAGCCGCTGGTAACATCAAATTTTCGGCAATAGTGTAAGGTTTTCCTGGTTAAGCCACACGAAAAGCTACTTGATAACTAGCAAGCAACGCTTTCTCATGTAGGTTGGACATTTGTACTATGCCAGTTTTTTGATGTTGAAGAGCTTGTAATTTTCTCTCAAAAAATCACTTCAAATGCTTAATTATTACTAAAAGGTAAAAACAATGTCTTACGGTCGTCGGTCGTCAAACAATTGAACTGTCGACTTGAACTGAGTGAGTATCGCTTCGTCCCGTGACACCCCCACCCTCCGCAACGTTCGTTGTGTCCCGCTCGCTCGTTGCTCGTTCACTCTCAACAACTCGCAAGCTAGCCACCACGCTTCACTTGCCGGACGGCCGGCATCGGCCTTGGTCGTGCGTACGTATACCTATGTGCGTAAATTGCGTTAGTTAGTTATCAATTATGTACTTATATCCGAATCCTAATTACCTATGGAGACGCATAAAAACGTCGTATGGAATGAATATTTGTAACACTGTAACATACACATACACACATGATGAAAAAGCGAAGGGTCGAGGGGTTGCGAAATATTTTTTCATACCCGGGGGGTCGCATCATGAAAAAGGTTGAAAGACACTGCTCTAGATTGTTGGATGGACGTTAAAGAGTTACGCGAGAGCGTCAACCGCAATTGACGATAGAATACTAAAATATTCTTATCCACTAAATTATTCTATTTGAAACGTTGTTGTGAAAATTGATGGCTGATTGCAATATTTTTTGGAGAATGAATATATAATAATCACGTAATTGTGTTTTCAATACAATTATTTGGACTTGAGAGTATTTCTAATTGAATATTCTTCTCAATGGATTATCATACACTTCCTAGTACTGATCGAATTTTGGGGAAATATGTACAATACGAATAATATGATATTTTTTGATGTCCTCGAACCCCGTGCTCTCAAGTGTAACATAGGGTTTGGGCACAAGATAAAGTTGAAAAAAAAAAACATTTCCAAGTTATTTCATCCAAAAATATCCCCAATTTACTACAAATTTTCAAAAGAATGTTGTAAATATGATAATATATAGAGTAAAGTTTTTTTGACATTGTAGTGTCAATTACAGTTACAGCTCTTGCAGAACTCTTCTACGTTTTTCCAACCCGGAGCATACAACGTAACTGTACGAAAAATTAAATTCATCATGAAGAAGCGTTATAAAAATTTTTATGATTATTTTATAATTACATTATGAAGGAATAAGTTTTACATGTAGGATTTTTTTGGGAATATATACAAATTTACTTTTATATCATGAACTTTCATATGCATCACATTGTAACGTGTTGAATTGTAATGACGTTGAGCTCAGGTGCTAAGATTCGCTGAACAACAAGTCTACTCTTTTATTTCCTTCTGAATCATAAAAGTAGCGGAACCCCGATGAGTTTTTAACCGGTGTACTCTCAACTAAATTAATCTATTCGCGTGCAACAACTCGCTCATTCAGATGACTAAAACTTCAGGTAACCCTTTTATGCAATCATCGCAAATGTTAGTTGCAGGAAGGTGTCATAGATGTCCGCGTGAGCGCGGAAACCAGCCAGTTATATCCCTGCGTAGGTATCAGGGTACAATAATGCCCTATGACGCTATTCCCTTGTGTCGCTGAACTACTTGAGCGCCAAACTAATACGCGGCGTCAAGGCCGGTGTGTCTATTTTTAAGTATTTCGTCAAAGCCAGCGATTATTACAAACAAATACTCGCCGAAACTAGTGGTGTCAATTACCCTTCCAACGGGCTGTCGGGAGTGGCCTTGGTTACGAGCCCCGTGCCTCGAGACCTTTCTCTTTATACCTACTCTCCTACTTCTATGTTTAGTGACGTTTGTCACAACATCGCGAATATGATGTATATATATTTATAATATGAAAATGAATTTGAATATATTTCCTAAAAATCTCACAAATGAAACTTATTTTTTCATAATGTAAACATAAAATAGATATGAGAATTCCAATACCGTGTTTTTATAGAAATTTCAATTTGTCGTGTAGCGCCGTTGTATACTTTGGGTTGTTGGATGAACATTCAACATTTTTTTGTTCATCCAAAAAATTGTCATATCGATTGTTGACATTCTTTTTTCTTATTCTCTTATTTCTGTTGTCCCATGATTGATTTCGAGAAGTAACCCTTTGTTCTTTTCTTCTCTATCTTATTTTTATTCTCATGAAATATAGTAGGGACTTCGTTTATATTGCTGTAGAACATTTGTTCGTTGTAGCAGGCATCAGAGACACGCTGCCATACATGTATATTTTCTAAAAATAATGAATATTACATGTTTCTTGAACAAAAAAAGCGTGCGGTTCGTTTATGTCAAATTCGTTAATTTCATGCCTTCATTTCGAGTGATTGATGTGAATAAAGTGGTGAATAATATTTCTACTTTACGAAATAATATAAAATATTGAGGGATGAATGAATATGTTTTCACACATAAAATTTGGAAATGGTGAACATATGGTCATTTTGACCAGAAAAATCAAAATGATTCAAGGATCGACGGATTCAGTCAAATTCAAGGGTTCGTCATACGATGCATATAAACTCGATGCGAAAGGTAAGTTTTACGGCTAAGTATTTGTATTTATCTTCATGGTGAACTATTACCGATTAATTTATGATTAGATTCACGAGAAGAATCAGAAGAGCAAATTTCCATATCATCTATGTCAGATGAGGATTGTGATGAATTTTCCATACAGTCAAATGAAATTCAGGTTTCATCCAATTCAGGTACGTGTTGGTTTCATCATTCATTCCGATATCATCATCATATTATCCGCTTAGTTCCATTATTCTTTTACATTTATTTTCATCAATCATCATATATTTCATTTTTATTCATCATATAATTCTTTCAAGATACGATTAATAACTTGAACATATCAGAAAATGAATAGCTCGAATTTTCCGCGCAACCAGAAAATATTCATATTTCGTCTAGTTCGATTGAGTGTTGTCTTCATTATTCATCTCAATGAAATTATCATATAACTTGCTGAATTCTATAACTATTCGTTTTTACTATTATATATTGTGATGATGCATCATCATAGATGTTGTGCGACGATGTGGGCGCTCTACGAGAATGTCGGCATGTCAACCGACGCCCGAGCGTCGATGGAATTTCCCATGCGGTAGAAAAGCCGCTGTGGTAGGGAAATTGCCGACACGCGTCGCCGGTCAATGTAAACATCGATAGCGCGTGTCGTTGTTCTCTCCGGAAAATGGAAGAGGTCTTTTTCGTTGGACCCCTTTAAAGAAAGTGATTGGTCATCCGTCAAGACAAAGGACGTCTTGGACCAATCACTCAAGGTTAAGATCGCACGATAGGCCGAGTGAGAGGAAAAGTCGTTGCGGAAATGCATCTATAGATACAGTTTCTTGCCTTTTGTGCGATACTTCTTCTTCTGGTCTAATTAGCCGAAAAACACCACGTATCATTACGCATCATTTTTCAACGACTTGTCAGTACCAGTTCTATAGAGAAAAATCGACGAGAAGTGAGGATTTCTGCATTGTAATAAAAAAGCAACTGTGTAAAAACATTGAATGGTGTGACAAGCAAGGATTTCATTAAGGGAAGGGGGGGGGGGGGGGGGGCGTAAAGTTAATTCGTACAAAAAAAGGCATGTGTTCTTGAATTTTTTGTGACGAAACCGTTGAAATCTTTCAATTAAAACCAATGTTACATTAAAGTATGACATTCGAAGAATATTGTGTGTGATTTTGACGAAAAAATATTAAAAAATGCAGCAATGGCAGCAATTATTCGGACATGTCTCGGAAAAAAGTAGAATTGCGGTGCCTCTCATAACTTGATGCTGGATCATCTGAAATCAAAAAATCAAAATTCATTCGCTAGATAATCGTTTTCTCCAAGTAACCCCGGAAGGATTTTTTGAAATTTCGATTTTTCAATTTTTTAAAACACTTTGAGGGGAAAAATGCAATTTTCGCGAAAAAAAAATCGGCTAATTTATTATTGTAAAATAAAAATTATTAACAAATTTGAAAAAAACTCTTCGGCGTTACCTCGTGAATTTTATACAAAAAATAGTATTCGAAATTTCAAAAGGATCAGTGCTTTTTTTTGAAATTATGAAAGGCACCGATTTTGAAAACGTGAGTTGTGGAGAAAACGCTTTAATGTTTTGAACACAAAAAAATCTGGTATAAAACGTTCATAAGCGAATTTCATCGGCTTACCTCATACTGAATCATTAATTTCAGGTCCATCAAGGATGTTGCTATCATCCATGATGTCTAAAGCACCTTTTTGCTCTTGTCCACGACGAATTCTGCTTTCGTTCGTTTGTTTTTCAGCTTCCTGTTCTGCTCGGCTTATACGTATAGAGTCAGTTGATCGCGCCCAGTCATGAGCGCTTGATCCACTACTGATTTCCATGTCTTGCATGAAGGTTAGTAAAGCAAAAGAACCTTTATTAGAGACACTAGCTGCCACATAAGCTGCAATTTCAACGATGATAGAAGTTCTACTCAAGGTTCCACTTAGTCAAATCCAAGGTCTTCTTCCTTAGTCGAATGAAAATTCACTTTTCCATTACATTTCACATACTTCACTAGCATAGCAATTGTTGAAAAGACTAATTAACTAATGGAAAATCAATTATCCTATAATATATTTCAAGATCCTCCGTAACTTGATCTTCAACAGTCACTTTTATTTTTTTAGCTGACGCGCTACTTGTTGAAATGCTTTCGTTTTTACGTTTTTGGGGAGGTATAATTTTTCTAGGTCGATATAATCTCGAACCAGCTGATTGTCTATCAGATCTTTCAATTTTTCTAGGCATTTCTGTAATAATTCAACACAAAACTTGGTGAAAACGGAGCTGAAATGATGCGAAAACAGAAACGCGCGTATACGTCTGCTCGATAGAATATTTACTGCTACACTAAATTTTATACTCTACACTGACAAAATATACAGTACAGGTATAACCACGTTTGTTTTTGCGTTGGAATTTATATAAATAAAACTGGGGGGTGAGATTAGGTATTACATAGAGAGCGAAACATCTGCCAAGTAACAATAGCGCGCTCGGATCGGGTAGGTATAAAAATCCGACAGGTACAAAAATACTCATGACTTCATCAATTTTGCTCCAATCGACTTGAAATTTTCACACAGTATTCTTGAGATATTATGCATTCAGTTAAAAATTATAAAAAAAGAATGAAAAAAAAATTTTCAAATCCTCACCCCCCCCCCCCCCCCCCCTTAATTAAGTGTACTTATCATGTTGAATCATCTTCGAAACCGTTGTCCAACTATTGTTAGTACATGTTGTACATTCATCTACGCATCTGAAATTAAATTATATAGATTCACTTTTGTGCATGAAAATTGTATTTCCTTTGTGAAATTACATGTGCCATTCAAAGAATAATTAATGAGGAATTATATCATACACGATCAGTCTGTTTATTTGTCTGTCACCATCGTCGAATGAATAATTAATATTTCATTAATTACATTTCCCTACTATTTGGAATGATACCCTTCATAGCACGCGGCCCCCATGAAATAATTTCCCATACGAAATAATCATTCATAATAAAACGCGTGAATCAATTGGAATTATTTTCCTAGCCCTTTAGAGGATTCACCAGTGATTGTGTAACCAATTCTCCCCCCCCCCCCTTCCCTTCCCGCCCCTTTGGTAAGAGAAACTGCTGCGTAGTTGCCGTGACGACATCAACTCGCAGGACTTGGAAAAATTCCATCTGAATAGCAAAATAAGGTGGCATCCTATTCCCCCTTCCACTCTGATAACCTCGCTCTCTGTGTGGTGGTATATATTCACGGGAAGGGCGAGCGTCACAATATATATTTTTGTGTTTATTATATCATTTCAATGGATTTCCTGATTATCATTATTTTTTTTTTTCAAATTTTCATTTCTTTCAATTATCATATCTCAATTATTTGCATTTCCCAGATTCATCACATACTGAACATATTGCTGGTTGTTCCACGCCATTGATTTATAATTCAATAACACATCCAAATTCAATAGAAATTTACATGTAAAAAAAATATTTCTTTCGCATTTGAATTCAACCGCGCTACGAGTAGGTAAGGTAGGAATGGACCCATACAACTGAGGGAATGTGAAGTTAGGTAGATACCATTCAAACAAAGCCAAAGAGAGAGAAACTCAAAGTGCAGAAAGACGTATAAATAAAGAGAAATGATAATTATTAGTAGTGAAAGAAGAATTGACACGAGAGATAATAAACTTAAAATGTCGTCTCTCTATTTCCAGGTAGGATAAGTGAAGATAATGTACATATTGTAGGATGTAAGCATGAAATGAAACCAAAACTCTATTTTCAGCGCAACACATGGTAGTTTATTTGGTCAACTCTTAAACCAAAACAAACATAGGGTTATTTCCCTTCTATACATATTAGTAGACAGCCATGATAATAGTCTACAAGAAAGTAGTGCACCCTCTAGTGGTGCGACAAAAATTATGGAAATGCTTGGTAATAATTGGATGGATTCTACTGATAACATCAATGATAAAAACAAGAAAAACGCTGTTGAAAACGCACATGATACTGAATCAACGGAACATTTATAATATTTCCCAAGTGTCGACATTTCTACTGATATTACTGATGACTCTTATATTGGAAGTACAAATAATAGGATAATTTCGTCGTGAGCTGATCAAAATGCAAAAATTTCCGCTCGTTTTTTACATATACCGACATCATGTAGCAATGAGACACCAATTACAAAGAAACATTTTGATCGATACTGCAATGAATTGCAAACAAAATATAGACGACACATTTTGAAAGCTCACGCAAATATTGTTGCAGTGCAGGAATGCTTAAGTTAACCTGAAACAGCAAAAAACGGCTAGACACTACTGCGAAATTACGAAAACAAGGTGATTACATTCACAATACGAATCCCGAGTTGAACACTGGTATTACAATAATATGTAGACGAGCGCAAAAATGTTCTGATAAAAATGCTGAAAGATTTATTGTGTATGAAAATTGTTTGGGCATGTATTCAGAAAAAAACTTCAAGATTACATTATGCGAATTGCAAAAAATCACATAAAAAAGGAGGTAGAGGACAAACTTTCAATGGTCGACGTTCAATGGAGTAGTGACCATGACTATGAAATAATGACGAATTACTTATTCTATACGGCAATAAACTGTATGAACGGTGTACTCTCGAACATCAATACGCAATGATACGAAGCCACTTGAAATGATTGAGTTGACTGAAAATTGAAATCAAAAAAATTCATGAAAATATAAGCAATTTCGCATCTGTTTTCAATCCTAAATATAATGATGATTTTATTGATGCTTTTCATACGAAAATGTGGTAATTATGACGGAATATCTTATGAAACAGTCTAATGAATAAATATGACTATAAATAGTCATATAAATAAATGAGACAGTTTCATAAATAAATATCTCATGACAGTCTTATAAAAATAAAAAAAAGCCTTTAAAATTCGAACGCAAATGAAAAAATTAGCTTTTCTTCTTTCAACTGAATATATTGAAAAACAAGACGAAAAACGTGAAAAAAAAGTTGAAAATTTCGTTTCAATATTTGAAAATGATTTTGGGATAACTATCAATGGAAAAGTTTTAGAAGATCAGGCTACTTTTCGGAGGAATGAAAAAATTAAACTACCATTTCAGGAGGATATAACGATACTTCACGAAATCCTCAAAAATATTTGGGAAGAGTTAATGAAAATATTGAGAAATGAATTTGATTTAGAGACGTGGACAAAACTATTTCAAGCTTCACTGATTCTGATAATAATGTTCAATCGTCGAAAACCTAGAGAAAGCGAAAGATTTTTATTGGAAAATTATCAAAATTAAGGACGTACTGATGAAGCCCCTGATCTGAATATTTCTAAAAAAATCTAAACAATCTCAAATATAAGCGAGACAATTTGTGAGAATTTTGTGTAGAAGAAAATTGGGCTGAACAGTTGCAGTTCTCATGCACATATTCCTCATTGAATATATCGATAAAATTCTAGAATATCGCATAAAAGCATGTGTCAGTGGAAATGATTCATACTTATTTGTGGTACCCAAGGATGAAAATGTGGAAAGAAAATATTTTCGAGCCTGTATGCTGACTGCAACGTTTTCAAAAGAATGTGGTGCCGAAGTACCGGAGACTTTACGATGCACAATATTACACGAACATATTGCAACATGAGCGGCAATATTAGGCATGCAGGACATGTGTATCTGCGTGGCAGTGCGTGTTCGCATTCTAGAAAATTCTATTCAACGGCCATACAACAGTTGTGCTAGTGCGTGTGTGTGCAGTGTTCCCTCTACTGAAGCAAGCGCTGCCTTTCACCGCAGCGTCCCCTCCGCTCTCACTGCGTGAGTGCCAGTGTGGTCAAGCTGCCGATTGCCGTCTTGCTCGTGCACTGCGTGCTATACGGACATCAGCTGTCTCCTTAGCGGTCATTTAACTTCCGGACGTTCAACCGCGCGTATACTTGATACAATTCAAACTGTGACTCTCACGTTTTCACTATTAGTGAATTGTTCTCAACTGAATTCGCAGTGAATGTGTTTCGTGCGTCAATTCACAATATTAAGTGACTTATCAGTGACATTTCTGCAACAATTCTGTGCAATTTCGTGACACCTTTTGTGACTTCTCGCGTTATCACAGTGACATTACGAGTGTAAATCATGTCTGAGTCAGACAGCGGCAAATCCGACAAAGTGACTCCTCAACGAGCTGATTGGAAAATGAGTCCCATCGCACCACCAACATTGATGCTGCCTGGCACTTCAACAGCATCAGGTGCCAGTACTGCAGCGTTGACAAGTGAAGTACAATATCTGAGAACATCTTCACCATCAGCCTGCCATCAGAGTTGCAATAAAAGTGCAAACTCAAATGTCCAGGATGTCTCAACTGCATCAAATCACAAGTGAGTTGAAAAACCCATCCATTATATCATCTGTTGCTGCAATTGATCACCTGCTCAAGTCGATCGACTCAATCTTCAAGGTATTCGAGAAAGACCATTCATACTTTGGAATGACCTGGCCAAAGGAGCATTCTAATCATAAATACTTCACTGACGACGTGTTATTTCAAATATGACAATTAGCTGGCCACCCCAGGGTGCAACTACTGATGCTGAAATAAAAGCTTCCGCCTGACAATATCTTATCTGCCATCTCACTGAGCTCCTCCACGTGTGGTACAAAGCTACCTGATCTTACATTACCTGCCTTCAAGGCTAATGTGACCGAATGGTCACATTGAAACAAAATTTAGACAAAAAAAGCAGAGTCATACTAAGCAGGTTTTGCTTCAATTGCTCGGGACGACATTCATCAAGAGACTGCTACACCAAAAATTGCTGCAAAACTTGTTGGGTGAGACACCACACGCTCCTCCATGGTTCGAAGTACATGGAAAATTTGTCGCCTCATATTAATGACTTTACGAAACCAAAACTATCAACAACCACTGCCTTCACATCAACTGAATGAGGACACTGTCCAGTCGTTGTATCTGTTGCCAACTCATCTGCGATTTCTTCAATTGACACATCATTGACAACTTAGCTAGCTACTGCAATTGCTCGTCTGCCTGCTCCTGCTGCTGACCTCACTAAACCTCTACTAGTTGATCCTTGTTCAGAGCTCACATTTTTCTCTGAACACATCGTTTCTCAACTGAGTGCTCGCCGTGACCGCTCAGTCATCTGCATCAATGGCATTGGGGGTGGCAAAAAGACTTAAACACGAGGCAAAATTATCATCACGTTGCATTCTCTTCACAACGAGTCATCAATCACAATTGATGCTCATGTGTTGAGAAAAGTAGCAACAATTATGCCATCCTTTTCATCAAAGTCTCAGCACTAGTCACATTTGGCGAACCCTCAATTGGCTGATTCTGAATTCTTGGTGCCTCGAGTTGTTGATATCATCATTGGTGCCAATGCATATGGGCAGGTGATTTTGCCAAGAATGGTCACCTTGCATCTTACCATGCCGACAGCTCAATTGTCAATATTCGGCTAGCTTGTGTTAGGACCAGTCAATTCTGCAGTCTCTTCTCAACCAGTATCCTCTCATCACGCCTCAATAAGAACATCTGACTCCGATTGGGAAGAGCTTCTGACAAAATTTTGGGTTCAAGAAGAACTACCTACTGAACACCACGAAGCGCTCACCGAAGAAGAGCGGGAGTGTGAAGAGCACTTCAAATCAACGCACAAAAGAGACGCAGAGGGCGGATACATTGTGCGTCTTCTTCTAGAATCATCTCGGGAGCAACTGTGAAATTCATATAAAGCAGCCCATAATTCATTGTTGCGTACAATCAGAAGACTTCCTACTAACAACGGCCGGTGCAAGCTGTATTTTGACTTCATAAAGGAATATGAGGCATTGAACCACATGATCAAGGCAGATAACATCACATCAACAACATCAACTGTTTATTATTCGCTTCATCTTGGTGTATTGCGACCCGCAAAAGCAACGACTAAACTGAGAGTTGTTTTCAATGGGTCATGTGCCACGTCAACTAGTCTTTCAGCCAATGACCTCATGCACACTGTACCCAATTTGTTGTTGGACATCTTCGATATTCTCATCTGGCTACGTTTCTATCGGTAAACAAAATAAACTCATGGGCAAGCATGATAGAAGATAAAATGGTGAGACATTATTATTATTATAAAAATGAGCCGACGTTTTTGGCCGTTATCGAGAGATGCCGGAATCACCCGCAAAGCCTATCAGGAGATACGGATCCAACATGATGGCGCGCCGGCCTCTACTGCATTGAAAACACAGCGGTGCTTACAACTGCATTTCCAAGATCGTTTCATTAGCAGAAAGGGCGTTATCGATTGGCCTCCACGATTACCTTATTTGAATCCCCTCAATTATTTTCATTGGGAATTCATGAAAGAGCGGGTGTATGAAACCCCGATCGATGACGAAGCTTCGTCGGCGGATACCTCAGGCCAGAAGTGAGATAACTTCTGAAATATTTTCGAAGGCCATCGGAATATATTAAAACGTGATCAACTTTATATTGAGCAATATGGGGGTGATTTTCAACAAGTGATGTAATAATGCGAGTATTCCTCAGAAATTCGATGAAACTTCATATATTCATCATTTATTTTTCTGTTTATAATCATTTTCATTTCATTTTCCTTTTTTAACACTCGACAACAGTACGGAATCATTAGTCTGGAGCTCTACATGAGTGAGAAGAATTCATCATTTCAGATAAATATTTTAAAATGGAAATAGAGCAAATTATCCATTTATATATACATAAGAGATTTACCACTGTCATGTGTATAATTTTTATTTTATGATAAGTTAAATTATTAATTAATTATTTGATCGATGTCCCTTTCGGATCTTAATTATTTATCATACACATGAGTGAGAAGGCCCCTACCGTGGTTTTTTGGGAAGCCACCTATATATGATAAAATACAAAGAAAGAATATTGGGATGAATAACAAAAGGATGTCCAGGTGAAATATAGGAAAAACCCGTTGGTCCAATTTAGTAATAATATTTTCAACGTCTTTATTTAATAATGGAATCAAAATTATATATCTCTCCTCTTTCTTGAACAAAATGAAAAACTTATACTCTCAGTAATAAATTGAACTCAATAATAATATGAAATAGTAAAAAAAAACGTAATACGCAGTATTAAATAATACTATGTCCGCGGGTATGGACAAATCTGAATCTACACTCGCTCAAGTAGTTAGATAGTATGAAATAATAATACAAAACAAATAGTAATGTGTGATGGGCCGGAATAAATACAATGAAAGTTATAATAAAGTCCGGAATATTGAATTAATCGGCATAACGCGAATCTGGACCTCGAAACACTAGTGACGCGGACCCTTTTGCCAATCATGAAACAATTACAAATAAATATTATATAGCTCACAAATTTAGCGTGAAGATCTTTCCAATGGTGGAGATGTCTGGGTTTCAATGCAGACGGTGAAGCTGGATGCAGTTGGGCTCACAATTTATGCGTTGATTCCCCTCGCCAACGTGGTAGTGAAGGAGTGTTAATGGCGTGGCCGCGTCTCTTGACCACGTTCAGTTTGAATGTTTCGATGTTAACTTCTCGGGTTGAACGATGTTTGACCCTCTCAATATTCAAGTGTAGTGGAAGTTAGTCGTTTACTCGACTCAATCCAACTAATTTCCATAGGAATTAACATACGATTGAAGTTTATTTATTGAATTGATTTTTTGGCACATGTGCACTTGTACGTAGCGGTTTTTCAAGTGACGATGGCGCCATTTCCCTTCGTGACCATCGCCACGACGCCTTGCGGTCTTTTTCAGTCATTATTTCAAATGGCTGGGTTCGCGCCCCTAGTACTCGCGAGATCCAGACCACAGCGCTCGATATGGCGATCGATTGCCACTATTGGGGTACGAGATGTTGCCACTTTCATTTCAATAATTCAAATTCAGATTCAATTTAGAATAATATGATTAATAAAAAATACACCACATCACACCACTCACTGACTCATGTACAAACCGGCAAAACTACGATTCCTATTGACTCGAAATTTGCCATAGAGATTGCTCAAATAAGGCTCACTGAGAACGGATTTTGTGAAATTCCTACAGGAAAAATTTACTTTCCTCCGAAAATTCGTTATGACCGGAAATAAGGTAGTAACGGTTGCTATGTTGATATTTGATCGTGTTATCGTTGCTATGCTACTGGTTGTCTTTGGCAACGGTTGTTATGGTGAAAGTTTCCTTGGCGACGGTTGCTATGGTGATAGTATTCCTTGGTAGCGGTTGCTATGCTAATGGTTGGTACTGATAACCGTTGCTATGATAATTATTTTTATTGGCAACCGTTGCTGTTTCGATGAAGGTTTTTCGCAACTGAACTTATTATTTTTGCATTTCATGATATGTAGTTGATTATCCTATATGTATGTGAAAATGTACATTCGAAGATTTTATTGGATTCGCAACAATCAAAAAAGTTGGAATGTGAAGATCATACTCATCTTAAAGACGATAACAAGAACCGACAAACTGGCGATCCCAAATGATTGAAAACAGGGTTTTTGTGTCGAAATCAAGAGAATTATGATATACTAGCTGATACTCGTCCGCTTTGCGGGACGTGAGATGGAATTGGATCATGTACTATTGTTTTCATATTGGTAGGCAAATTTCGAGTGGAAAAGTATGATAATTTATCACTTATAGTGAGAACGAAATCAGTCAGTGAGTGCAAGAATCTGTCGTTACACAGATTTCCACATCACCCATAAAGTTCTGTGTAGTGGGATGCGTTCCCATTATTTTACATGGTGGGTCTCTGTCTGATTACATCAAAATTATTATTTCAATTCACAGTTCGATATAGTTAAATAATAATAAATTGATATTATTATTATTATTATCATTATGATTTTCAAATTTGATTATATAAATTCGAGTATTCATGATAATAATATGATATCGAATCGCAAATATTCATCATTTATGAGAATAACAAAGAGTGATATTCCTCTATCATTCACTCATTCACATTGTAGTTACGATTTTCATTTTTCGTTATTTATTATTGAAGTACTATGATAATCAAATGATATTGATTATCCATTATGAAAAACAAAGAAAAAAAATATCCAATCCACATCATATTCTTCTACATTCGTCGATCATTATGAACTTTTATCTTTAACATCATCATTTAATATCGATTTTTCATTGTAATGAAAAAAAAAAACAAATGATTCACTCTGCAACTTACGTTTCATGTTGTTGATGAACTAACGGATGTCACACAAACCTCAAAGAAGAATATATTGTTCAATAACTTTGCTATAAGAATATCGTTACGTGAATTATTCAATACTTGGTTTGAGAAGTGAGAATTTTTGTGATTTGATTGTGTTGATATTCATCC
Organism: Dinocampus coccinellae; assembly: GCA_963920625.1. NCBI lineage: Eukaryota > Metazoa > Arthropoda > Insecta > Hymenoptera > Braconidae > Dinocampus > Dinocampus coccinellae. The sequence continues at coordinate 1,387,930 of OY987191.1, forward strand.
GTGTTGGTGGGTTATTTTCAATGAAAAGTTGATCATAATCATATAACATTGAGTTTCAGATATTTATCACTTATCAGAATGACAAATACCAGTATCCGTTTTTTATTCACTCATTCACATCAGAATTATTATTTTAATTTTCCGTCACGATAGTATAGTCATTCAAATATATTGCGACGGAATTTCCCCTTCCGTCCTGGTTCGTGAGGGAGCCTGTAAATGAAATAGGTGGGGATGGCCGGCAAATGTGGAAATCAAAACAAAATAAAAGGATGTGGCACAGTAAATTCCAAACCAATTCTTAGAATTTAATTCTCACAAAGCAAAAATTTTATAAAGACATGAAATAATCAATATATGATATACAAAAAAAAATTTAATTGAAATATGAACTCTGAGTAACAAAAAAAAATACATAATTTCTCGAAAATAAAATTGTAGTGAATTTATAATGAATGAATAATTGAAGAAGAATATTTAATTATTTGAACAGATAATTATTCGGAATAAATAACCATTAGTCGAAATAAATAAAAGTTAATCGTCGCGAGAACGCACTCACACAATGCACACTCGCACAGTGGAATTCTTCCACTTGTACAATGACAATAAACTTAATTTATAAATGCGTGCCAATTGCAGGTGGCATCCGATCAGATAAATAATCAATTTATTAATTGATATCGCGGTCGAGTCACAGTGATCTCACCCGTGAGACCGTTAATCCAAGCCTGATATTGCCAATCGCAATCAACCAAGCATTCCAATCATACAAAATTAGCTGAAGTGTGTGCAATTCATGACTCACCGCTATGCTCAATCCTCCAGGTGACTCGTACAGCCTTGGTTGGATCCTCCCGGTGGCACGATTTCACCTTTTTATTCTCGCACGCGACAACTCGCGGAAAATTACAATGAAAAGTTGAATGAAATTCTTTCACAATCTATGACGTCACATACCTTACGTGCACACTGAATGCTGACAGCTCCAGGAGTGAGGTATTTCACCCTCATCCCGCAAATCGTATGTGCTCCCACATGTAATATATCATAAATCGATTAATCGATTCTAATCAAGCAATCACAGCATTCAAAATTATCCCAATAATTCAATATCCATTCAATCACATTTAACTTATTCAATAGTTACAATATAATTTTTATCGAATATGTTTCTCGCGCTTTATACGCATCATACTATAACATTGTCATTTCATCCACTCATTCAACATACTTATTACAATAAATTTTATTTTATTTATTTTATTTATTCCAGAGTCATTTTCGTATCGATGAATCCCAATCGATGTAGTGGTGCCATCTTGTCCACGACTTGAGAGCCTCGCCAAATTCTTGTCATTTGAATATTAATTATGGTGTTATCCCCGCTCACGCGTATCTCCACGCGCTCAACGGGTTGCCCAGGCATGTTTCGCTCTCGCTCCTACTCGTCCCAAAACGCGGCAAGCTTCATGGTCGCCATCTATCCCCCCGCGGAAAGTACCTATGACTCAAACAATTATACCATCTCGTGGCAATCAATATTACATATTTCCATGGTTGAGTTGGTCCCCCTGAGATATACCAGCAAACAGTGAATAACCTAATCATTTTCTAATTTAAATTAAGAATCGCGAACAACACCGAGGTGGCCCAGTCGAAGAGATGACTGGTGGGAATCCGCCACGTCACATATATATGACGAAAAATAATAATAATTTATTCACATTGGAATTTCAATACTTTCTGATTACTACATAATTCTGAAAATTCATCATAATCATATTATTCGATTTAATTTTGTTCATTTTCATCGGAGTTAGTGAACTACTTCAAATTAATATTCCATTAAAATTATTATGATTTCTCTCTCATAACATAGATTCGATTATTATGGAATTGGAATATATTTTCATTGATGAAATATCAATTTCTTTCAAAATTATATACATTCCTGATGACGGTGCGTGTTTATTTTCGTCATTGTCTTTTCTAATGTACGGCGATATATCAATGGCTAATAATATTAGGAACAATATTGTCAATCACGTATTCAACAACTGGGATCGTTTCAAATGTTATACTCAACAATTATCTGGCGCTCCTTACGATACCAAACATTTGTACTGTACGGAAATGTCCAAGCCTCATACATATGGATCTATTTGTGGAATCATGGTGGCTGGAGAGATATTTCCTAATCAGTTTCATGTGTATCAAGGTGGCTGCCTCATAGCTTTCGTTGAAAAATACTAGGGGTGAAAATATCACAATTTACGGGACATTTCAATAGTGGTCATTTTGACGTTTTACGACGTTATGACGAGGACGCGCCGCAGTCAAAGGGTTGAATGAATCTATCCCTACCATTGAAGCACCACGCCAATCGAAAAAAGAAATAAGGAGAAGAAGGAAAAGATTCATAAACTTGATCAGGGATGAACAAGCCAGAAAATCTGTGTCACGATATGTTAAATGTTATCCTGAAGTTCATAGAATAGCAGTGGAAGAATATAATAGAAATCATCCTAAAGTGAATAGAACGGCCGCACGACATTGAAGAGAGAATCATCCCGATGTTAATGAAGTGGCTAGTATGAGATACAATGCGAGAAGATTACAACTTGAATTATCGCCCTGGACAACGAAATATATGTCTGGTTACAAATATGAACGGCATATCGATTATTCGAAGGATAAAATTGTGAATCTAGGAATTATATTACCCTGTTTTTGGAGTTGTGCTTTGAAATGGAAAGATGAAGCTCAAGGAATGTGTTGCAGTAGTGGTACAGTCCAGCTTTCCACCATTGAACCTTATCCTGAACCTTGGTACAGTCTCCTCACCCATCGAGATCTGCTTTCAGAACATTTTTTTCTACTGTTCGAAAGTATAATGGATGTATTCGAATTGAGAAATAAAAGAAGGAAAATTTATGCCAACATTTAAAATCCAGGGGCGAGTACACCATACAATGGGGAGTCTCATGGCTGGTTCTCATCAGCAGCCCTCATTTCTCCAGATATATTTTATTGATGATGATGAACGTGAAAAAAACATCCGTTGTAAAATCTTCCCCGGCATTGAGCCAGAATCGGTTAGACAACTACAAAATTCGTTGCATGAGAACAGCTAATATATTCGAGATTTTAAGGCTGCTGTTGATTCAGTTCCTAAGGAGCAAGAAGATTTCCAGGTTTTGATCAATGCAGATGAAATACCGGCTCAAGCAAACAAAGGTCGTTTCAATGGTTCTCAAACAAGAGAAATAGCAGTTCTTATTGTCGGACAGGATTTTGAAGAACGAGCTATCTTCGTCTATAGTAAAGACAAATTGGTACGAGTAAGTGAGGCACATCGTGCCTATGATCCTCTGTAGTATCCTCTAATGGTTTTCCATGAAGAAGATGGTTATCATATTAATATACCTAAACGTGATGCAAAGACTGAGGATCCTCTTGATAAGACCGTCTCGGCTTCTGAATTTTATAGTTATAGGATAATGGAACGTGAGGGTCATACATGCTATTTAGTGCTATTTCACAATTTTTTCAATCAATTTCTGGTGAATATGTATGCAAAAATAGAAACTGGAAAATTCATTTGGATTCGGAATGATCAAGAAAAGCTGAAAAGTGAGAAATATATTCATCTTAAAGATGCAATGACAAGAACCGACGTTGAGTTTCCAGAAATTGGCGAAAGAGTTGTGTTGCCCTCTTCTTTTACTAAAGGACCTCGCTGTATGCATGAACGTACTCAAGATGCGATGACAGATGTACGCTACACCGAAAGGCCTGATTCGTTCCTAACATACACTTGCAATCCTCAATGGTCAGAAATACAAGATTTTTTGGGTCAAAATAAAAAATCTCATGATAGACATGACATTGTAGCGAAAGTGTTTCACTTGAAAGTTGAACACATGATCAAGCTGCTAACAAAAGGTTGTATCTTTGGCAATACTCAGTGTTGTATTGATACTGTGGAATGGCAGAAGCGTGGACTTCCTCATGTTCATATTCTGCTCTGGTTGCAGGAAAAAATCAGACCAGATTCTATTGATGAAATTATAAGGGATGAATTACCTGACCCGGATCAGGATCCAGATCTTCATGAAATTATGAAATCAACAATGATTCACGGTCCATGTGGACATTTCAACCTAACTTCATCTTGCATGGTGTCTGGTGTTTGTACAAAACATTTTCCGAAACGTTTTTCAAAAGAAACTCAAACAGGCGAGGATGGCTTCCCTCAGTACCGTAGACGATCGGAATTAGATGGTGGAATAATGGTGAAAATCAATGGAATTCATATTGACAATAGGTGGGTGGTTTCATATAATTCAGTTTTGTCACGTACTTTTAAAGCACACATTAATGTCGGATACTGCAATTCAGTCAAATCTATAAGATACATCTGTATGTATGTAAATGAGGGATCTGATCAGGCAGCATTTACCGTTGAAGCTCTAGATGAGATTTCTAGATCTGAATGTTCATCTTGAAAATAGCCAAAGAGTTGATTTCATGGTAGAGAATGTCATCAACAGGATAAATAATCCATTGAAAACAACACTCATGGGTTTTTTCAAATTGTGTCGAGTAGATAAGTTCACACAAACTCTTTTATATTGTAAAGTTCCAGCATTTTATATATGGAGGAACAACCGATTCCATAGGAAGAAAAAAAGAGAAATAGTGCCAGGTTATTCAGGAATGAAGGAAGAGCATGTTTTGGGTAGAGTATATACCGTCCATCCCGGTAATAGTGAGTGCTACTATTTGCGCCTTCTCTTACATGAACTTCGAGGTCCCACGTCATTCGATATCCTGAAAACTGTATCAGAAGTAGTGCAGCCGACTTTTCAGGAAGCTTGCAGAACACTTAGTTTACTGGAAGATGATGTTCACTGGGATCGTACTTTGGAAGAAGCCTCTATTTCCGATTCTCCTTACAGAATTGGAGAGTTATTTGCAGTTATGTTAGTATTCTGTCAATTTGGAAATCCGATAACGTTGTGGGAAAAATATCGTGAAAGTTTGGCAGAAGACATCAGTATACAAATGAAAAAAGACCGGGGAAGTATCGAACTGAACCTTGACATTATTTATTATCAATGTCTCATTCTTCTTGAAGATATTGTTATATCAATGTCAGGTAAAACATTGTCACAATTTGGACTCCCGGAACCATCAAGAGAGCAAAGTTCTATTATTCATAACCGTCAGTACCTAAGTGAATTAGCTTATGATTTAGCTCAATCAACCAAAGTAGTGCTGCAGATATTTCAAAATTGAAGATCGAACAAAAAAAAGCATGTGATGAAATTTTGAACAGTATTGTTTCTAATTCCGGACAGTTGTTTTTTCTCGATGCTCCTGGCGGCACTGGAAAAACATTCTTGATCAATTTGCTTCTTGCTAGAATAAGAAGTGAAAAAAATATCGCTATTGCTGTTGCTTCATCAGGTTTCGCAGCTACTTTGATTGAAGGTGGAAAGGCGGCTCACTCGGCTTTTGAACTGCCTCTTGATTGAAATCATTCGGAAAATGCAATTTGCAACATCTCCAAGCAAAGTCATATGACACATGTGCTTTGGGAAGCAAAAATTATCGTGTGGGATGAGTGTACTATGGCTCACAAAAAAGGTATTGAGGCATTGAATAGGACTCTTCAAGATATTAGAGGTTGTAATCGACTTATGGGTGGAATGACTGTTCTTTTAGTTGGCGACTTCAGACAAACTTTGCCTGTTGTACCGCGAGGAATGCGTGCAGATGAAATCAAAGCGTGTTTGAAATCATCTATTTCATGGCCTCATGTAAAAGTTCTATTTTTGGAAGTCAACATGCGAGTGTATCTTCAGAATGACTCAAGAGCGGAGGTATTTTCTCAATTATTTATTGATACAGGTAACGGGGATATCCTGGAAGAAGAAGGAAGAATAAATATTTCGAGTAACCTTGATGATGTTGTGAGCGATTTGGTTACTTTGACTGATAGGATATATCCTAACATTCAACATGATGGTATAGGTAGTATGTCATGGTCAAGATAAAGAGCTATTCTTACTACAACAAGTGACTCAGCCAATAGCATCAATTCTTTCTTGCTCGAGAAGCTGCCAAATGAACATATGAAATATGAATCTGTGGATACAGTTATAGAAGTAAAGGATACTGTTCACTATCCTGTAGAGTTTCTTCATACACTTAACCCACCAAGTATACCATCTTATATTCTTTACCTCAGGATTGGTACACCCATCATGTTGTTGCGAAATTTGAACCCTCATAAATTTTGTAATGGTACCAGACTTCAAGTCTGATCTTTGCAAAAAAACGTATTCGGAGCTACAATTTTCACCGGAAAATATATTGAGAAAATGTATTCATTCCGAGAATACCTTTGATTCCATCAGATTATCATTTTGAATTCAAACGACTACAATTTTCGATCAGAGTTTGCTTTGCGATGATTATCAATAAAGCCCAAGGGCAGAGTTTGAAGATAGTCGGAGTGGATTTGAGAAGTGACTATTTTTCCCACGGTCAATTTCATGTAGCATGCTCAAGAGTGAGTTCACCTGACGGTCTGGTCATTCTTCAATCCGAAAAATGAACAAAAAATGTTGTTTATAAAGAAATTATTAGTATGTAATCATATTATACCATTTATTTACATGGATATTCAATATTGATTGTAAATTATTGTCTTAAATTGAACGTGTTAATGATTTTACCTTTAGTAAGTTATTCATGGTTTCGGCCTCCTGGGGACCCGCCATGTAAAATAATGGAAACGCATGCTACTACACATTACCTCATGGGTGATGTGGAAATCTGTGTAACGACAGATTCTCTTACTCACTGACTCATTTACTAATCATTTCTCAATCGCTATAACTGATGAATCATTATACCTATATACTCGAAATATGTCTACCAATATGAAAACAAAATTTCATGATGCAATTTCAACTTACGTCCAGCGAAGCGGACGGGTATCAGGTAGTAAATATATATAAACAAAACATACAGAGACCCGCCATGTAAAACAACTGGAACGTATCCCACTACACAGTACTTCATCGGTGATGTGGAACCCTGTGTTTCGACAGATTATTTCACTCACTCACTGATTTCGTTCTCATTATTTTCACCATTTCTTGTCAAGATATTGTAGTCATTGAATATATGGAGGGCTCGGAATACAAGTAGACCAAGTCCACTTTTTGTTTACTTTTAAAAAATGTTAACAGGTAATTTTGATATGAAGCCTCAACTTCAAACTTCTGTAGCTCAAAAGTAGCTAAAATGGACTGTTCACTTGTATTCTGAACCCTCCATATGATATGCATGATTGAAATAACAGTTCCAATCCAAATGAATGAATGAAATAACGAAAATTGATATTTGTCATTCTCATGAATGAAAAAAAATAATGAAATTCAATATTATATGATTATCCCGAATATTCGAGTTTGTTCAATTCGAAATTGAAAAATAATAACAAATTTAGAGTCAATTCATGAATGAAAAAAAAAATGAAATTCAATATTATACGATTATCCTGAATAAATATACATAAACAAAACATACAGAGTCCCGCTATGTAAAACAACTGGAACGTATCCCACTACACAGTACTTCAACGGTGATGTGGAACCCTGTGTTTCGAGAGATTATTTCACACACTGACTGATTTCGTTCTCATTTTAAGTGATGAATCATCATACTGCTCTACTCGAAATTCGCCTACCAATATGAAAACTACAGTTCATGAATCAATTCCATCTCACGTCTAGCGAAGTGGACGGGTATCAGTTGATATATCATAATTCTCTTGATTTCGACTCAAAAAACCTGTTTCCGATTATTTTCGATCGCCAGTTTGTCGGTTCTCGTTATCATTTCTATGATGAGTATGATCTTCACATTTCAATCCATTCGAATATTTCGAGTTCAATGAATCTTTTGAGTTTCTACTTTCACTCACCTATAGGATAATCAACTACGTACTATAAAATGCAAGAATGATAAGTTCACTCTCAAAAAACATTCATCGATACAGCGACGGTTGCCAAGAATTATGATTAGCATAGTAACGGTCATCAATACCAACCATCATCATGGCAACTGCTATCAAGGAAAATATCGCCATGGCAACCGTTGCCCAAGGAACCTATCACCTTAGCAACCGTTGCTAGGGACAAAAATCACCCTAGTAACCGTTGTCAAGGAAAACCACTCCCATAGCAACCGTTGCTAAGGGAACTATCACCGTAGCAACCGTTGCTAGGGACAACAATCACCATAACAAACGTCATCATCTAATTTTCGGTCATAACGAATTTTTGGAAAAAAAAATTTTCCTGTTTGAGATTCACAAAATCCGTTCTTAGTGGGCGTCTACGTTATATGAGCAATCTCTATGCCAAATTTCAAGTCAATAGGAATTGTAGTTTCGCCGGTTCGAACATGAGTCAGTGAGTGGTAAATCACTTATATATATATAGATATAGAATATAGAATAGATATAAATGGTTCTTAAATTTTTTTCTGTAAATTTGATAATTACCCTAGCTAAATCTATTCTTATAATTCTTCCCCAATTGTTGTTTTGCCTCTGCATTTCTAGAAAAATAGGTTCAAACAAATTTTTGAATACATTTTTCTATCTGTTGATGGCAACGTAGTGCAATACGATAATATCATTTCATCTAATATCGCTTTGTGTAATAATAGCTGAAGTATTGAAAAAAAAAACCAAAGCGAATTTTTTTAGATGCGTGGCTTTGCGATGATAGACTTGAGTGTTGGCTACGCAAAGTTAAATTTGACGATGCAGTTTATTATTGTGGAATATGTGAAAAAAATATCTCGCACAGTACATTTCTTTTGAGGCATGCGGATTCTGTAATACACAAAAAAATTTCTGAACAAAGTGTGTGTAATAAAAATAACAATGATGGAAGTGAATGCCGTGAGGATACTATATCACATATGAGTTAACCAACATCAGGATCAAGTGCATCCCCAAAAAGGAAATCTGAAACACAATTGTCGGAATTACAGGTATGTTCTCCGTGGCTACATGCAGTGCCTCATGATGAAAATTCATTTTTTTGTGCTTTATGTAACAAATCACTGGTCGGTGATTTATCACGAATATATCGTCATACGAAATCTGCTAGTCACATACTCAATAATCACTGCAGCATCAACAACAATAATAATAATGAACTTCAGACTGTAACTGACTAGCCTGGAATGTGTATGAGACTACGTCACGTGCATTTAGGGATAGGATTTGGTTGATATATTGGGTCGGCGGCGTTGATTATCTGAAGATACAGTATGTGCTTAGTCTTTTCCCAAATCTGGGTTGGTGTGCTGATCTTTGGGCTTAGATATCCGGGGTTACAACCCGCGTTTTGCCCTTCTCAAGGTTTTGGTTATTGCGTTGGACTTATAAGAGTACATTTCTCCGGTGGAATGAAACGCGCTCCATCCTTGGGTGTTGAAGTCGGTGATTTCAAGGGCTGAGGTTGAGTTCGTAATCGTCTGGATGATGAAAGAATAAGAGAAGTAAGAGTTTTGATCTCGAAATGAATCAATTAGAATCACGAAATAAGTCGAATAGTCATAGTATAAAGTAAAATCACATATAACATATGACATGGAAGAAAGGAAATATATTTTTATGACACATTAATATTACCTCTTTTCAGTCTGCGTTCATCTGTTGACGAAATAATTCGCGTTATAGCTATTGATGACGGTGTTTAGCACAATATCGCGCTAAATAATGATTCCATGACAAAACTCTACATGACGTAATCATAAGGAAATATTATTTGCTATGATGTATCATGAATTTTTGGCCCACATTCAACTGTTTAAATAGGGGTAAATAACGATCATGCAAGAAAATTTCAAGAGACAAAAATGATAGAAAAAAATTTTGATAATCACGCATCAATGAAATAATAATGTGAAAACTTCTACCAATAATAATTTTGCTGCCTAAACAATATCATGAAAAGAAAAAAATGACGATCGCGAGCTAAATCTGTCGAAAACTCAATTGGCATTTTTGATTGAGCCACATATCGGAGCTGAATGACTCGAAGCAACTTTGGTTTGAGTCAATATTGCCTATGCCTCTGCAAAATGACAATAATATTGGTCAGGAATTTTTGATGATATTTAACGTAGATGTCGTGTCGTATAAACACTCAAAAGTTTAGTTAATGATGCGCTGTCAAACTAAAAATAAGTATAGTGTTAAAATATAAAAAATGTTCGAAATTGTACCCAAACTATGGTTACACATAGTCGACCTTTTAATACAGATACGCATTATTACAATAAAATTTTCAAAAATAAAAATCCCGCAACCCTGTCACATAGTCATAGAGAGATGATATACAGTGTACTACTATACTAGTATATATCAGTTTAAGTTCCCATTGCGTTCATATTCGTTGAATAATTTTGAAATTTTGAAATAAGTTAGATGTTCATATTTTTAATAATTTATCAAAAATTCAGACAATTTCGTCGACAACGTGTTTCACTCGATAACTACCTCAAGTAAATGAGAAATAGCTATACATTCATTTCCTCATGTAATTGTAATTTTCATACGAAAAAAATTTCTGAATCTGATTAAATATATCAATTTCTCAAGTCCAACATTCCTAGTATATACGTATAAAACGGCGAGAAAATCGTCTCAATCAATCCTAAGAACACTCAACCTATTTGTTTGTTTTTTTCAAAGCTTGATTCTATATCATTTATAGATGAGTGGTATATTGGATGCGACGGATCCAAAGAATTTTCTCATCGACGAAAAGGCGATTTTCAATATACAAAATAACAAAACGATTGAAGAAAATACTTCTGAGATAATATGGATAATGTGAAATCAAAAAAATCAAGCCCAATTGAGCAAATTATAAGTTTGTCATTTTCTGCCAAATCAATCGTCGGATCCAAATTAATCAAAGTCTAAAATACTTCCCGCGTGATGGTATCTACATATGAAAAATTTGGAAATGTTTAGTAGAACCGCTTCTGAACGGCAAATGCATATGTTCAGTACGCTGAGAAAATTTTCCCATGAAAATTACCATAAAATGCACGGTAAAAATTGTAGTGAAATTCGGTAAGCCTGGAACATCGCAGCTGATCCGTAATAAATACTGGTAATACAGGAATATTTGTCGGTAACACGGTTTTAATTTACTAAGCTGCACGGTAAAAATTATTTAAGATGACTAGAAAAATTGCCACGGAGTAGTAGAAAAATTAATATTTTGTGCTGGTGGAATTTAAAGTTTCAATCATGTAAAATTTACATATATGTCCAATAATTCTTATTATGGGAAACACTAGTTTCAATTGAAAAAATTTCTCGTGCTGAAATAGGTTACAAAAATGTGTTTGATTCCACATTTTTTTTATTTTAAATTTCACGCATTTATTGATTTACATACAATTATTCATATGTATCAAGATGTTTACAATTATTTACATATATTAACTTAAAAATAATTATGATTTAACACCATTCAGTCACTACATACTGATGACCATTACTTGTGCGTATTACATGCGTTAATATACAACCATTTATATCATAAGGTATATATTTTCTGTCACAATTATACTACTCGCGCTGCCTACAAGACACTGGTCCAATGCCAAAAAATATATAAATACTCTTCTTTTTTTTCTCTCACATTATTGCGTTCTCTGTTCAATTACCGATTAAACTATAAAAGAAAAACCTTTGTGTAAAAAAAAAGCGTGATGTTCACACTGCAACGGATTCCAACAATGATTCCATATTTTCATCGTTAAGCCAGAATAACGTAACACATTTTAATGGCACATATGTAAATTTTATTGTGTAGAATTTTTTACGGTGCAGTTCGGTAAAAATTGATTTGCATTTTCATAAATTTCACTGAATTATAAGTAATATTTGAAATAAATCCTGTAATATTTATTTGAACATTCAAATGTCCCAGCGTTACCGTGAATTCCACGATAATTTTTATGAAAAAATTCTCTCAGTGTACGGACAGACATTTCTCCAGAACTGTTTTTTGAATTCAGCATCATGGAAATAGACGATTGATTCTTCAAACAGATAATTTTTAAAATCGAAGGAAAATAGAAAAAAAAAGTTGCTGGCAATCACTTAAAACTTTTCTGTCGACAAGCTAGACATCTGCAGCATATCTAGTATTTATATGTTCATAGTTCATTACATTTTATATTGTGCCAACTTTTGAAACATATTTTCTCATATAATATAATTTGGTTGTTACAATTATATATATTATGTCATAGGTGAGTAATGACATTATTATTTGAGAATACAAGTTTTTCAAATGCAGCATTACTATTAAATATTAACATATTATAATAAATAAATATGTTGGAGCATAAATTTATTTTTTACTTATAGGATATTAGATTATTTTCAATTACCGCAAAAAAGTCAATAGACACCTCAAAATTAATAAATGTTATAATATAGATAGTCAGAACTATACAATGCATTTCACCAGCATTGCCAGTAATCCATTGCATATATTGCAATCTACTATTTATTAAGATAAACTAATAAAAATCATTTATTGGTAATTACTCATATATTCCCACTGGTAGACACACATTTTTACTATCTTAGTCCACTAGCTGAAATCATCTGGCATCCGAAAATTTTTTTTGTACATTATATTAAATAAGGTGGGAATGTCAATAACGAATGGAATTGAAGTGAGTAATAATTGCTTAGCGCAGCACTACGTGTTAGCAGCAGTGGTTCTGCTGAAAACTTGTACACCAATGAATAAATCATAATCACGAATGCCATTACAGACATTGACAATAACTTACAATCCCTTAATTGCAAAACAATCTGTTGACAGATAAAAATATCTTATTTAAAGTAACCATATACTGGAATCATTCTGTATCTATTTATTTATTCAATCAATTACCTTATACTTCAATAACATTGTTATGAAGACCTTGATACAAATATCGATGCACAAAAGTTCTAATGGAAGATAAAGGGGAATGTCAACAACGAAAAGTTGTGTATAATCAGGAAGTGCGAAGCATTCAGTGATAAAATATCAATCTCAGCGCGCTTTTTCTCAGGAACAAGAACTGGTGTGCACAATTATCATAAAATCTGAGTTTTGTTTCACTGATATCGTGTAAAACGAGAAACAATGCTTCTGAGAAAATTTGAGATATTCCAAATTATGTCCTTACCGAATAATTCAATACATATTCAATACTTCTTTGAGCTACGATTCTTTTATTCTAGAAAAAACATGTTACCTGATTGGTTTGTCTTCACACTCTTTCTTTGGGAGATTATTAATTTTTGTTGCATATAATAATGAACTTTTTCAAAATAAAAAGGCACTCACGGAAATGTAAGAAAAATAGATAATATAATATTATACATAAAGATGTCGAAGAATGATTTCATATTTTTTGAAAAAAATTATTGATATTTCACATTTCTTCGCCAAATATCATGAAATTTCTTCTTTATTTTTCATTCCCATTTGTTTAATAAAAGTCGAATGAAATAATAGACCATATTTTGGAGTATTTCCTTCTGATTTTAGTCTACGAAACAGCACTTTTTCTCCACCCAAAATTGGCACGTTTGATGTTAGATATTCAACTAAATTTATCAAAGATCAAGCACACTCCAATATGATCTCCTATAAATGTCGTTAAACTTGGCGCAATACCTACCATTTTAGAAAGTAAATACTCTGCAACCTGTTTGCGATAATCAGCCAATATGATAATACGCCCGGCAAGCATTCCAATATTTGAAAAATTAACTACACTTATGTCCATGACAATTTCTTATAATCAGATATACTGTTGATGCTTTTGAATGCTGCTAATCCAGTTTCGAATGGTAAAAATCCAATCAATTTTACGATTGAATAAAAACTTGATAAATTTTTGACTGATACTTGAGATAATAGCATTTCAATTTGTTCACTTAATCATAATAAGGATAACCTTATCCAAATTACTGGAATATGATTCCAAAATAATTATTATACAACAAAAAAATTTATGTACACATATCTATATGTACAACTTAAGTTTGAATATGTTCATATTCAAATTATAAATTATTAACTCTATTTCCAAGAAGATGTAAATCATTTTAATATCAGCACAAACGATCATTCCAATAAAATAAACATATTGTAATTGGAAATTAATAAGTTTATGGATAAAAAAATGTGTGTAAAATATAAACGAATGTGAGGTTATTTTGACAAATGGATTTTGTTCTGGAGATAAAATGTAGCATCATTGTTGGGTGGTTCATATATGCGCGCGCATGTGTTTTCGTACAAATGATAATGAGAAAAAAAGTGAAGGAGAAAAAAAAATCGGTTTTCATCTGTTGTCTTGTGAGCAGTTATAATATACTGAAAATACAGTAGTATTGTTGATACTGTTGTATTTTTGATGAAATAAAATAAAAAAATAGAAGCACGACTCGTTTATCAAAAGTTCAAAAAGCAATGTTGTATTAATTAACTTATGTGACAGTAATAATGGGAGCATGTGAAATTGGTTAGACTGTGAGATTATTAGTGATTTTATGCTTGAAACGTGAAATACCACAGGTAAGCTAGTGATTTTATACGTGAATAATTAATATAATTTGATGCATTACAACAATATGATGCAATTTTTCAATGAAATTCTCTTCCATATTACTTTCAATTTAATATTCTTTAATTCCAATGATTCATATAATAAATATAGAAAAAGCATAAATTGAGTTTCATCAGCTATCATTGACCAACTGAGAAAAGAGTGAAGATAGTGGCAGAGAGAAGAGAGTAAATCACGAATAAATACATATACATGTTATACATTTATATTGTACATAAATCCAAAGCCCAACGGAAAAATGAAGTAGTGGTGCAAAAGCATGAGAATGCAGATTAAAGGAGAGGTTATAAAATATTTTATGTGCAATCAATTGCTACACTAATCGTAGTGACAGCTGTTTTACACTCTTTTCCTCCTTCATATTCACTATTGTTTATTTACCGTTATGCATATTGTTTTTAACTCATGTATGTTGATATTATCGATATATTAATAAAAGTACGAGGGCATAACTCGTACTTTTATTAATTAACTAAACGAATTTTGGATCTTTGGCTATAAGTTGCATAATTATGAATCAACAATATTGCGTATAATCGATAGGCTAGACAAAAACCAATCTCATGGATGATTATTTACTTCCAATATTTTTTTAGCACATACCACGTAAACATGGGTAATATTTAGTATCGGTATATATTATTTCCTTTGTAGATCAGAATTCGTATTTAAATTTAAAATGTGATTGCTTTAGAAAAAAAAATGTCTATAACATTGTCAAATTATTTTTTATTTATCTGATATAGATATATCAGTATAATAATTATAACAAATAGAATCATCATTTAATTGATAATCATTATTTTTACATTATAGGACACATCGTATAAAAATAAATTGAGAACTTGACATGATAAGGAAATGTAACATATTTCAAATGATATTCGAGATTATTCAATGATATCAATTATATAAAAGAATAGAAGATATAAAAACATTGAAAAAAAAAGAATTGACGATGCCAAGGAAAATGAGGAAAAACTTGGTGTAGTAGATTGTTGAAGAACGAGGCCAAGGACGAAACATTATTTACAGTTAAACCAAAAAAATTTAGAGAATATAAAATAACGATATATTTCGAAGCAAATCAATAAAAAACAAAGCGGAATATTAAAAAAATTAAAAACATAGGGAATAGAGAAAGTTGATAAATAACGTGGAGTGGGTTCGAGAGACTAAGTGAAATGGCCTTCATGATGAAAAAAAAAAAGTATAAATTTGCTGTGGAAGTTGGATTAGAAGAGTTAACTGCAGTGCCTTTTGTTAATGCTGTTCTCTTTGCTAAATTGCGATTATTGGATGGTGGATCATTTGTAAATCATTCAACCAGGTAAGTAAATATTTAGAAAAAAAGTATTTTATATTATTTATGTTATTCAATGAAACAAAAAAAAAATTATGTGTCTTTTGGATAGTCAACAAATTTTTTATGGTTTAACTGTGTAGACTTTATTATTGACCTTTAACCATGGTCTTTTGTTTAATAAATCGGTCATTAAATAAAAGTTAAATTTCATGTCGCATCGCGTTTCACTTACATAGGTCATTTATTAGATGAATCTACTTAGTGACTAACGTGAAAGTTGGATATTACATTAGGAACAAAATTAAATTTATTAAATTTTCATACATGTGCAGAAAAAATAGAAATTGAAACATTTTTTCTGAGTAAGTCATCAATTATTGTTAATTAAAAACGTCAATCAATGTAATGAGGAAATACAAAGACAAAACAAAAGTAACAACAAAAAATGATTACTAGCCACTTGTATGAATTAATTACAGCTTATTATTGGTTTATGCAAAATAAATCACATGTGATGTTATCATAGCTGATATATATATATATACATTTTTATTGTATCCATGTGCGTGAATGCATTAAGGGGTTACATGGGTTTCTTCTGGGAAAAAACGGCCTATTTTTAATAATTTTTTATTAATATAAAAAATGAAATATTTAATTCAAACTTTTTACTGTCTTAAAGATACATATTTAATAATGGATTACTGAAATTTTTGAAAAAAAAATATTAAAAACTCTGCCATTGTGACGTCATTTCCGCCGAGCCCTCAGAAAAAAGGTGCGTCCGCGTTGACAGCAGAACTCCAAGCAAGATCATCTGAAGTGAAAAAAAAAAATATGTGTTTTACTCAAGACTTTAAACTAGACTTGGACGAAGGAAAAAAAAGAATTTTAATTGGATTATTGGTAGAGGTTTTTACGAAAAAATGAAAAATTTGGCTAAAATTTCGCGGCTTTTTGTTTTTTTTTTAAATAACTGTAATTGAAAAAAAAAAATTCTTCGTCCAAATCTTTGCACATTGTATCTCGGAGACCTATCTAAAATTTCATTAAGATCGGTTGAGTAGTTCTCGATAAATCTTGACAACCGTCTTTGAAAATACAGTTTTGAGAAAAATGCGTTTAAAGTTTTGAGTGACAATGAAACAGGATAAGAAAATGCAACTTCTTAAGACTGTATCTCCAAAACTATTACTCGGATCGACTTGAAAATTTAGGACAATATTACAGAGATGATGTAGAATTTAATATGGCAATAAGAAAAAATTGATTTTTTGAAGCCGTGAAACCCATGAACCCCTTAAAGTGACAATTGAGGAAGTAAAAGAACGTTTCGTGGTGACCGCGCGTGCGCCACCCATTTATTTAGCGGATAACGGTTGACCCGTTTATTCCACAATTGCATGTCTAACACGACAAAATAAAAAATATAACTTGGATAAATATCGTCCATTTCTTAACAAAAAAAATTTCAACATCTCCATACAACTATCAACTTTTTTAGTTTATCGTGGTCATGATGTTATTTAATCATAATAAATGAGAATTTTTCTTTTTTTATCTATTTCAAATAACGAAAAAAATTCATCTTTTATCTTTATTTGTTTGTTTTTTTTTTAATATTTTACAGAGAAGAAGTACAAGATCATACGGTACGATGGAATGCTAAATTTGAATTTCTTTGTAAAATGAGTGCCAATGCATCGACTGGGATCCTTGATCCTTGCATATTGCGAATATCTGTGAGAAAAGTACGAATATAACCAATTATTTACGATAATTTTGACATTAATTTATTATTATTAGTGTTCAATTTGTCTCATGTTCATCTGTTAGGAGCTAAAGGGAGGTAGATCTTTTCAAAAACTGGGTTTCACCGATCTTAATCTTGCTGAATTCGCTGGAGCTGGTCTTTGTCGTCGACGGTGTCTCTTAGAGGGTTATGACGCACGACATCGACAAGATAATTCTATGCTACGTGTTGCCATTAAAATGAACATGCTGTCGGGTGATATACTATTTAAAGTGTGAGAAATTTATCCACTTTTCCATCTTGATGGAACTTTGGTAAACTTTTTCATTCTAATTTTATAATCAAGTTTATATTGATACGTATATATTCCAAATATTCTAGACCATCGCCATCGTTAAAGCAAACTCAATTGGCAGTGCCAGGCGTACCTGGTGTACCTGGAATTACGACTGAGGAAATAATTGGTAGTGATCGATGTCAAAATCGAGACGATTATGTGTCTAGCGGTTCATTGGCAGGAAGTATAGCTAGTGCTAGTAGTGGATTTGGTAGCCTTCCGAAGAAAAGGCCAGCATTATTCACGTCAGGTTTGTAATTACATTGGAAAATTTTTACATTGTTTTGTAAGTTTGATCCGACAAATTATGACTTTCATCAAATTTTCACAGAATTACTCAGTGGTACAGAAAATTATGATCCAATGACGTTGAATGAAGTTGTGCCTATGTCAATTACTTTCGTTGAACCAGCACATACCGAAATTCAAACCGAATCAGGTCATTCAAGAAATAGTAGTAATACAAGTCAATTGAGTAAGGGATCCGGATATGGATCATTGAATTCACACAGTCAACATAGCCGGCAGAGTAGTAGTGGTGACAGTGGTCATATCAGGTAGAAAAAAAAAGACAAAATTATTTATATTTATATCTCAATCTCAATTGATATTATCATGAAAGTTGAAAGGGAAAAAAAGATGCAATTTTGTTTTTTAATTGTTTTATGAAAAGAAGACATTGTTTTAAAATGCTATCAATATTAATTTATTTTAC